>JAJHUQ010000032.1:15637500-15640000 GCA_035773235.1 Eospalax fontanierii
AAGGTTAGGGGTTGGGTTAGGGTTAGGTTTTGGGTTAGGGTTAGTGTTAGGGTTAGGGTTAGGGTTAGGGTTTGGGTTAGGGTTAGGTTTGAATCTGGGTTAGTATTAGGGTTATGGTTAGTGTTAAGATTATGGTTAGGGTTAGGGTTAGGTTTAGGTATTGGGTGAGGGTTAGGGTTAGGGTTAGGGTTAGACTTAGGTTTAGGTTTAGGGTTAGGGTTAGGGTTAGGGTTAGGATAAGGATGAGGGTTAGGGTTAGGGTTAGGATTCGAGTTATTATTTGGGTTAGGGTTTGGGTTAGGGTTAGTGTTAGGGTTTGGGTTAGTGTCAGAGTTAGGGTTTGAGTTAGGGTTAGGTTTAGGCTTACATTGGGGTTGGGTTAGAGTTAGGGTTAGGGCTAGGGTTTGGGTTTGGTTTAGAGTTAGGGTTAGGTTAGGGTTTGGGTTAGAGTTAGGGTTAGGGTGAGGTGTTGGATTAGGGTTATGGTTAGGGTTAGGGTTAGGATTAGGTTTAGGGTTAGGGTTCCGATTAGAGTTAGGTTTAGAGTTTGGGTTTTTGTAAGGGTTAAGGTTAGGGTTAGGGTTAGGGTTATGGTTAGGGTTAGGGTTAGGATTAGGATTAGGGTTAGGGTTAGTGTTAGGTTTAGGGTTAGGGTTTGGGTTTAGGTTTGGGTTATGGTTAGGGTTAGTGTTAGGGTTAGGTTTTAGGGTTAGGTTTAGGGTTAGGGTTAGGGTTTCGGTTTGGGTTATGTTTTGGGTTAGGTTTAGGGTTAGGGTTAGGGTTTGGGTTCGGGTTAGGAATAGGGTTATGGTTTGAGTTTGAATTAGGTTTAGGGTTAGCATTAGGGTTAGGGTTAGGTTTAGGATTAGTGTTTCAGTTAGGCTTAGTGTTAGGGTTAGGGTTTGGGTACGGGTTAGGTTTAGGGTTAGGGTTAGGGTTTGATTTAGGGTTAGGGTTAAGGTTAGGGTTAGTGTTAGGGTTTGGGTTAGGGTTAGAGTTAGGAATAGGGTTAGTGATAGGGTTAGGTTTAGGGTTAGCATTAGGGTTATGATTAGGTTTAGGGTTAGGGTTTGGGTTAGGGTTAGGGTTAGGGTTAGGGTTAGGTTTAGGGTTTGGTTTAGGGTTATGGTTAGGGTTAGGGTTTGGGTGAGGATTAGGGTTAGGGTTAGGGTTAGGGTTTGTGTTAAGTTTAGGTTTTGGGTTTGGGTTAGGTTAGGGTTTGGGTTACAGTTAGGGTTAGGGTTAGGGTTTGGGTTTGGTTTAGTGTTAGGGTTAGGTTAGGGTTTGGGTTAGAGTTAGGGTTTGGGTAAGGGTTAAGGTTAGGGTTAGGGTTAGGGTTAGGGTTATGACTAGGATTAGGGTTAGGGTTAGGGTTAGGATTAGGGTTACGGTTAGGGTTAGGGTTAGGTTTTCGGTTTGGGTTATGTTTTGGGTTAGGTTTAGGGTTAGGGTTAGGGTTAGGGTTAGGGTTAAGGTTAGGATTAGGGTTAGGGTTTGAGTTTGAATTAGGTTTAGGGTTAGCATTAGCGTTAGGTTTAGATTTAGGATAAGTGTTTCAGTTAGCGTTTGGGTTAGGGTTAGGGTTAGGGTTAGTGTTAGGTTTTGGGTTAGGGTTAGTGTTAGGGTTAGGGTTTGGGTTAGGGTTGGGGTTAGGGTTAGGTTTTGGGTTAGGATTAGGGTTAGGGTTAGGGTTAGGGTTAGGGTTAGGGTTAGGACTAGGATTAGGGTTATGGTTAGGGTTAGGGTTAGGATTAGGGTTAGGGTTAGGGTTCCGATTAGAGTTAGGTTTAGAGTTTGGGTTTGGTTAAGGGTTAAGGTTGGGTTTAGGGTTAGGGTTGCGGTTAGGGTTAGGGTTAGGACTAGGATTAGGGCTAGGGTTAGGGTTAGGATTAGGGTTAGGGTTTGGTTTTAGGTTTGGGTTATGGTTAGGGTCAGGGTTAGGGTTAGGGTTTATGGTTAGGGTTAGGTTTAAAGTTAGGGTTTCGGTTTCGGTTATGTTTTGGGTTAGGTTTAGGGTTAGGGTTAGGGTTTGAGTTGGAATTAGGTTTAGGGTTAGCATTAGGGTTAGTGTTAGGTTTAGGATTAGTGTTTCAGTTAGGGTTAGGGTTAGGGTTAGGTTTTGGGTTCGGGTTAGGGTTAGGGTTAGGTTTAGGTTTTGATTTAGGGTTAGGGTTAGGATTAGGGTTAGGGTTTGGGTTACGGTTAGGGTTACGCTTTCGGTTTCGGTTATGTTTTGGGTTAGTTTTAGGGTTAGGTTTGGGTTTGGGTTGGGTTAGGATTAGGGTTAGGGTTTGAGTTTGAATTAGGTTTAGGGTTAGCATTAGGGTTAGGGTTAGGTTTAGGATAAGTGTTTCAGTGTTAGGGTTAGGGTTAGGGTTTGGGTTCGGGTTAGGGTTAGGGTTAGGGTTTGGGTTAGGGTTAGGGTTAGGGTTAGGATTAGGGTTAGGATTTGTGTTAAGATTAGGGTTTAGGTTTGGGTTAAGGTTAGGGTTAGGGTTTG
>JAJHUQ010000032.1:15645000-15647500 GCA_035773235.1 Eospalax fontanierii
TAGGGTTTGAGTTTGAATTAGGTTTAGTGTTAGCATTAGGGTTAGGGTTAGATTTAGGATAAGTGTTTCAGTTAGGGTTTGGGTTAGGGTTAGGTTTAGGGTTAGGTTTTGGGTTAGGGTTAGTGTTAGGGTTAGGGTTTGGGTTAGGGTTAGGGTTAGGGTTAGGTTTTGGGTTAGGATTAGGGTTAGGGTTAGGGTTAGGGTTAGGGTTAGGGTTAGGGTTAGGACTAGGATGAGGGTTATGGTTAGGGTTAGGGTTAGGATTAGGGTTAGGATTAGGGTTCCGATTAAAGTTAGGTTTAGAGGTTGGCGTTGGGTAAGTGGTAAGCTTAGGTTTAGGGTTAGGGGTGGGGTTAGGGTTAGGGTTAGGGTTAGGATTAGGGCTAGGGTTAGGGTTAGGATTAGGGTTAGGGTTTGGTTTTAGGTTTGGGTTATGGTTAGGGTCAGGGTTAGGGTTAGGGTTTAGGGTTAGGGTTAGGTTTAAGGTTAGGGTTTCGGTTTGGGTTATGTTTTGGGTTAGGTTTAGGGTTAGGGTTAGGGTTTGAGTTGGAATTAGGTTTAGGGTTAGCATTAGGGTTAGGGTTACGTTTAGGATTAGTGTTTCAGTTAGGGTTAGGGTTAGGGTTAGGGTTTTGTTTCGGGTTAGGGTTAGGGTTAGGTTTAGGTTTTGATTTAGGGTTAGGGTTAGGGTTAGGGTTTTTGTTAGGGTTTGGCTTAGGGTTAGGGTGAAGACTAGGGTTAGTGTTAGGGTTAGGTTTAGGGTTAGCATTAGGGTTAGGATTAGGGTTAGGCTTACGGTTTGGGTTAAGGTTAGGGTTAGGGTTAGGGTTAGGGTTTGGGTTAGGGTTAGGGTTAGGGTTAGGGTTAGGGTTAGGGTTATGGTTAGGTTTAGCATTAGGGTTAGGGTTAGGGTTATGGTTAGGGTTAGCTTTAGGGTTAGGGTTAGGGTTTGGGTTTGGGTTAGGGTTTGGGTTAGGGTTAGGGTTTGGGTTAGGGTTAGGGTTAGGGTTCGGGTTAGGATTTCGGTTAGGGTTATGGTTAGAGTCGGATTTGGGTTAGAGTTATGGTGAGCTTTAGGGGTTAGGGTTAGGGTTAGGGTTAGGGTTAGGGTTAGGGTTAGGGTTAGGGTTACGGTTAGGGTTAGGGTTATTGTTAGGGTTAGGATTAGGGTTAGGGTTAGGGTTAGGGTTACGGTTTCGGTTTCGGTTATGTTTTGGGTTAGTTTTAGGGTTAGGTTTAGGGTTTGGGTTGGGTTAGGATTAGGGTTAGGGTTTGAGTTTGAATTAGGTTTAGCGTTAGCATTAGGGTTAGGGTTAGGTTTAGGATAAGTGTTTCAGTTAGGGTTAGGGTTAGGGTTAGGGTTTGATTTAGGGTTAAGGTTAGGGTTAGGGTTAGTGTTAGGGTTTGGGTTAGGGTTACGGTTAGGAGTAGGGTATGTGTTAGGGTTAGGTTTAGGGTTAGCATTAGGGTTAGGATTAGCGTTAGGGTTATGGTTTGGGTTAGGGTTAGGGTTAGGGTTAGGGTTTGGGTTAGGGTTAGGGTTAGGGTTAGGGTCTGGTTAGGGTTAGGGTTAGGATTAGGGTTATGGTTTGTGTTAAGATCAGGGTTTGGGTTTGGGTTAGGGTTAGGGTTAGCGTTAGGGTTACGGTTAGGGTTAAGGTTAGGGTTAGGGTTAGGGTTAGGGTTAGGATAAGGATGAGGGTTAGGGTTAGGGTTAGGAGTTGTGTTAGTATTTGGGTTATGGTTTGGGTTAGGGTTAGGGTTAGGGTTTGGGTTAGTGTTAGAGTTAGGGTTTGATTTAGGGTTAGGTATAGGGTTAGGTTAGGGTTTGGGTTAGAGTTAGGGTTAGGGTTAGGTTTGGGTTTGGTTTAGAGTTAGGGTTAGGTGTGTGTTTGAGTTAGAGTTAGTGTTAGCGTGAGGTGTTCGATTAGTGTTATGGTTAGGGTTAGGGTTAGGATTAGGGTTAGGGTTAGGGTTCCGATTAGAGTTAGGTTTAGAGTTTGGGTTTTGTAAGTGTTAAGGTTAGGGTTAGGTTTAGGGTTAGGGTTAGGGTTAGGATTTGGATTAGGGTTAGGGTTAGGGTTAGGATTATGGTTAGGGTTTGGATTTAGGTTTTGGTTATGTTTAGGGTAAGTGTTAGGGTTAGGGTTTCGGGTTCGGGTTAGGGTTAGGGTTTCGGTTTTGGTTATGTTTTGGGTTAGGTTTAGGGTTAGGGTTAGGGTTTGGGTTGGGGTTAGGATTAGGGTTAGGGTTAGGGTTAGGGTTAGGGTTAGGGTTAGGATTAGGGTTAGGGTTTGAGTTTGAATTAGGGTTAGGGTTAGCATTAGGGTTAGGGTTAGGTTTAGGGTTTGATTTAGGGTTAGGGTTAGGGTTAGGGTTAGTGTTAGGGTTTGGGTTAGGGTTAGGGTTAGGACTAGGGTTAGTGTTAGAGTTAGGTTTAGGGTTAGCATTAGGGTTAGGATTAGGGTTAGGGTTAGGGTTTGTGTTAGGGTTAGGGTTA
>JAJHUQ010000032.1:15660000-15662500 GCA_035773235.1 Eospalax fontanierii
GGGTTAGGGTTTGGGTTAGGGTTTGGGTTAGGGTTCGGGTTAGGATTTGGGTTAGGGTTTTGGTTAGAGCCGGATTTGGGTTAGAGTTATGGTGAGCTTTAGTGGTTAGGGATAGGGTTAGGGTTAGGGTTAGGGTTAGGGTTAAGGTTAGGGTTACGGTTAGGGTTAGGGTTATTGTTAGGGTTAGGATTAGGGTTACGGTTAGGGTTAGGGTTACGGTTTCGGTTTCGGTTATGTTTTGGGTTAGTTTTAGGGTTAGGTTTAGGTTTTGGGTAGGGTTAGGATTAGGGTTAGGGGTTGAGTTTGAATTAGGTTTAGGGTTAGCATTAGGGTTAGGGTTAGGTTTAGGAAAAGTGTTTCAGCTAGGGTTAGGGCTAGGCTTAGGGTTTGATTTAGGGTTAAGGTTAGGGTTAGGGTTAGTGTTAGGGTTTGGGTTAGGGTTACGGTTAGGAGTAGGGTATGTGTTAGGGTTAGGTTTAGGGTTAGCATTAGGGTTAGGATTAGCATTAGGGTTATGGTTTGGGTTAGGGTTAGGGTTAGGGTTAGGGTTAGGGTTTGGGTTAGGGTTAGGGTTAGGGTTAGGGTCTGGTTAGGGTTAGGGTTAGGATTAGGGTTAGGGTTTGTGTTAAGATCAGGGTTTGGGTTTGGGTTAGGGTTAGGGTTAGGGTTAGGGTTACGGTTAGGGTTAAGGTTAGGGTTAGGGTTAGGGTTAGGGTTAGGATAAGGATGAGGGTTAGGGTTAGGGTTAGGATTAGTGTTAGTATTTGGGTTATGGTTTGGGTTAGGGTTAGGGTTAGGGTTTGGGTTAGTGTTAGAGTTAGGGTTTGAGTTAGGGTTAGGTATAGGGTTAGGTTAGGGTTTGGGTTAGAGTTAGGGTTAGGGTTAGGTTTGGGTTTGGTTTAGAGTTAGGGTTAGGTGTGTGTTTGAGTTAGAGTTAGTGTTAGCGTGAGGTGTTCGATTAGTGTTATGGTTAGGGTTAGGGTTAGGATTAGGGTTAGGGTTTGGGTTCCGATTAGATTTAGGTTTAGAGTTTGGGTTTTGTAAGTGTTAAGGTTAGGGTTAGGTTTAGGGTTAGGGTTAGGGTTAGGATTTGGATTAGGGTTAGGGTTAGGGTTAGGATTATGGTTAGGGTTTGGATTTAGGTTTTGGTTATGTTTAGGGTAAGTGTTAGGGTTAGGGTTTCGGGTTAGGGTTAGGGTTAGGGTTTCGGTTTTGGTTATGTTTTGGGTTAGGTTTAGGGTTAGGGCTAGGGTTTGGGTTCGGGTTAGGATTAGGGTTAGGGTTAGGGTTAGGGTTAGGGTTAGGGTTAGGATTAGGGTTAGGGTTTGAGTTTGAATTAGGGTTAGGGTTAGCATTAGGGTTAGGGTTAGGTTTAGGGTTTGATTTAGGGTTAGGGTTAGGGTTAGGGTTAGTGTTAGGGTTTGGGTTAGGGTTAGGGTTAGGACTAGGGTTAGTGTTAGAGTTAGGTTTAGGGTTAGCATTAGGGTTAGGATTAGGGTTAATGTTAGGGTTTGTGTTAGGGTTAGGTTAGGGTTATGGTTAGGGTTAGGGTTTGGGTGAGGGTTAGGGTTAGGGTTAGGGTTAGGGTTTGTGTTAACATTAGGGTTTGGGTTTGGGTTAGGTTAGGGTTTGGGTTAGGGTTAGCGTTAGGGTTAGGGTTAGGGTTAGAATTAGGGTTAGGGTTAATGTTAGGGTTAGGGTTAGGGTTAGGATAAGGATGAGGGTTAGGGTTAGGGTTAGGATTAGTGTTATTATTTGGGTTATGGTTTGGGTTAGGGTTAGGGTTAGGGTTTGGGTTAGTGTTAGAGTTAGGGTTTGAGTTAGGGTTAGGTATAGGGTTAGGTTAGGGTTTCGGTTAGAGTTAGGGTTAGGGTTAGGTTTGGGTTTGGGTTAGAGTTAGTGTTAGGGTGAGGTGTTGGATTAGTGTTATGGTTAGCGTTAGGGTTAGGATTATGGTTAGGGTTAGGGTTCTGATTAGAGTTAGGTTTAGAGTTTGGGTTTTGTAAGGTTAAAGGTTAGGGTTAGAGTTAGGGTTAGGGTTAGGACTTGGATTAGGGTTAGGGTTAGGGTTAGGATTATGGTTAGGGTTTGGATTTAGGTTTGGGTTATGTTTAGGGTAAGTGTTAGGGTTAGGGTTTCGGGTTAGGGTTAGGGTTAGGATTAGGGTTTCGGTTTTGGTTATTTTTTGGGTTAGGTTTAGGGTTAGGGTTAGTGTTTGGGTTCGGGTTAGGATTAGGGTTAGGGTTTGAGTTTGAATTAGGTTTAGGGTTAGCATTAGGGTTAGGATTAGGGTTAGGTTTAGGGTTTGGGTTAGGGCTAGGGTTAGTTTTAGTGTTAGGGTTAGGGTTTGGGTTAGGGTTAGTGTTAGGGTTAGGGTTTGGGTTAGGGTTAGGCTTAGGATTAGGGTTAGGGTTTGTGTTAAGATTAGGGTTTGGGATTGGGTTAGGGTTAGGGTTAGGGTTTGGATTAAGGTTAGGTTTAGGGTTAGGGTTTGGGTTTG
>JAJHUQ010000032.1:15665000-15677500 GCA_035773235.1 Eospalax fontanierii
GGGTTAGGTTTTGGGTGAGGGTTAGGTTTAGGGTTAGGGTTAGAATTAGGTTTAGGGTTAGGGTTAGGGTTAGCGTTAGGGTTAGGATAAGGATGAGGGTTAGGGTTAGGGTTAGGATGAGGGTTATTATTTGGGTTATGGTTTGGGTTAGGGTTAGTGTTAGGGTTTGGGTTAGTGTTAGAGTTAGGGTTTGAGTTAGGGTTAGGTTTAGGCTTACATTGGGGTTTGGGTTAGAGTTAGGTTTAGGGTTAGGTTTTGGGTTTGGTTTAGAGTTAGGGTTTGGTTAGGGTTTGGGTTAGAGTTAGGGTTAGGGTGAGGTGTTGGATTAGGGTTATGGTTAGGGTTAGGGTTAGGATTAGGGTTAGGGTTAGGGTTCCGATTAGAGTTAGGTTTAGAGTTTGGGTTAGGGTAAGGGTTAAGGTTAGGGTTAGGGTTAGGGTTAGGGTTAAGGTTAGGGTTAGGGTTAGGACTAGGATTAGTGTCAGGGTTAGTGTTAGGATTAGGGTTAGGGTTTGGGTTTAGGTTTGGGTTATGGTTAGGGTTAGGGTTAGGGTTAGGGTTAGGGTTAGGGTTTCGGTTTGGGTTATGTTTTGGGTTAGGTTTAGTGTTAGGGTTAGGGTTTGGGTTTGGGTTAGGAATAGGGTTATGGTTTGAGTTTGAATTAGGTTTAGGGTTAGCATTAGGGTTAGGGTTAGGTTTAGGATTAGTGTTTCATTTAGGCTTAGTGTTAGGGTTAGGGTTTGGGTACGGGTTAGGTTTAGGGTTAGGGTTAGGGTTTGATTTAGGGTTAGGGTTAAGGTTAGGGTTAGTGTTAGGGTTTGGGTTAGGGTTAGGGTTAGGGTTAGGAATAGGGTTAGTGATAGGGTTAGGTTTAGGGTTAGCATTAGGGTTAGGATTAGGTTTAGGGTTAGGGTTTGGGTTAGGGTTACGGTTAGGGTTAGGGTTAGGTTTAGGGTTTATTTAGGGTTATGGTTAGGGTTAGGGTTTGGGTGAGGGTTAGGGTTAGGGTTAGGGTTAGGGTTTGTGTTAAGATTAGGGTTTGGGTTTGGGTTAGGTTAGGGTTTGGGTTACAGTTAGGGTTAGGGTTAGGGTTTGGGTTTGGTTTAGTGTTAGGGTTAGGTTAGGGTTTGGGTTAGAGTTAGGGTTAGGGTGAGGTGTTGGATTAGGGTTATGGTTAGGGTTAGGGTTAGGATTAGGGTTAGGGTTATGGTTCCGATTAGAGTTAGGTTTAGAGTTTGGGTTTGGGTAAGGGTTAACGTTAGGGTTAGGGTTAGGGTTAGGGTTAGGACTAGGATTAGGGTTAGGGTTAGGGTTAGGATTAGGGTTACGGTTAGGGTTAGGGATAGGTTTTCGGTTTGGGTTATGTTTTGGGTTAGGTTTAGGGTTAGGGTTAGGGTTAGGGTTAGGGTTAGGGTTAAGGTTAGGATTAGGGTTAGGGTTTGAGTTTGAATTAGGTTTAGGGTTAGCATTAGGGTTAGGGTTAGATTTAGGATAAGTGTTTCAGTTAGGGTTTGGGTTAGGGTTAGGGTTAGGGTTAGGGTTAGTGTTTGGGTTAGGATTAGGGTTAGGGTTAGGGTTAGGGTTAGGGTTAGGGTTAGGGTTAGGACTAGGATTAGGGTTATGGTTAGGGTTAGGGTTAGGATTAGGGTTAGGGTTAGGGTTCCGATTAGAGTTAGGTTTAGAGTTTGGGTTTGGGTAAGGGTTAAGGTTAGGTTTAGGGTTAGGGTTAGGTTTAGGGTTAGGACTAGGATTAGGGCTAGGGTTAGGGTTAGGATTAGGGTTAGGGTTTGGTTTTAGGTTTGGGTTATGGTTAGGGTAAGTGTTAGGGTTAGGGTTTAGGGTTAGGGTTAGGTTTAAGGTTAGGTTTTCGGTTTGGGTTATGTTTTGGGATAGGTTGAGGGTTAGAGTTAGGGTTTGAGTTGGAATTAGGTTTAGGGTTAGCATTAGAGTTAGGGTTAGGTTTAGGATTAGTGTTTCAGTTAGGGTTAGGGTTAGGGTTTGGGTTCGGGTTAGGGTTAGGGTTAGGTTTAGGTTTTGATTTAGGGTTAGGGTTAGGGTTAGGGTTTTTGTTAGGGTTTGGGTTAAGGTTAGGGTTAAGACTAGGGTTAGTGTTAGGGTTAGGTTTAGATTTAGCATTAGGGTTAGGATTAGGGTTAGGATTACGGTTTGGGTTAGGGTTAGGGTTAGGGTTAGGGTTAGGGTTTGCGTTAGGGTTAGGGTTAGGGATAGAGTTAGGGTTATGGTTAGGTTTAGCATTAGGGTTAGGGTTAGGGTTATGGTTAGCGTTAGCTTTAGGGTTAGGGTTAGGGTTAGGGTTTGGTTTCGGGTTAGGGTTAGGGTTAGGGTTTGATTTAGGGTTAAGGTTAGGGTTAGGGTTAGTGTTAGGGTTTGGGTTAGGGTTACGGTTAGGAGTAGGGTTAGTGTTAGGGTTAGGGTTATTGTTAGCATGAGGGTTAGGATTAGCGTTAGGTTTAGGGTTTGGGTTAGGGTTAGGTTTAGGGTTAGGGTTAGGCTTTGGGTTAGGGTTAGGGTTAGGGTTAGGGTTAGGGTTAGGGTCTGGTTAGGGTTAGGGTTAGGATTAGGGTTAGGGTTTGTGTTAAGATCAGGGTTTGGGTTTGGGTTAGGGTTAGGGTTAGGGTTAGGGTTAGGGTTAGGGTTAGAATTAGGGTTAGGGTTAAGGTTAGGTTTAGGGTTAGGGTTAGGATAAGGATGAGGGTTAGGGTTAGGGTTAGGATTAGTGTTATTATTTGGGTTATGGTTTGGGTTAGGGTTAGGGTTAGGGTTTGGGTTAGTGTTAGAGTTAGGGTTTGAGTTAGGGTTAGGTATAGGGTTAGGTTAGGGTTTCGGTTAGAGTTAGGTTTAGGGTTACGTTTGGGTTTGGTTTAGAGTTAGGGTTAGGTTTGGGTTTGGGTTAGAGTTAGTGTTAGGGTGAGGTGTTGGATTAGTGTTATGGTTAGCGTTAGGATTAGGATTAGGGTTAGGGTTAGGGTTTTGATTAGAGTTAGGTTTAGAGTTTGGGTTTTGTAAGGGTTAAGGTTAGGGTTAGGGTTAGGGTTAGGCTTAGGACTTGGATTAGGGTTAGGGTTAGGGTTAGGATTATGGTTAGGGTTTGGATTTAGGTTTGGGTTATGTTTAGGGTAAGTGTTAGGGTTAGGGTTTCGGGTTAGGGTTAGGGTTAGGGTTAGGGTTTCGGTTTTGGTTATTTTTTGGGTTAGTTTTAGGGTTAGGGTTAGGGTTAGGGTTAGGGTTAGGGTTTGGGTTAGGGTTAGGGTTAGGATTAGGGGTTAGCTTTAGGTTTAGGGTTATTATTAGGGTTTGGGTTAGGGTTAGTGTTAGGGTTTGGGTTTTAGTTAGAATTAGGTTTAGTGTTAGGGTTAGGTTTTGTGTTAGTGTTAGGGTTAATCTTAGTGTTAGTGTTAGGGTTTGGGTTAGGGTTAGGGTTAGGTTTAGAGTTAGGATTAGGTTTAGGGTTAGGATTAGATTTAGGGTTTGGTTTAGGAGTAGTGTTAGGGTTAGGTTTAGGGTTTGGGTTAGGTTTAGGGTTAGGGTTAGGGTTCGGGTTCGGGTTAGGGTTAGGGTTAGGGTTAGGGTTAGCATTTGGGTTACGGTTAGGGTTAGGGTTAGGGTTTGGGTTAGGGTTAGGTTTAGGGTTAGGGTTAGGGTTTGGGATAGGATTAGGATTAGGGTTAGGGTTTGGGATAGGGTTAGGGTTAGGGTTACGTTTAGGGTTAGGATTATTGTTAGGGTTTGTGTTAAGATTAGGGTTTGGGTTTGGGTTAGGGTTAGGTTTAGGTTTAGGGTTTGATTTAGGGTTAGGGTTAGTGTTAGGGTTTGTGTTAGGGTTAGGGTTAGGACTAGGGTTAGTGTTAGGGTTAGGTTTATGGTTAGCATTAGGGTTAGGATTAGGGTTAGGGTTAGGGTTTGTGTTAGGGTTAGGGTTAGGGTTAGGGTTATTACTAGGATTAGGTTTAGGGTCAGGGTTAGGATTAGGGTTAGGGTTAGGGTTAGGGTTAGGGTTTCAGTTTGGGTTATGTTTTGGGTTAGGTTTAGGGTTAGGGTTACGGTTAGGGTTAGGGTTAGGGTTAGGGTTAGGATTAGGGTTAGGGTTTGAGTTTGAATTAGGTGTAGGGTTAGCATTAGGGTTAGGGTTAGGTTTAGGATAAGTGTTTCAGTTAGGGTTAGGGTTAGGGTTAGGGTTAGGGTGAGGGTTAGGGTTTGATTTAGGGTTAGGTTTAGGGTTAGGATTAGTGTTAGGGTTTGGGTTAGGGTTAGGGTTAGGACTAGGGTTAGTATTAGTGTTAGGTTTAGGGTTAGCATTAGGGTTAGGATTAGGGTTAGGGTTAGGGTTTGGGTTAAGCTTAGGGTTAGGGTTAGGGTTAGGGTTAGGGTTAGGGTTAGGGTTAGGATTACAATTAGGGTTAGTGTTAAGGTTAGGGTTATGGTTAGGGTTAGGATAAGGATGAAGGTTAGGGTTAGGGTTAGGATTAGGGTTACTATTTGGGTTATGGTTTGGGTTAGGGTTAGGGTTTGGGTTAGTGTTAGAGTTAGGGTTTGAGTTAGGGTTAGGTTTAGGGTTAGATTAGGGTTTGGGTTAGAGTCAGTGTTAGGGTTACGGTTTGGGTTTGGTTTAGAGTTAGGGTTAGGTTAGGGTTTGGGTTAGAGTTAGGGTTAGGGTGAGGTGTTTGATTAGGGTTATGGTTAGGGTTAGGGTTTGGGTTAGTGTTAGAGTTAGGGTTTGAGTTAGGGTTCGGTTTAGGCTTACATTGGGGTTTGGGTTAGAGTTAGGTTTAGGGTTAGGTGTTGGGTTTGCTTTAGAGTTAGTGTTAGGTTAGGGTTTGGGTTAGAGTTAGGGTTAGGGTGAGGTGTTGGATTAGGGTTATGGTTAGGGTTAGGGTTAGGATTAGGGTTAGGGTTAGGGTTAGGGTTAGGGTTAGGGTTAGGGTTAGGGTTCCGAATAGAGTTAGGTTTAGAGTTTGGGTTTGGGTAAGGGTTAAGGTTAGGTTTAGGGTTAGGGTTAGGGTTAGGGTTAGGGTTAGGGTTCCGATTAGAGTTAGGTTTAGAGTTTGGGTTTCGGTAAGGGTTAAGGTTAGGTTTAGGTTTAGGGTTAGGTTTAGGGTTAGGGTTAGGACTAGGATTAGGGTTATGGTTAGGGTTAGGGTTAGGATTAGGGTTAGGGTTAGGGTTCCGAATAGAGTTAGGTTTAGAGTTTGGGTTTGGGTAAGGGTTAAGGTTAGGTTTAGGGTTAGGGTTAGGGTTAGGGTTAGGGTTAGGACTAGGATTATGGTTAGGGTTAGGGTTTGTATTAGGGTTAGGGTTTGGTTTTAGGTTTGGGTTATGGTTAGGGTAAGTTTTAGGGTTAGGGTTTAGGGTTAGGGTTAGGTTTAGGGTAAGGGTTTCGGTTTGGGTTATGTTTTGGGTTAGGTTTAGGGTTAGGGTTAGGGTTTGAATTGGAATCAGGTTTAGGGTTAGCATTAGTGTTAGGGTTATGTTTAGGATTAGTGTTTCACTTAGGGTGAGGGTTAGGGTTAGGGTTTGGGTTCGGGTTAGGGTTAGGGTTAGGTTTAGGGTTTGATTTAGGGTTAGGGTTAGGGTTAGGGTTAGTGTTAGGGTTTGGGTTATGGTTAGGGTTAGGACTAGGGTTAATGTTAGGGTTAGGTTTATGGTTAGGGTTAGGACTAGGGTTAATGTTAGGGTTAGGTTTATGGTTAGCATTAGGGTTAGGATTACGGTTAGGGTTAGGGTTTGGGTTTTGGTTAGGGTTAGGGTTAGCTTTACGGTTAAGGTTTGGGTTAGGGTTAGGGTTAGGTTTAGCGTTTGGGTTAGGGTTAGGGTTAGGGTTAGGATTAGGGTTAGGGTTTGTGTTAAGATTAGGGTTTGGGTTTGGGTTAAGGTTAGGGTTAGGGTTTGGGTTAAGGTTACGTTTAGGGTTAGGGTTAGTGTTAGGGTTAGGGTTAGCGTTAGGAGTAGGGTTAGGGTTTAGGTTTTTGGTTAGGGTTAGTGTTAGGGTTATTGTTAGGATTAGGGTATGGGTTAGGGTTTATGTTTGGTTAGGTTTAGGGTTAGGGTTAGGGTTATGGTTAGGTTTAGCTTTAGGGTTAGGGTTAGGGTTATGGTTAGGTTTGGCGTTAGGTTTAGGGTTAGGGTTTGGGTTTGGTTTAGAGTTTGGGTTAGGGTTAGGGTTTGGGTTAGGGTTAGGGTTAGGCTTCGGGTTAGGATTTGGGTTAGGGTTAGGGTTAGAGTCGGATTTGGGTTAGAGTTATGGTGAAGGTTAGGGGTTGGGTTAGGGTTAGGGTTACGGTTAGGATTAGGGTTACGGTTAGGATTAGGGTTAGGGTTAGTGTTTGGATTAGGGTTAGTTTTAGGGTTTGGGTTTGGGTAAGGGTAAGGGTAAGGGTTAGGGTTTGGAGTAGGTTTAGGTTTTCGGTTAGGGTTAATGTTAGGGTTAGGATTAGGGTTAGGGTTTGGTTTAGTGTAAAGGTTAGGGTTAAGGTTTAGGTTAGGTTTTGGGTTAGTCTTAGGGTTTGGCTTAGGGTTATGGTTGGGGTTCGGGTTTGGGTTAGGGTTAGGCTTAGGGTTAGGGTTAGGGTTAGGGTTAGGATTAGGGTTAGGGTGTGGGTGAGGGTTAGGCTTAGGTTTGAATTTGGGTTAGTGTTAGGGCTAGGGTTAGTGTAAAGTTTATGGTTTGGATTTGGGTTAGGGTTAGGGTTTGAGTTACGATTAGGGTAAAGTTTAGGGTTTAGGTTTGGGTTAGGTTTATGGTTATGTTTTGGGTTATGGTTAGGTTTAGGGTTAGGGTTAGGGTTAGGGTTTGGGTTAAGTTTAGGGTTAGGGTTAGGGTTAGGATTTGGGTTAGGGTTAGGGTTAGGGTTCGGGTTTGGGTTAGAGTTAGGGTGAGGGTTACGGGTTGGGTTAGGGTTAGGGTTACGGTTAGGATTAGGATTACGGTTAGGGTTCGGATTAGGGTTAGTTTTAGGGTTTCGGTGTGGGTAAGGCGAAGGGTTAGGGTTAGGGTTAGGATAAGGATGAGGGTTAGGTTTAGGGTTAGGATTAGGGTTAGTGTTTGGGTTATGGTTTAGGTTTGGGTTAGGGTTAGGTTTTGGGTTAGTGTTAGAGTTAGGTTTTGAGTTAGGGTTAGGGTTAGGGTTAGGTTAGGATTTGGGTTAGAGTTAGGGTTAGGGTTAGGGTTTGGGTTTGGTTTAGGGTTAGGGTTAGGTTAGGGTTTGGGTTAGAGTTAGGGTTAGGGTTATGGGTTGGATTAGGGTTATGGTTAGGGTTAGGTTTAGGATTAGGGTTAGGGTTATTCCTTAGTTTTGGGTTATGGTTAGGGTTAGGGTTAGGGTTTAAGGGTAGGATTAGGGTTAGTGTTACGGTTTGGGTTAGGGTTAGGCTTACGGTGTGGGTTTGGGTTAGGGTTAGGGATAGGGTTAGGGTTTCGGTGTGGGTTATGTTTTGGGTTAGGTTTAGGGTCAGGGTTAGGATTTCGGTTCGGGTCAGGATTAGGGTTAGGGTTTGAGTTTGAATTAGGTTTAGGGTTAGCATTAGGGTTAGGGTTAGGTTTAGGATTAGTGTTTCGGTTAGGGTTAGGGTTAGGGTTTGGGTTAGGGTTAGGGTTAGGATTAGGGGTTAGGTTTAGGTTTAGGGTTATTATAAGGGTTTGGGTTAGGGTTAGTGTTAGAGTTTGGGTTAGGGTTAGGATTAGGGTTAGGGTTAGGGTTACGATTATGGTTAAGTTTAGGGTTCGTGTTTGGGTTAGGTTTAGGCTTAGGGTTAGGGTTAGTGTTAAGGTTTGGGTTAGTGTTAGGTTTAGGGTTTGGGTTAGGGTTAGGGTTAGTGTTAGGAATAGGGTTAGGGTTAGGGTTAGGGTTAGGGTTTGGGTTAGTGTTAGGGTTAGGTTTAGGGTTAGGTTTAGGGTTAGAATAAGGATGAGGGTTAGGTTAGGGTTAGGATTAGGGTTATTATTTGGGTTGTGGTTTGGGTTAGTGTTAGGGTTAGGGTTTGGGTTAGTGTTAGAGTTAGGGTTTGAGTTAGGGTTAGGTTTAGGGTTAGGTTAGGGTTTGGGTTAGAGATAGGGTTAGGGTTAGGGTATGGGTTTGGTTTAGAGTTAGGGTTAGGTTAGGGTTTGGGTTAGAGTTAGGGTTAGGGTGAGGTGTTGGATTAGGGTTATGGTTTTTTAGGGTTAGGATTAGGTTTAGGGTTAGGGTTCCGATTAGAGTTAGGTTTAGAGTTTGGGTTTGGGTAAGGGTTAAGGTTAGGGTTAGGGTTAGGTTTAGGGTGAGGGTTAGGGTTAGGGTTTGGGTTAGGGTTAGGGTTAGGGTTAGGGTTACGGTTTCGGTTTGGGTTATGTTTTGGGTTAGTTTTAGTGTTAGGGTTAGGGTTTGAGATGGGTTATTATAAGGGTTAGGGTTTGAGTTTGAATTAGGTTTAGGATTAGCATTAGGGTTAGGGTTAGGTTTAGGATAAGTGTTTCAGTTAGGGTTAGGGTTAGGGTTAGGTTTTGGGTTCGGGTTAGGGTTAGGGTTAGGGTTAGGGTTTGATTTAGGGTTAAGGTTAGGATTAGGGTTAGTGTTAGGGTTTGTGTTAGGTTTAGGGTTAAGAGTAGGGTTAGTTTTAGGGTTAGGTTTAGGGTTAGCATTAGGGTTAGGATTAGCGTTAGGGTTAGGGTTAGGGTTAGGGTTAGGGTTAGGGTTAGGGTTTGTGTTAAGATTAGGGTTTGGGTTTGGGTTAGGGTTAGGGTTAGGGTTAGGGTTAGGGATAGGGTTAGAATTAGGGTTAGGGTTAAGGTTAGGGTTAGGGTTTGGTTTAGGGTTAGGGTTAGGGTTAGGGTTAGGGTTAGGGTTAGGTTTTCTGTTAGGATTAGGGTTAGGGTTAGAATTAGGGTTACCGTTAGGGTTACGGTTAGGGTTAGGTTTAGGATAAGGATGAGAGTAAGGGTTAGGGTTAGGATTAGGGTTTTTATTTGGGTTATGGTTTGGGTTATGGTTTGGGTTAGTGTTAGAGTTAGGGTTTGAGTTAGGGTTAGGTTTAGGTTTAGGTTAGGGTTAGGGCTAGGGGTAGGGTTAGGGTTAGGGTTAGGGTTACGACTAGGATTAGGGTTAGGGTTAGGGTTAGGATTAGGGTTTGGTTTAGGGTTTGGGGTTAGGGGTTAGGGGTTAAGTTTAGGTTTAGGGTTAGGGTTAGGGATTGGTTTAGGGTTAGGGTTGGTTTAGCGTTAGGTTTAGGTTTTGGGTTAGTGTTAGGGTGAGGGTTTGGGTTAGGGTTAGGGTTAGGGTTAGTGTTAGGGTTACGGTTTGGTTTAGGATTACGGTTAGGTTTAGGTTTTTGGTTAAGTTTCGGGTTAGGGTTATGGTTTGCGTTCGGGTTCGGTTAGTGTTAGGGTTTTAGTTAGGGTTAGGGTTAGGGTTAGGGTTAGGTTTAGGGTTAGGGTTTGGGTTAGGGTTAGGCTTAGGGTTAGGGTTTGAGTTTGAGTTAGGTTTAGGGTTAGCATTAGGGTTAGGATTAGGGTTAGCGTTTTGGTTTGGGTTAGGGTTAGGGTTAGGGTTAGAGTTAGTGTTTGGGTTAGGGTTTGTTGTTCGGGGTTCGGGGTTAAGTTAAGGTTTAGGGTTAGGGTTAGGGTTCGGGTTAGGATTTGGTTTAGGGTTAGGGTTAGAGTCGGATTTGGGTTAGAGTTATGGTGAAGGTTAGGGGTTGGGTTAGGTTTAGGGTTACGGTTAGGATTAAGGTTACGCTTAGGATTAGGGTTAGGGTTAGTGTTTGGATTAGGCTTAGTTTTAGGGTTTGGGTTTGGGAAAGGGTAAGGGTTAGGGTTAGGGTTTGGAGTAGGGTTAGGTTTAGGTTTTCGGTTAGGGTTAATGTTAGGGTTAGGGTTAGGGTTAGGGTTTGGTTTAGGGTTAAGGTTAGGGTTAGGGTTTAGGTTAGGTTTAGGGTTAGGGTTAGGGTTTGTGTTAGGGTTATGGTTGGGGTTCGGGTTTGGGTTAGGTTTAGGTTTAGGGTTAGGGTTAGGGTTAGGATTAGGGTTAGGGTTTGGGTTAGGCTTAGGCTTAGGTTTGAATTTGGGTTAGTGTTAGGGCTAGGGTTAGTGTAAAGTTTATGGTTTGGATTTGGGTTAGGGTTAGGGTTTGAGTTACCATTAGGGTAAAGTTTAGGGTTTAGGTTTGGGTTAGGTTTATGGTTAGGGTTTGGGTTATGGTTAGGTTTAGGGTTATGGTTAGGGTTAGGGTTTGGGTTAAGTTTAGGGTTAGGTTTAGGGTTAGGATTTGGGTTAGGGTTAGGGTTAGGGTTCGGGTTTGGGTTAGAGTTAGGGTGAGGGTTAGGGGTTGGGTTAGGGTTAGGGTTACGGTTAGGATTAGGATTACGGTTAGGGTTCGGATTAGGGTTAGTTTTAGGGTTTGAGTTTGGGTAAGGGTAAGGGTTAGTGTTAGGGTTAGGATAAGGATGAGGGTTAGGTTTAGGGTTAGGATTAGGGTTAGTGTTTGGGTTATGGTTTAGGTTTGGGTTAGGGTTAGGGTTTGGGTTAGTGTTAGAGTTAGGTTTTGAGTTAGGGTTAGGGTTAAGGTTAGGTTAGGATTTGGGTTAGAGTTAGGGTTAGGGTTACGGTTTGGGTTAGGGTTAGGGTTAGGATTAGGGTTAGGGTTATTCTTTAGTTTTGGGTTATGGTTAGGGTTAGGGTTAGGGTTTAAGGGTAGGATTAGGGTTAGTGTTACGGTTTGGGTTAGGGTTAGGCTTACGGTGTGGGTTTGGGTTAGGGTTAGGGATAGGGTTAGGGTTTCGGTGTGGGTTATGTTTTGGGTTAGGTTTAGGGTCAGGGTTAGGATTTCGGTTCGGGTTAGGATTAGGGTTAGGGTTTGAGTTTGAATTAGGTTTAGGGTTAGGTTTAGGATTAGGGTTAGGTTTAGGATTAGTGTTTCGGTTAGGGTTAGGGTTAGGGTTTGGGTTAGGGTTAGGGTTAGGATTAGGGGTTAGGTTTAGGTTTAGGGTTATGATAAGTGTTTGGGTTAGGGTTAGTGTTAGAGTTTGGGTTAGGGTTAGGATTAGGGTTAGGGTTAGGGTTACGATTATGGTTAAGTTTAGGGTTCGTGTTTGGGTTAGGTTTAGGCTTAGGGTTAGGGTTAGTGTTAAGGTTTGGGTTAGTGTTAGGTTTAGGGTTTGGGTTAGGGTTAGGGTTAGTGTTAGGAATAGGGTTAGGGTTAGGTTTAGGGTTAGGGTTTGGGTTAGTGTTAGGGTTAGGTTTAGGGTTAGGGTTAGGGTTAGAATAAGGATGAGAGTTAGGGTTAGGGTTAGGATTAGGGTTATTATTTGGGTTGTGGTTTGGGTTAGAGTTAGGGTTAGGGTTTGGGTTAGTGTTAGAGTTAGGGTTTGAGTTAGGGTTAGGTTTAGGGTTAGGTTAGGATTTGGGTTAGAGATAGGGTTAGGGTTAGGGTTTGGGTTTGGTTTAGAGTTAGAGTTAGGTTAGGGTTTGGGTTAGAGTTAGGGTTAGGGTGAGGTGTTGTATTAGGGTTATGGTTTTTTTGGGTTAGGATTAGGTTTAGGGTTAGGGTTCCGATTAGAGTTAGGTTTAGAGTTTGGGTTTGGGTAAGGGTTAAGGTTAGGGTTAGGGTTAGGGTTAGGGTTAGGGTTAGGGTTAGGGTTTAGGTTAGGGTTAGGGTTAGGGTTAGGGTTACGGTTTCGGTTTGGGTTATGTTTTGGGTTAGTTTTAGGGTTAGGGTTAGGTTTTGAGATGGGTTAGGATTAGGGTTAGGGTTTGAGTTTGAATTAGGTTTAGGGTTAGCATTAGGGTTAGGGTTAGGTTTAGGATAAGTGTTTCAATTAGGGTTAGGTTTAGGGTTAGGGTTTGGGTTCGGGTTAGGGTTAGTGTTAGGGTTAGGGTTTGATTTAGGGTTAAGGTTAGGATTAGGGTTAGTGTTAGTGTTTGGGTTAGGGTTAGGGTTAGGAGTAGGGTTAGTTTTAGGGTTAGGTTTAGGGTTAGCATTAGGGTTAGGATTAGCGTTAGGGTTAGGGTTAGGGTTAGGACTAGGATTAGTGTTAGGGTTAGTGTTAGGATTAGGGTTAGGGTTTGGGTTTAGGTTTGGGTTATGGTTAGGGTTAGGGTTTAGGGTTAGGATTAGGGTTAGGGTTAGGGTTTCGGTTTGGGTTATGCTTTGGGTTAGGTTTAGGGTTAGGGTTAGGGTTTGGGTTCGGGTTAGGAATAGGGTTATGTTTTGAGTTTGAATTAGGTTTAGGGTTAGCATTAGGGTTAGGATTAGGGTTAGGGTTAGGGTTTGGGTTAGGGTGAGGGTTAGGGTTAGGGTTAGGGTTAGGGTTAGGGTTAGGGTTAGGGTTAGGTTTGAATCTGGTTTAGTATTAGGGTTATGGTTAGTGTTATGATTATGGTTAGGGTTAGTGTTAGGGTTAGGTTTTGGGTGAGGGTTAGGGTTAGGGTTAGGGTTAGACTTAGGTTTAGTGTTAGGGTTAGGGTTAGGGTTAGGGTTAGGATAAGGATGAGGGTTAGGGTTAGGGTTAGGATT
>JAJHUQ010000032.1:15695000-15700000 GCA_035773235.1 Eospalax fontanierii
TAGGGTTTGCGTTAGAGATAGGGTTAGGGTTAGGGTTAGGGTTAGTGTTTCGGTTTGGGTTAGGGTTAGGGTTAGGACTAGGGTTAGTGTTAGTGTTAGGTTTAGGGTTAGCATTAGGGTTAGGTTTAGGGTTAGGGTTAGGGGTTGGGTTAGGGTTAGGGTTGGGGTTAGGTTTAGGGTTAGGGTTTGGGTTAGTGTTAGGGTTAGCGTTTGGGTTAGGGTTAGGGTTAGGGTTAGTGTTAGGGTTACGGTTTGGTTTAGGATTACGTTTAGGTTTAGGTTTTTGGTTAAGTTTCGGGTTAGGGTTATGGTTTGCGTTCGGGTTCGGTTACTGTTACGGTTAGGGTTAGGGTTAGGGTTAGGTTTAGGGTTAGGGTTTGGGTTAGGGTTAGGCTTAGGGTTAGGGTTTGACTTTGAGGTAGGTTTAGGGTTAGCATTAGGGTTAGGATTAGGGTTAGGGTTTTGGTTTGGGTTAGGGTTAGGGTTAGGGTTAGGGTTAGGGTTAGGGTTAGGGTTAGGGTTAGGGTTAGGACTAGGATTAGTGTTAGGGTTAGTGTTAGGATTAGGGTTAGGGTTTGGGTTTAGGTTTGGGTTATGGTTAGGGTTAGGGTTTAGGGTTAGGATTAGGGTTAGGGTTAGGGTTTCGGTTTGGGTTATGCTTTGGGTTAGGTTTAGGGTTAGGGTTAGGGTTTGGGTTCGGGTTAGGAATAGGGTTATAGTTTGAGTTTGAATTAGGTTTAGGGTTAGCATTAGGGTTAGGATTAGGGTTAGGGTTAGGGTTTGGGTTAGGGTGAGGGTTATGTTTAGGGTTAAGGTTTGGGTTTGGGTTAGGGTTTGGTTTGAATGTGGGTTAGTATTAGGGTTATGGTTAGTGTTAAGATTATGGTTAGGGTTAGTGTTAGGGTTAGGTTTTGGGTGAGGGTTAGGGTTAGGGTTAGGGTTAGACTTAGGTTTAGTGTTAGGGTTAGGGTTAGGATAAGGATGAGGGTTAGGGTTAGGGTTAGGATTGGGGTTATTATTTGGGTTCAGAGGTGGGTTAGGGTTAGTGTTAGGTTTTGGGTTACTGATAGAGATAGGGAATGAGTTAGGGTTAGGTTTACGCTTACATTGGGGTTTGGGTTAGAGTTAGGGTTAGGGTTAGGGTTTGGGTTTGGTTTAGAGTTAGGGTTAGGTTAGGGTTTGGGTCAGAGTTAGGGTTAGGGTGAGGTGTTGGATTAGGGTTATGGTTAGGGTTAGGGTTAGGATTAGGGTTAGGGTTAGGGTTCCGATTAGAGTTAGGTTTAGAGTTTGGGTTTGGGTAAGGGTTAAGGTTAGGGTTAGGGTTAGGTTTTCGGTTTGGGTTATGTTTTGGTTTAGGTTTAGGGTTAGGTTTAGGGTTAGGGTTTAGGGTTAGGGTTAGGGTTAGGGTTAGGGTTAGGGATTCGGTTTGGGTTATGTTTTGGGTTAGGTTTAGGGTTAGGGTTAGGGTTTGGGTTCGGGTTAGGAATAGGGTTATGTTTTGAGTTTGAATTAGGTTTAGGGTTAGCATTAGGGTTAGGGTTAGGTTTAGGATTAGTGTTTCAGTTAGGCTTAGTGTTAGGGTTAGGGTTTGGGTACGGGTTAGGTTTAGGGTTAGGGTTAGGGTTTGATTTAGGGTTAGGGTTAAGGTTAGGGTTAGTGTTAGGGTTTGGGTTAGGGTTAGGGTTAGGAATAGGGTTAGTGATAGGGTTAGGTTTAGGGTTAGCATTAGGGTTAGGATTAGGTTTAGGGTTAGGGTTTGGGTTAGGGTTAGGGTTAGAGTTAGGGTTAGGTTTAGGGTTTGGTTTAGGGTTATGGTTAGGGTTAGGGTTTGGGTGAGGGTTAGGGTTAGGGTTAGGGTTAGGGTTAGGGTTTGTGTTAAGATTAGGGATTGGGTTTGGGTTAGGTTAGGGTTTGGTTACAGTTAGGGTTAGGGTTAGGGTTTGGGTTTGGTTTAGTGTTAGGGTTAGGTTAGGGTTTAGGTTAGAGTTATGGTTAGGGTGAGGTGTTGGATTAGGGTTATGGTTAGGGTTAGGGTTAGGATTAGGGTTAGGGTTAGGGTTCCGATTAGAGTTAGGTTTAGAGTTTGGGTTTGGGTAAGGGTTAAGGTTAGGGTTACGGTTAGGGTTAGGGTTAGGTTTTCGGTTTGGGTTATGTTTTGTGTTAGGTTTAGGGTTAGGGTTAGGGTTAGGGTTAGGTTTAAGGTTAGGATTAGGGTTAGGGTTTGAGTTTGAATTAGGTTTAGGGTTAGCATTAGGGTTAGGGTTAGATTTAGGATAAGTGTTTCAGTTAGGTTTTGGGTTAGGGTTAGGGTTAGGGTTTGGGTTAAGGTTTGGGTTAGTGTTAGGTTTAGGGTTTGGGTTAGGGTTAGGGTTAGTGTTAGGAATAGGGTTAGGGTTAGGGTTAGGGTTAGGGTTTGGGTTAGTGTTAGGGTTAGGTTTAGGGTTAGGGTTAGGGTTAGAATAAGGATGAGGGTTAGGGTTAGGGTTAGGATTAGGGTTATTATTTGGGTTATGGTTTGGGTTAGTTTTAGGGTTAGGGTTTGGGTTAGTGTTAGAGTTAGGGTTTGAGTTAGGGTTAGGTTTAGGGTTAGGTTAGGGTTTGGGTTAGAGATAGGGTTAGGGTTAGGGTTAGGGTTAGTGTTAGGGTTTGGGTTAGGGTTAGGGTTAGGACTAGGGTTAGTGTTAGTGTTAGGTTTAGGGTTAGCATTAGGGTTAGGATTAGGGTTAGGGTTACGGTTTGGGTTAGGGTTAGGGTTAGGGTCAGGGTTAGGGGTTGGGTGAGGGTTAGGGGTAGGTGTAGGCTTTGGGTTAGGATTAGGGTTAGGGTTAGGGCTAGTGTTAGGGTTTGTGTTAAGATTAGGGTTTGGGTTTGGGTTAGGGTTAGGGTTAGGGTTAGGGTTAGGGTTAGGGTTAGGTTTACAATTAGGGTTAGTGTTAAGGTTAGGGTTAGGGTTAGGGTTAGGATAAGGATGAAGGTTAGGGTTAGGGTTAGGATAAGGGTTACTATTTGGGTTATGGTTTGGGTTAGTGTTAGGGTTAGGGTTTGGGTTAGTGTTAGAGTTAGGGTTTGAGTTAGGGTTAAGTTTAGGGTTAGATTAGGGTTTGGGTTAGAGTCAGTGTTAGGGTTACGGTTTGGGTATCGTTTAGAGTTAGGGTTAGGTTAGGGTTTGGGTTAGAGTTAGGGTTAGGGTGAGGTGTTGGATTAGGGTTATGGTTAGGGTTAGGGTTTGGGTTAGTGTTAGAGTTAGGGTTTGAGTTAGGGTTAGGTTTAGGCTTACATTGGGGTTTGGGTTAGAGTTAGGGTTAGGGTTAGGTGTTGGGTTTGGTTTAGAGTTAGGGTTAGGTTAGGGTTTGGGTTAGAGTTAGGGTTAGGGTGAGGTGTTGGATTAGGGTTATGGTTAGGGTTAAGGTTAGGATTAGGGTTAGTGTTAGGATTCCGATTAGAGTTAGGTTTAGAGTTTGGGGTTAGGTTAGGGTTAGGGTTAGGGTTTGGGTTAGAGATAGGGTTAGGGTTAGGGTTAGTGTTAGTGTTAGGGTTTGGGTTAGGGTTAGGTTTAGGACTAGGGTTAGTGTTAGTGTTAGGTTTAGGGTTAGCATTAGGGTTAGGATTAGGGTTAGGGTTAGGGTTTGGGTTAGGGTTAGGGTTAGGGTTAGGGTTAGGGTTAGGGTTTGGGTTAGGGTTAGGGTTAGGTTTGGGTTATGGTTAGGGTAAGTGTTAGGGTTAGGGTTTAGGGTTAGGGTTAGGTTTAGGGTAAGGGTTTCGGTTTGGGTTATGTTTTGGGTTAGGTTTAGGGTTAGGGTTAGGGTTTGAATTGGAATTAGGTTTAGGGTTAGCATAAGGGTTAGGGTTAGGTTTAGGATTAGTGTTTCAGTTAGGGTTAGGGTTAGGGTTAGGGTTTGGGTTCGGGTTAGGGTTAGGGTTAGGTTTAGGGTTTGATTTATTGTTAGGGTTAGGGTTAGGGTTAGTGTTAGGGTTTGGGTTAGGGTTAGGTTTAGGACTAGGGTTAGTGTTAGGGTTAGGTTTAGGGTTAGCATTAGGGTTAGGATTACGGTTAGGGTTAGGGTTTGGGTTTTGGTTAGGGTTAGGGTTAGGTTTAGGGTTAAGGTTTGGGTTAGGGTTAGGGTTAGGGTTAGCGTTTGGGTTAGGGTTATGGTTAGGGTTAGGATTAGCGTTAGGGTTTGTGTTAAGATTAGGGTTTGGGTTTGGGTTAAGGTTAGGGTTAGGGTTTGGGTTAAGGTTACGTTTAGGGTTAGGGTTTGTGTTAGGGTTAGGGTTAGCGTTAGGAGTAGGGTTAGGGTTTAGGTTTTTGGTTAGGGTTAGTGTTAGGGTTAGTGTTAGGATTAGGGTTTGGGTTAGGGTTTAGGTTTGGTTAGGTTTAGGGTTAGGGTTAGGGTTATGGTTAGGTTTAGCATTAGGGTTAGGGTTAGGGTTATGGTTAGGGTTGGCGTTAGGTTTAGGGTTAGGGTTTGGGTTTGGTTTAGGGTTTGGGTTAGGGTTAGGGTTTGGGTTAGGGTTAGGGTTAGGGTTCGGGTTAGGATTTGGGTTAGGGTTAGGGTTAGAGTCGGATTTGGGTTAGAGTTATGGTGAAGGTTAGGGGTTTTTTTAGGGTTAGGGTTACGGTTAGGATTAGGGTTACGGTTAGGATTAGGGTTAGGGTTAGTGTTTGGATTAGGCTTAGTTTTAGGGTTTGGGTTTGGGTAAGGGTAAGTGTTAGGGTTAGGGTTTGGAGTAGGGTTAGGTTTAGGTTTTCGGTTAGGGTTAATGTTAGGGTTAGGGTTAGGGTTTGGTTTAGGGTTAAGATTAGGGTTAAGGTTTAGGTTAGGGTTAGGGTTAGGGTTAGGGTTGGGGTTCGGGTTTGGGTTAGTGTTAGGGTTAGGGTTAGGGTTAGGGTTAGGATTAGGGTTAGGGTTTGGGTTAGGGTTAGGCTTAGGTTTGAATTTGGGTTAGTGTTAGGGCTAAGGTTAGTGTAAAGTTTATGGTTTGGATTTGGGTTAGGGTTA
>JAJHUQ010000032.1:15725000-15732500 GCA_035773235.1 Eospalax fontanierii
ATTATGGTTAGGGTTAGGGTTAGGGTTAGGTTTTGGGTGAGGTTTAGGGTTAGGTTTAGGGTTAGACTTAGGTTTAGGGTTAGGGTTAGGGTTAGGGTTAGGGTTAGGGTTAGGATAAGGATGAGGGTTAGGGTTAGGGTTAGGATTAGGGTTATTATTTGGGTTAAGATTTGGGTTAGGGTTAGTGTTAGGTTTTGGGTTAGTGTTAGCGTTAGGGTTTGAGTTAGGGTTAGGTTTAGGCTTACATTGGGGTTTGGGTTAGAGTTAGGGTTAGGATTAGGGTTTGGGTTTGGTTTAGAGTTAGGGTTAGGTTAGGGTTTGGGTTAGAGTTAGGGTTAGGGTGAGGTGTTGGTTTAGGGTTATGGTTAGGGTTAGGGTTAGGATTAGGGTTAGGGTTAGGGTTCCGATTAGAGTTAGGTTTAGAGTTTGGGTTTGGGTAAGGGTTAAGGTTAGGGTTAGGGTTAGGGTTAGGTTTAGGGTTAGGTTTAGGACTAGGATTAGGGTTAGGGTTAGTGTTAGGTTTAGGGTTAGGGTTTGGGTTTAGGTTTGGGTTATGGTTAGGGGTAGTGTTATTGTTAGGGTTTAGGGTTAGGGTTAGGGTTAGGGTTAGTGTTTCGGTTTGGGTTATGTTTTGGGTTAGGTTTAGGGTTAGGGTTAGGGTTTGGGTTCGGGTTAGGAATAGGGTTATGGTTTGAGTTTGAATTAGGTTTAGGGTTAGCATTAGGGTTAGGGTTAGGTTTAGGATTAGTGTTTCAGTTAGGCTTAGTGTTAGGGTTAGGATTTGGGTACGGGTTAGGTTTAGGGTTAGGGTTAGGGTTTGATTTAGGGTTAGGGGTAAGGTTAGGGTTAGTGTTAGGGTTTGGGTTAGGGTTAGGGTTAGGAATAGGGTTAGTGATAGGGTTAGGTTTAGGGTTAGCATTAGGGTTAGGATTATGTTTATGGTTAGGGTTTGGGTTAGGGTTAGGGTTAGGGTTAGGGTTAGGTTTAGGGTTTGGTTTAGGGTTATGGTTAGGGTTAGGGTTTGGGTGAGGGTTAGGCTTAGGGTTAGGGTTAGGGTTAGGGTTAGGGTTTGTGTTAAGATTAGGGTTTGGGTTTGGGTTAGGTTAGGGTTTGGGTTACAGTTAGGGTTAGGGAGAGGGTTTGGGTTTGGTTTAGTGTTAGGGTTAGGTTAGGGTTTAGGTTAGAGTAAGGGTTAGGGTGAGGTGTTGGATTAGGGTTATGGTTAGGGTTAGGGTTAGGATTAGGTTTAGGATTAGGGTTCCGATTAGAGTTATGTTTAGAGTTTGGGTTTGGGTGGGGGTTAAGGTTAGGGTTAGGGTTAGGGTTAGGGTTAGGACTAGGATTAGGGTTAGTGTTAGGGTTAGGATTAGGGTTACGGTTAGGGTTAGGGTTAGGTTTTCGGTTTGGGTTATGTTTTGGTTTAGGTTTAGGGTTAGGGTTAGGGTTAGGGTTAGGGTTAAGGTTAGGATTAGGGTTAGGGTTTGAGTTTGAATTAGGTTTAGGGTTAGCATTAGGGTTAGGGTTAGATTTAGGATAAGTGTTTCAGTTAGGGTTTGGGTTAGGGTTAGGGTGAGGGTTAGGGTTTGGGTTAAGGTTTGGGTTAGTGTTAGGTTTAGGGTTTGGGTTAGGGTTAGGGTTAGTGTTAGGAATAGGGTTAGGGTTAGGGTTAGGGTTAGGGTTTGGGTTAGTGTTAGGGTTAGGTTTAGGGTTAGGGTTAGGGTTAGAATAAGGATGAGAGTTAGGGTTAGGGTTAGGAATAGGGTTATTATTTGGGTTATGGTTTGGGTTAGTGTTAGTGTTAGGGTTTGGGTTAGTGTTAGAGTTAGGGTTTGAGTTAGGGTTAGATTTAGGGTTAGGTTAGGGTTTGGGTTAGAGATAGGGTTAGGGTTAGGGTTAGGGTTAGTGTTAGTGTTTGGGTTAGGTTTAGGGTTAGGACTAGGGTTAGTGTTAGGGTTAGGTTTAGGGTTAGCATTAGGGTTAGGATTAGGGTTAGGGTTAGGGTTTGGGTTAGGGTTAGGGTTAGGGTTAGGGTTAGGGTTTGGGTTAGGGTTAGGGTTAGGTTTAGGGTTTGGGGTAGGATTAGGGTTAGGGTTAGGGTTAGGGTTTGTGTTAAGATTAGGGTTTGGGTTTGGGTTAGGGTTAGGTTTAGGGTTAGGGTTAGGGTTAGGGTTAGGTTTACAATTAGGGTTAGTGTTAAGGTTAGGGTTAGGGTTAGGGTTAGGATAAGGATGAAGGTTAGGGTTAGGGTTAGGATTAGGGTTACTATTTGGGTTATGGTTTGGGTTAGGGTTAGGGTTAGGTTTTGGGTTAGTGTTAGAGTTAGGGTTTGAGTTAGGGTTAGCTTTAGGGTTAGATTAGGGTTTGGGTTAGAGTCAGTGTTAGGGTTACGGTTTGGGTTTGGTTTAGAGTTAGGGTTTGGTTAGGGTTTGGGTTAGAGTTAGGGTTAGGGTGAGGTGTAGGATTAGGGTTATGGTTAGGGTTAGGGTTTGGGTTACTGTTAGAGTTAGGGTTTGAGTTAGGGTTAGGTTTAGGCTTACATTGGGGTTTGGGTTAGAGTTAGGGTTAGGGTTATGTGTTGGGTTTGGTTAGGAGTTAGGGTTAGGTTAGGGTTTGGGTTAGAGTTAGGGTTACGGTGAGGTGTTGGATTAGGGTTATGGTTAGGGTTAGGGTTAGGATTAGGGTTAGGGTTAGGGTTCCGATTAGAGTTAGGTTTACAGTTTGGGTTTCGGTAAGGGTTAAGGTTAGGTTTAGGGTTAGGGTTAGGGTTAGGGTTAGGGTTAGGACTAGGATTAGGGTTATGGTTAGGGTTAGGGTTAGGATTAGGGTTAGGGTTAGGGTTCCGAATAGAGTTAGGTTTAGAGTTTGGGTTTGGGTAAGGGTTAAGGTTAGGTTTAGGGTTAGGGTTAGGGTTAGTGTTAGGATTAGGACTAGGATTAGGGTATGGATAAGGTTAGGGTTTGGTTTTAGGTTTGGGTTATGGTTAGGGTAAGTGTTAGGGTTAGGGTTTAGGGTTAGGGTTAGGTTTAGGGTAAGGGTTTCGGTTTGGGTTATGTTTTGGGTTAGGTTTACGGTTAGGGTTAGGGTTTGAATTGGAATTAGGTTTAGGGTTAGCATTAGGGTTAGGGTTAGGGTTAGGGTTAGGGTTAGGGTTAGGGTTAGGGTTAGGGTTAGGATTAGGGTTAGGTTTAGGGTTCCGATTAGAGTTAGGTTTAGAGTTTGGGTTTCGGTAAGTGTTAAGGTTAGGTTTAGGGTTAGGGTTAGGGATAGGGTTAGGGTTAGGACTAGGATTAGCTTTATGGTTAGGGTTAGGGTTAGGATTAGGGTTAGGGTTAGGGTTCCGAATAGAGTTAGGTTTAGAGTTTGGGTTTGGGTAAGGGTTAAGGTTAGGTTTAGGGTTAGGATTAGGGTTAGGGTTAGGACTAGGATTAGGGTTTGGATTAGGGTTAGGGTTTGGTTTTAGGTTTGGGTTATTGTTAGGGTAAGTGTTAGGGTTAGGGTTTAGGGTTAGGGTTAGGTTTAGGGTAAGGGATTCAGTTTGGGTTTTGTTTTGGGTTAGGTTTACGGTTAGGGTTAGGGTTTGAGTTGGAATTAGGTTTAGGGTTAGCATTAGGGTTAGGGTTAGGTTTAGGATTAGTGTTTCAGTTAGGGTTAGGGTTAGGGTTAGGGTTAGGTTTAGGGTTTGATTTAGGGTTAGGGTTAGGGTTAGGGTTAGTGTTAGGGTTTGGCTAGGGTTAGTGTTAGGGTTAGGTTTAGGGTTAGCATTAGGGTTAGGATTACGGTTAAGGTTAGGGTTTGGGTTTTGGTTAGGGTTAGGGTTAGGTTTAGGGTTAAGGTTTGGGTTAGGGTTAGGGTTAGTGTTAGCGTTTGGGTTACGGTTACGGTTAGGGTTAGGATTAGGGTTAGGGTTTGTGTTAAGATTAGGGTTTGGGTTTGGGTTAAGGTTAGGGTTAGGGTTTGGGTTAAGGTTACGTTTAGGGTTAGGGTTTGTGTTAGGGTTATGGTTAACGTTAGGAGTAGGGTTAGGGTTTAGGTTTTTGGTTAGGGTTAGTGTTAGGGTTATTGTTAGGATTAGGGTTTGGGTTAGGGTTTAGGTTTGGTTAGGTTTAGGGTTAGGGTTAGGGTTAGGGTTAGGTTTAGCATTAGGGTTAGGGTTAGGGTTATGGTTAGGATTGGCGTTAGGTTTAGGGTTAGGGTTTGGGTTTGGGTTAGGGTTTGGGTTAGGGTTAGGGTTTGGGTTAGGGTTAGGGTTAGGGTTCGGGTAAGGATTTGGGTTAGTGTTAGGGTTAGAGTCGGATTTGGGTTAGAGTTATGGTGAAGGTTAGGGTTTGGGTTAGGGTTAGGGTTACATTTAGGATTAGGGTTAGGGTTAGTGTTTGGATTAGGGTTAGTTTTAGGGTTTGGGTTTGGGTAAGGGTAAAGGTTAGGGTTAGGGTTTGGAGTAGGGTTAGGTTTAGGTTCTCGGTTAGGGTTAATGTTAGGGTTAGGGTTAGGGTTAGGGTTTGGTTTAGGGTTAAGGTTAGGGTTAGGGTTTAGGTTAGGGTTAGCGTTAGGGTTAGGGTTTGGGTTAGGGTTATGGTTGGGGTTCGGGTTTGGGTTAGGGTTAGGGTTAGGGTTAGGATTAGGGTTAGGGTTTGGGTTAGGGTTAGTCTTAGGTTTGAATTTGGGTTAGTGTTAGGGCTAGGGTTAGTGTAAAGTTTATCGTTTGGATTTGGGTTAGGGTTAGGGTTTGAGTTACGATTAGGGTAAAGTTTAGGGTTTAGGTTTGGGTTAGGTTTATGGTTAGGGTTTGGGTTATGTTTAGGTTTAGGGTTAGGGTTAGGGTTAGGGTTAGGGTTTGGGTTAAGTTTAGGGTTAGGGTTAGGGTTAGGATTTGGGTTAGGGTTAGGGTTTTGGTTAGAGTTAGGGTGAGGGTTAGGGGTTGGGTTAGGGTTAGGGTTACGGTTAGGATTAGGATTACGGTTAGGGTTCGGATTAGGGTTAGTTTTAGGGTTTGGGTTTGGGTAAGGGTAAGGGTTAGGGTTAGGGTTAGGATAAGGATGAGGGTTAGGGTTAGGGTTAGGATTAGGGTTAGTGTTTGGGTTATGGTTTAGGGTTGGGTTAGGGTTAGGGTTTGGGTTAGTGTTAGAGTTAGGTTTTGAGTTAGGGTTAGGGTTAGGGTTAGGTTAGGATTTGGGTTAGGGTTAGGGTTTGGGTTTGGGTTAGGGTTAGGGTTAGGTTAGGGTTTGGGTTAGAGTTAGGGTTAGGGTTATGGGTTGGATTAGGGTTATGGTTAGGGTTAGGTTTAGGATTAGGTTTAGGGTTATTCTTTAGTTTTGGGTTATGGTTAGGGTTAGGGTTAGGGTTTAAGGGTAGGATTAGGGTTAGTGTTATGGTTTGGGTTAGGGTTTGGCTTACGGTGTGGCTTTGGGTTAGGGGTAGGGATAGGGTTAGGGTTTCGGTGTGGGTTATGTTTTGGGTTAGGTTTAGGGTTAGGGTTAGGATTTCGGTTCGGGTTAGGATTAGGGTTAGGGTTTGAGTTTGAATTAGGTTTAGGGTTAGCATTAGGGTTAGGGTTAGGTTTAGGATTAGTGTTTCGGTTAGGGTTAGGGTTAGGGTTTGGGTTAGGGTTAGGGTTAGGATTAGGGGTTAGGTTTAGGTTTAGGGTTATTATAAGGGTTTGGGTTAGGGTTAGTGTTAGAGTTTGGGTTAGGGTTAGGATTAGGGTTACGGTTAGGGTTTACGATTATGGTTAAATTTAGGGTTCGTGTTTGTTTTAGGTTTAGGCTTAGGGTTAGGGTTAGTGTTAAGGTTTGGGTTAGTGTTAGGTTTAGGGTTTGGGTTAGGGTTAGGGTTAGTGTTAGGAATAGGGTTAGGGTTAGGGTTAGGGTTAGGGGTAGGGTTAGGGTTTGGGTTAGTGTTAGGGTTAGGTTTAGGGTTAGGGTTAGGGTTAGAATAAGGATGAGGGTTAGGGTTAGGGTTAGGATTAGGGTTATTATTTGGGTTATGGTTTGGGTTAGTGTTAGGGTTAGGTTTTGGGTTAGTTTTAGAGTTAGGGTTTGAGTTAGGGTTAGGTTTAGGGTTAGTTTAGGGTTTGGGTTAGAGATAGGGTTAGGGTTAGGGTTTGGGTTTGGTTTAGAGTTAGGGTTAGGTTAGGGTTTGGGTTAGAGTTAGGGTTAGGGTGAGGTGTTGGATTAGGGTTATGGTTTTTTAGGGTTAGGATTAGGTTTAGTGTTAGGGTTCCGATTAGAGTTAGGTTTAGAGTTTGGGTTTTTGTAAGGGTTAAGGTTGGGGTTAGGGTTAGGGTTAGAGTTAGGGTTAGGGTTAGGGTTTGGGTTAGGGTTAGGGTTAGGGTTAAGGTATCGGTTTGGGTTATGTTTTGGGTTGGTTTTAGGGTTAGGGTTAGGGTTTGAGATGGGTTAGGATTAGGGTTAGGGTTTGAGTTTGAATTAGGTTTAGGGTTAGCATTAGGGTTAGGGTTAGGTTTAGGATAAGTGTTTCAGTTAGGGTTAGGGTTAGGGTTACGGTTTGGGTTCGGGTTAGGGTAAGGGTTAGGGTTAGGGTTTGATTTAGGGTTAAGGTTAGGATTAAGGTTAGAGTTAGGGTTTGGGTTAGGGTTAGGGTTAGGAGTAGGGTTAGTTTTAGGGTTAGGTTTAGGGTCAGCATTAGGGTTAGGATTAGCGTTAGGGTTAGGGTTTGGGTTAGATTTAGGGTTTGGGTTAGAATTAGGGTTTGGGTTAGGGTTAGAGTTAAGGTTAGGGTTAGGATTAGGGTTAGGGTTTGTGTTAAGATTAGGGTTTGGGTTTGGGTTAGGGTTAGGGTTAGGGTTAGGGTTAGGGTTAGGAATAGGGTTAGAATTAGGGTTAGGGTTAAGGTTAGGGTTAGGGTTAGGTTTAGGTTTAGGGTTAGGGTTAGGGTTAGGGTTGGTGTTAAGATTATGGTTAGGGTTAGGGTTTGGGTTAGGATAAGGATGAGGGTTAGGGTTAGGGTTAGGATTAGGGTTATTATTTGGGTTATGGTTTGGGTTAGTGTTAGGGTTAGGGTTTGGGTTAGTGTTAGAGTTAGGGTTTGAGTTAGGGTTAGTTTTAGGGTTAGGTTAGGGTTTGGGTTAGAGATAGGGTTAGGGTTAGGGTTTGGGTTTGGTTTAGAGTTAGGGTTAGGTTAGGGTTTGGGTTAGAGTTAGGGTTAGGGTGAGTTGTTGGATTAGGGTTATGGTTTTTTAGGGTTAGGATTAGGTTTAGTGTTAGGGTTCCGATTAGAGTTAGGTTTAGAGTTTGGGTTTGGGTAAGGGTTCAGGTTGGGGTTAGGGTTAGGGTTAGGGTTAGGGTTAGGGTTAGGGTTAGGGTTTGGGTTAGGGTTAGGGTTAGGATTAGGGGTTAGGTTTAGGTTTAGGGTTATTATAAGGGTTTGGGTTAGGGTTAGTGTTAGAGTTTGGGTTAGGGTTAGGATAAGGGTTACGGTTATGGTTTACGATTATGGTTAAATTTAGGGTTCGTGTTTATTTTAGGTTTAGGCTTAGGGTTA
>JAJHUQ010000032.1:15742500-15745000 GCA_035773235.1 Eospalax fontanierii
ACAGTTAGGTTTAGAGTTTGGGTTTGGGTAAGGGTTAAGGTTAGGGCTATGGTTAGGGTTAGGGTTAGGACTAGGATTAGGGTTAGGGTTAGGATTAGGGTTAGGTTTAGGGTTAGGGTTACGGTTTCGGTTTGTTTTATGTTTTGGGTTAGTTTTAGGGTTAGGGTTAGGGTTTGAGATGGGTTAGGATTAGGGTTAGGGTTTGAGTTTGAATTAGGTTTAGGGTTAGCATTAGGGTTAGGGTTAGGTTTAGGATAAATGTTTCAGTTAGGGTTAGGGTTAGGGTTAGGGTTAGGGTTTGGGTTCGGGTTAGGGTTAGGGTTAGGGTTAGGGTTTGATTTAGGGTTAAGCTTAGGATTAGGGTTAGTGTTAGGGTTTGGGTAAGGGTTAGGGTTAGGAGTAGGGTTAGTTTTAGGGTTAGGTTTAGGGTTAGCATTAGGGTTAGGATTAGCGTTAGACTTAGGGTTTGGGTTAGGGTTAGGGTTAGGGTGAGGTGTTGGATTAGGGTTATGGTTAGGGTTAGGGTTAGGATTAGGGTTAGGGTTAGGGTTCCGATTAGAGTTAGGTTTAGAGTTTGGGTTTGGGTAAGGGTTAAGGTTAGGGTTAGGGTTAGGGTTAGGGTTAGGGTTAGGGTTAGGTTTAGGAGTAGGATTAGGGTTAGGGTTAGTGTTAGGTTTAGGGTTAGGGTTTGGTTTGAGGTTTGGGTTATGGTTAGGGTTAGTGTTAGGGTTAGGGTTTAGGTTTAGGGTTAGGGTTAGGGTTAGGGTTTCGGTTTGGGTTATGTTTTGGGTTAGGTTTAGGGTTAGGGTTAGGGTTTGGGTTCGGGTTAGGAATAGGGTTATGGTTTGAGTTTGAATTAGGTTTAGGGTTAGCATTAGGGTTAGGGTTAGGTTTAGGATTAGTGTTTCAGTTAGGCTTTGTGTTAGGCTTAGGGTTTGGGTACGGGTTAGGTTTAGGGTTAGGTTTAGGGTTTGATTTAGGGTTAGGGTTAAGGTTAGGGTTAGTGTTAGGGTTTGGGTTAGGGTTAGGGTTAGGAATAGGTTTAGTGATAGGGTTAGGTTTAGGGTTAGCATTAGGGTTAGGATTAGGTTTAGGGTTAGGGTTTGGGTTAGGGTTAGGGTTAGGCTTATTGTTATGTTTATGGTTTGGTTTAGGGTTATGGTTAGGGTTAGGGTTTGGGTGAGGGTTAGGGTTAGGGTTAGGGTTAGGGTTTGTGTTAAGATTAGGGTTTGGGTTTGGGTTAGGTTAGGGTTAGGGTTACTGTTAGGGTTAGGGTTAGGGTTAGGGTTAGGGTTTGGGTTAGGGTTAGGGTTAGGGTTAGGGTTTGGGTTAGGGTTAGGGTTAGGGTTAGGACTAGGATTAGGGTTATGGTTAGGGTAAGTGTTAGGGTTAGGGTTAGGGTTAGGGTTAGGGTTCCGATTAGAGTTAGGTTTAGAGTTTGGGTTTGGGTAAGGGTTAAGGATAGGTTTAGGGTTAGGGTTAGGGTTAGGGTTAGGACTAGGATTAGGGCTAGGTTTAGGGTTAGGATTAGGGTTAGGGTTTGGTTTTAGGTTTGGGTTATGGTTAGGGTAACTGTTAGGGTTAGGGTTAGGGTTAGGGTTAGGGTTTGGGTTTGGTTTAGTGTTAGGATTAGGTTAGGGTTTAGGTTAGAGTTAAGGTTAGGGTGAGGTGTTGGATTAGGGTTATGGTTAGGGTTAGGGTTAGGATTAGGGTTAGGGTTAGGGTTAGGATTAGGGTTACGGTTAGGGTTAGGGTTAGGTTTTCGGTTTGGGTTATGTTTTGGGTTAGGTTTAGGGTTAGGGTTAGGGTTAGGGTTAGGGTTAGGGTTAGGGTTAAGGTTAGGATTAGGGTTAGGGTTTGAGTTTGAATTAGGTTTAGGGTTAGCATGAGGGTTAGGGTTAGATTTAGGATAAGTGTTTCAGTTAGGGTTTGGGTTAGGGTTAGGGTTAGGGTTTGGGTTAGGGTTAGGGTTAGGGTTAGGGTTTGGGTTAGGGTTAGGGTTAGGGTTAGGACTAAGATTAGGCTTATGGTTAAGGTTAGGGTTAGGATTAGGGTTAGGGTTAGGGTTCCGATTAGAGTTAGGAGTAGAGTTTGGGTTTGGGTATGGGTTAAGGATAGGTTCAGGGGTATTCTTAGGGTTAGGGTTAGGGTTAGGACTAGGATTAGGGCTAGGGTTAGGGTTAGGATTAGGGTTAGGGTTTGGTTTTAGGTTTGGGTTATGGTTAGGCTAAGTGTTAGGGTTAGGGTTTACGGTTCGGGTTAGGTTTAGGGTCAGGGTTTCGGTTTGGTTTATGTTTTGGGTTACGTTTAGGGTTAGGGTTAAGGTTTGAGTTGGAATTAGGTTTAGGGTAAGGATTAGGGTTAGGGTTAGGTTTAGGATTAGTGTTTCAGTTAGGGTTAGGGTTAGGGTTAGGTTTTGGGTTCGGGTTAGGGTTAGGGTTAGGTTTAGGTTTTGATTTAGGGTTAGGGTTAGGGTTAGGTTTAGGGTTAGCATTAGGGT
>JAJHUQ010000032.1:15760000-15765000 GCA_035773235.1 Eospalax fontanierii
TAGGGTTTCGGTTTGGGTTATGTTTTGCGTTAGGTTTAGGGTTAGGGTTAGAGTTTATTGTTATAGTTAGGGTTAGGATTAGGGTTAGGGTTTGAGTTTGAATTAGGTTTAGGGTTAGCATTAGGGTTAGGGTTAGGTTTAGGATAAGTGTTTCAGTTAGGTTTCGGGTTAGGGTTAGGGTGAGGGTTAGGGTTTGATTTAGGGTTAGGGTTAGGGATAGGGTTAGTGTTAGGGTTTGGTTTAGGGTTAGGGTTAGGACTAGGGTTAGTGTTAGGGTTAAGTTTAGGGTTAGCATTAGGGTTAGGATTAGTGTTAGGGTTAGGGTTTGAGTTAGGGTTAGGGTTAGGGTTAGGGTTAGGGTTAGGGTTTGGGTTAGGGTTAGGGTTATGGTTAGGGTTTGATTTAGGGTTAGGGTTAGGATTATGGTTACGGTTAGTGTTAGGATTAGGGTTAGGGTTTGTGTTAAGATTAGGGTTTGGGTTTGGGTTAGGGTTAGGGTTAGGGTTAGGTTTAGGTTTACAATTAGGGTTAGTGTTAAGGTTAGGTTTAGGGTTAGGGTTAGGATAAGGATGAAGGTTAGGGTTAGGATTAGGATTAGGGTTATTATTTGGGTTATGGTTTGGGTTAGGGTTAGGGTTAGGGTTTGGTTAGTGTTAGAGTTAGGGTTTGAGTTAGGGTTAGGTTTAGGGTTAGGTTAGGGTTTGGGTTACAGTCAGGGTTAGGGTTAGGGTTTGGGTTTGGTTTAGAGTTAGGGTTAGGTTAGGGTTTGGGTTAGAGTTAGTGTTAGGGTTAGTGTTAAGTTTAGGGTGAGGGTTAGGGTTAGCGTTAGTGTTAGGTTTTGGGTTATGGTTAGGGTTAGGGTTAGAATTAGGGTTAGGGTTATGGTTAGGTTTAGGGTTAGGGTTAGGATAAGGATGAGTGTTAGGGTTAGGGTTAGGATTAGGGTTATTATTTGGGTTATGGTTTGGATTAGGGTTAGGGTTAGGGTTTGGGTTAGTGTTAGAGTTATGGTTTGAGTTAGGGTTAGATTTAGGGTTAGGGTTTTGGTTAGAGTTAGGGTTAGGGTTAGGGTTTGGGTTTGGTTTAGAGTTAGGGTTAGGTTACGGTTTGGGTTAGAGTTAGGGTTAGGGTGAGGTGTTGGATTAGGGTTATGGTTAGGGTTAGGGTTAGGATTACGGTTAGGGTTAGGGTTCCAATTAGAGTTAGGTTTAGGGTTAGGGTTAGGGTTAGGGTTAAGGTTAGGGTTAGGGTTAGGGTTAGGGTTAGGGTTAGGGTTAGGGTTTGTATTAAGATTAGGGTTTGGGTTTGGTTTAGTTTAGGGTTTGGGTTACAGTTAGGGTTAGGGTTAGGACTAGGATTAGGGTTAGTGTTAGGGGTAGGATTAGGGTTAGGGTTAGGGTTCCAATTAGAGTTAGGTTTAGGGTTAGGGTTAGGGTTACGGTTTCGGTTTGGGTTATGTTTTGGGTTAGTTTTAGGGTTAGGGTTTGGGTTGGGTTAAGATTAGGGTTAGGGTTTGAGTTTGAATTAGTTTTAGAGTTAGCATTAGGGTTAGGGTTAGGTTTAGGATAAGTATTTCACTTAGGGTTGGGGTTAGGGTTAGGGTTTGGGTTCGGGTTAGGGTTAGGGTTAGGTATAGGGTTTGATTTAGGGTTAAGGTTAGGGTTAGGGTTAGTGTTAGGGTTTGGGTTAGGGTTAGGGTTAGGAGTAGGGTTAGTTTTCGGGTTAGGTTTAGGGTTAGCATTAGGGTTAGGATTAGCGTTAGGGTTAGGGTTTGGGTTAGGGTTAGGGTTAGGGTTAGGGTTACTGTTTGGCTTAGGGTTAGGGTTAGGGTTAGGGTTAGGGTTAGGGTTAGGATTAGGGTTAGGGTTTGTGTTAAGATTAGGGTTTGGGTTTGGGTTAAGTTTAGGGTTAGGGTTAGGGTTAGGGTTAGATTTAGGTTTAGGCTTAAGGTTAGGGTTAGGGTTAGGTTTAATGTTAGTTTTCGGTTAGCGTTAGGGTTAGGTTTAGGGTTAGGTTTAGGTTTTGGGTTAGCGATAGTGTTAGCGTTTGGGTTGGGTTAGGGTTAGGGTTAGGTTTAGTGTTAGGGTTAGGGTTTGGTTTAGGATTACGGTTAGGTTTAGGTTTTCGGTTAAGTTTCGGGTTAGGGTTAGGGTTTGCGTTCGGGTTGGGTTAGTGTTAGGGTTTTAGTTAGGGTTAGGGTTAGGGTTAGGGTTAGGTTTAGGGTTTGGGTTAGGGTTAGGCTTAGGGTTATGGTTTGAGTTTGAGTTAGGTTTAGGGTTAGCATTATGGTTAGGATTAAGGTTAGGGTTAGGTTTTGGGTTAGGTTTAGGGTTAGGTTTAGGGTTTGGGTTAGGGTTAGGTTTGAATCTCGGTTAGTGTTAGGGTTAGGGTTAGTGTTAAGATTATGGTTAGGGTTAGGGTTTGGGTTAGGTTTTCTGTTAGGATTAGGGTTAGGGTTAGAATTAGGGTTACGGTTAGAGTTACGGTTAGGGTTAGGGTTAGGATAAGGATAAGGGTTAGGGTTAGGGTTAGGATTAGGGTTATTATTTGGGTTATGGTTTGGGTTAGGGTTAGGGTTTGGGTTAGTGTTAGAGTTATTGTTTGAGTTAGGGTTAGGTTTAGGGTTAGGTTAGGGTTAGGGCTAGGGTTAGGGTTAGGGTTAGGGTTATGGTTAGGACTAAGGTTAGGGTTAGGGTTAGGGGTAGGGCTTGGTTTAGGGTTTGGGGCTAGGGGTTAGGGGTTAAGTTTAGGTTTAGGGTTAGGGTTAGGGATTGGTTTATGGTTAGGGTTAGCCTTTGGGTTAGGGTTAGGGTTAGGGTTAGTGTTAGGGTTACGGTTTGGGGTTAGGGGTTAGGGGTTAAGTTTAGGTTTAGGGTTAGGGTTAGGGAGTGGTTTATGGTTAGGTTTAGCTTTTGGGTTAGGGTTAGGGTTAGGTTTAGTGTTAGGGTTAGGGTTTGGTTTAGGATTACGGTTAGGTTTAGGTTTTCGGTTAAGTTTCGGGTTAGGGTTAGGGTTTGCGTTCGGGTTGGGTTAGTGTTAGGGTTTTAGTTAGGGTTAGGGTTAGGGTTAGGGTTAGGGTTAGGGTTTGGGTTAGGGTTAGGCTTAGGGTTATGGTTTGAGTTTGAGTTAGGTTTAGGGTTAGCATTATGGTTAGGATTAAGGTTAGGGTTAGGTTTTGGGTTAGGTTTAGGGTTAGGTTTAGGGTTTGGGTTAGGGTTAGGTTTGAATCTCGGTTAGTGTTAGGGTTAGGGTTAGTGTTAAGATTATGGTTAGGGTTAGGGTTTGGGTTAGGTTTTCTGTTAGGATTAGGGTTAGGGTTAGAATTAGGGTTACGGTTAGAGTTACGGTTAGGGTTAGGGTTAGGATAAGGATAAGGGTTAGGGTTAGGGTTAGGATTAGGGTTATTATTTGGGTTATGGTTTGGGTTAGGGTTAGGGTTTGGGTTAGTGTTAGAGTTATTGTTTGAGTTAGGGTTAGGTTTAGGGTTAGGTTAGGGTTAGGGTTAGGGTTAGGGTTAGGGTTAGGGTTATGGTTAGGACTAAGATTAGGGTTAGGGTTAGGGTTAGGGTTTGGTTTAGGGTTTGGGGTTAGGGGTTAGGGGTTAAGTTTAGGTTTAGGGTTAGGGTTAGGGATTGGTTTATGGTTAGGGTTAGCTTTTGGGTTAGGGTTAGGGTTAGGGTTAGTGTTAGGGTTACGGTTTGGGGTTAGGGGTTAGGGGTTAAGTTTAGGTTTAGGGTTAGGGTTAGGGAGTGGTTTATGGTTAGGTTTAGCTTTTGGGTTAGGGTTAGGGTTAGGGTTAGTGTTAGGGTTAGGGTTTGGTTTAGGATTACGGTTAGGTTTAGGTTTTCGGTTAAGTATCGGTTTAGGGTTATGGGTTGCGTTCGGGTTGGGTTAGTGTTAGGGTTTTAGTTAGGGTTAGGCTTAGGGTTAGGGTTAGGGTTAGGGTTTGGGTTATGGTTAGGCTTAGGGTTATGGTTTGAGTTTGAGTTAGGTTTAGGGTTAGCATTAGGGTTAGGATTAGGGTTAGGGTTAGGGTTTGGGTTAGGGTTAGGGTTAGGGTTAGGGTTAGGGTTAGGGTTTGGGTTAGGTTTAGGTTTGAATCTGGGTTAGTGTTAGGGTTATGGTTAGTGTTAAGATTATATTTAGGGTTAGGGTTAGGGTTAGGTTTTGGGTTAGGGTTAGCTTTAGGGTTAGGGTTAGAATTAGGTTTAGGGTTAGGGTTAGGGTTAGGGTTAGGTTTAGGATAAGGATGTGGGTTAGGGTTAGGGTTAGGATTAGGGTTATTATTTGGGTTATGGTTTGGGTTAGGGTTAGTGTTAGGGTTTGGGTTAGTGTTAGAGTTAGGGTTTGAGTTAGGGTTAGGTTTAGGCTTACATTGGTGTTTGGGTTAGAGTTAGGGTTAGGGTTAGGGTTTGGGTTTGGTTTAGAGTTAGGGTTAGGTTAGGGTTTGGGTTAGAGTTAGGGTTAGGGTGAGGTGTTGGATTACGGTTATGGTTAGGTTTAGGGTTAGGGTTAGGGTTAGCGTTAGGGTTAGTACTATAATTAGGGTTAGGGTTAGTGTTAGGATTAGGGTTAAGGTTTGGGTTTAGGTTTGGGATATGGTTAGGGTTAGTGTTAGGGTTAGGGTTTAGGGTTAGGGTTAGGGTTAGCGTTAGGGTTTCGGTTTGGGTTATGTTTTGGGTTAGGTTTAGGGTTAGGGTTAGGGTTTGGGTTCGGGTTAGGAATAGGGTTATGGTTTGAGTTTTAATTAGGTTTAGGGTTAGCCTTAGGGTTAGGATTAGGGTTAGGGTTAGGGTTTGGGTTAGGGTTAGGGTTAGGGTTAGGATTAGGGTTAGGTTTGAATCTGGGTGAGTGTTAGGGTTATGGTTAGTGTTAAGATTATGGTTAGGGTTAGGGTTAGGGTTAGGTTTTGGGTTAGGGTTAGGGTTAGGGTTAGGGTTAGAATTAGGTTTAGGGTTAGGGTTAGGGTTAGGGTTAGGGTTAGGATAAGGATGAGGGTT
>JAJHUQ010000032.1:15785000-15787500 GCA_035773235.1 Eospalax fontanierii
GTTAGGGTTTGGGTTGGGTTAAGATTAGGGTTAGGGTTTGAGTTTGAATTAGTTTTAGAGTTAGCATTAGGGTTAGGGTTAGGTTTAGGATAAGTATTTCACTTAGGGTTAGGGTTAGGGTTAGGGTTTGGGTTCGGGTTAGGGTTAGGGTTAGGTATAGGGTTTGATTTAGGGTTAAGGTTAGGGTTAGGGTTAGTGTTAGGGTTTGGGTTAGGGTTAGGGTTAGGAGTAGGGTTAGTTTTCGGGTTAGGTTTAGGGTTAGCATTAGGGTTAGGATTAGCGTTAGGGTTAGGGTTTGGGTTAGGGTTAGGGTTAGGGTTAGGGTTACTGTTTGGCTTAGGGTTAGGGTTAGGGTTAGGGTTAGGGTTAGGGTTAGGATTAGGGTTAGGGTTTGTGTTAAGATTAGGGTTTGGGTTTGGGTTAAGTTTAGGGTTAGGGTTAGGGTTAGGGTTAGATTTAGGTTTAGGCTTAAGGTTAGGGTTAGGGTTAGGTTTAATGTTAGTTTTCGGTTAGCGTTAGGGTTAGGTTTAGGGTTAGGTTTAGGTTTTGGGTTAGCGATAGGGTTAGCGTTTGGGTTGGGTTAGGGTTAGGGTTAGGTTTAGTGTTAGGGTTAGGGTTTGGTTTAGGATTACGGTTAGGTTTAGGTTTTCGGTTAAGTTTCGGGTTAGGGTTAGGGTTTGCGTTCGGGTTGGGTTAGTGTTAGGGTTTTAGTTAGGGTTAGGGTTAGGGTTAGGGTTAGGTTTAGGGTTTGGGTTAGGGTTAGGCTTAGGGTTATGGTTTGAGTTTGAGTTAGGTTTAGGGTTAGCATTATGGTTAGGATTAAGGTTAGGGTTAGGTTTTGGGTTAGGTTTAGGGTTAGGTTTAGGGTTTGGGTTAGGGTTAGGTTTGAATCTCGGTTAGTGTTAGGGTTAGGGTTAGTGTTAAGATTATGGTTAGGGTTAGGGTTTGGGTTAGGTTTTCTGTTAGGATTAGGGTTAGGGTTAGAATTAGGGTTACGGTTAGAGTTACGGTTAGGGTTAGGGTTAGGATAAGGATAAGGGTTAGGGTTAGGGTTAGGATTAGGGTTATTATTTGGGTTATGGTTTGGGTTAGGGTTAGGGTTTGGGTTAGTGTTAGAGTTATTGTTTGAGTTAGGGTTAGGTTTAGGGTTAGGTTAGGGTTAGGGTTAGGGTTAGGGTTAGGGTTAGGGTTATGGTTAGGACTAAGATTAGGGTTAGGGTTAGGGTTAGGGTTTGGTTTAGGGTTTGGGGTTAGGGGTTAGGGGTTAAGTTTAGGTTTAGGGTTAGGGTTAGGGATTGGTTTATGGTTAGGGTTAGCTTTTGGGTTAGGGTTAGGGTTAGGGTTAGTGTTAGGGTTACGGTTTGGGGTTAGGGGTTAGGGGTTAAGTTTAGGTTTAGGGTTAGGGTTAGGGAGTGGTTTATGGTTAGGTTTAGCTTTTGGGTTAGGGTTAGGGTTAGGTTTAGTGTTAGGGTTAGGGTTTGGTTTAGGATTACGGTTAGGTTTAGGTTTTCGGTTAAGTTTCGGGTTAGGGTTAGGGTTTGCGTTCGGGTTGGGTTAGTGTTAGGGTTTTAGTTAGGGTTAGGGTTAGGGTTAGGGTTAGGGTTAGGGTTTGGGTTAGGGTTAGGCTTAGGGTTATGGTTTGAGTTTGAGTTAGGTTTAGGGTTAGCATTATGGTTAGGATTAAGGTTAGGGTTAGGTTTTGGGTTAGGTTTAGGGTTAGGTTTAGGGTTTGGGTTAGGGTTAGGTTTGAATCTCGGTTAGTGTTAGGGTTAGGGTTAGTGTTAAGATTATGGTTAGGGTTAGGGTTTGGGTTAGGTTTTCTGTTAGGATTAGGGTTAGGGTTAGAATTAGGGTTACGGTTAGAGTTACGGTTAGGGTTAGGGTTAGGATAAGGATAAGGGTTAGGGTTAGGGTTAGGATTAGGGTTATTATTTGGGTTATGGTTTGGGTTAGGGTTAGGGTTTGGGTTAGTGTTAGAGTTATTGTTTGAGTTAGGGTTAGGTTTAGGGTTAGGTTAGGGTTAGGGTTAGGGTTAGGGTTAGGGTTAGGGTTATGGTTAGGACTAAGATTAGGGTTAGGGTTAGGGTTAGGGTTTGGTTTAGGGTTTGGGGTTAGGGGTTAGGGGTTAAGTTTAGGTTTAGGGTTAGGGTTAGGGATTGGTTTATGGTTAGGGTTAGGTTTTGGGTTAGGGTTAGGGTTAGGGTTTGTGTTAGGGTTACGGGTTGGGGTTAGGGGTTAGGGGTGAAGTATAGGTTTAGGGTTGGGGTTAGGGAGTGGTTTATGGTTAGGTTTAGCTTTTGGGTGAGGGTTAGGGTTAGGGTTAGTGTTAGGGTTAGGGTTTGGTTTAGGATTACGGTTAGGTTTAGGTTTTCGGTTAAGTATCGGTTTAGGGTTATGGGTTGCGTTCGGGTTGGGTTAGTGTTAGGGTTTTAGTTAGGGTTAGGCTTAGGGTTAGGGTTAGGGTTAGGGTTTGGGTTATGGTTAGGCTTAGGGTTATGGT
>JAJHUQ010000032.1:15792500-15795000 GCA_035773235.1 Eospalax fontanierii
CGTTAGGGTTAGGGTTTGGGTTAGGGTTAGGGTTAGGGTTAGTTTTTGGGTTAGGGTTAGGGTTAGGGTTAGGATTTGAGTTAGGGTTAGGGTTAGGGTTCGGGTTAGGTTTAGGGTTAGGGTTAGGGTTAGGGTTTGGGTTAGGGTTAGGGTTATGGTTACGGTTTGAGTTAGGGTTAGGGTTAGGGTTAGGGTTACGGTTAGGGTTAGGGTTAGGGTTAGGGTTAGGGTCTGGTTAGGGTTAGGGTTAGGATTAGGGTTAGGGTTTGTTTTAAGATCAGGGTTTGGGTTAGGATTAAGGTTAGGGTTAGGGTTAGGGTTAGGGTTAGGATAAGGATGAGGGTTAGGGTTAGGGTTAGGATTAGTGTTATTATTTGGGTTATGGTTTGGGTTAGGGTTAGGGTTAGGGTTTGGGTTAGTGTTAGAGTTAGGGTTTAAGTTAGGGTTAGGTATAGGGTTAGGTTAGGGTTTGGGTTAGAGTTAGGTTTAGGGTTAGGTTTGGGTTTGGTTTAGAGTTAGGGTTAGGTTTGTGTTTGGGTTAGAGTTAGTGTTAGGGTGAGGTGTTGGATTAGTGTAATGGTTAGGGTTAGGGTTAGGATTAGGGTTAGGATTAGGGTTCCGATTAGAGTTAGGTTTAGAGTTTGGGTTTTGTAAGTGTTAAGGTTAGGGTTAGGGTTAGGGTTAGGGTTAGGGTTAGGGTTAGGACTTGGATTAGGGTTAGGGTTAGGGTTAGGGTTATGGTTAGGGTTTGGATTTAGGTTTTGGTTATGTTTAGGGTAAGTGTTAGGGTTAGGGTTTCGGGTTAGTGTTAGGGTTAGGGTTAGGGTTTCGGTTTTGGTTATGTTTTGGGTTAGGTTTAGGGTTAGGGTTACGGTTTGGGTTCGGGTTAGGATTAGGGTTAGGGTTTGAGTTTGAATTAGGTTTAGGGTTAGCATTAGGGTTAGGGTTAGGTTTAGGATTAGTGTTTCAGTTAGGGTTAGGGTTAGGGTTAGGGTTTGGGTTCGGGTTAGGGTTAGGGTTAGGTTTTGATTTACGGTTAGGGTTAGGGTTAGGGTTAGTGTTAGGGTTTGCGTAGGGTTAGGGTTAGGCCTAGGGCTAGTTTTAGGTTTAGGGTTAGCATTAGGGTTAGGATTAGGGTTAGGTTTAGGGTTTGGGTTAGGTTTAGGGTTAGTTTTAGTGTTAGGGTTAGTGTTTGGGTTAGGGTTAGTGTTAGGGTTAGGGTTTGGGTTAGGGTTAGGGTTAGGATTAGGGTTAGGGTTTGTGTTAAGATTAGGGTTTGGGTTTGGGTTAGGGTTAGGGTTAGGGTTTGGATTAAGGTTACGTTTAGGGTTAGGGTTTAGGTTTGGTTTAGGGTTAGGGTTAGGTTTACGTTTAGGGTTATTGTTTCGGTTTCGGTGTGGATTAGGCTTAGGTTTCGTGTTAGGGTTTGGGTTTGGGGTTAGAATTAGGGTTAGGGTTAAGGTTAGGTTTTGGGTTTGGTTTAGGGTTAGGGTTAGGGTTAGGGTAAGCGTTTGGGTTAGGGTTAGGTTTAGGGTTTGATTTAGGGTTAGGGTTAGGGTTAGGGTTAGGGTTAGGATTTGGGTTAGGATTTGGGGTTAGGGGTTAGGGGTTAAGTTTAGGTTTATTGTTAGGGTTAGGAATTGGGTTAGGGTTAGTGTTAAGTTTAGGCTTAGGTTTAGATTTTGGGGTTAGCGATAGGTTAGCGTTTGGGTTAGGGTTAGGGTTAGGGTTAGGTTTAGTGTTAGGGTTAGGGTTTGGTTTAGGATTACGGTTAGGTTTAGGTTTTCGGTTAAGTTTCGGGTTAGGGTTAGGGTTTGCGTTCGGGTTGGGTTAGTTTTAGGGTTTTAGTTAGGGTTAGGGTTAGGGTTAGGGTTATGTTTAGGGTTTGGGTTAGGGTTAGGCTTAGGGTTAGGGTTTGAGTTTGAGTTAGATTTAGGGTTAGCATTATGGTTAGGATTAGGTTTAGGGTTAGGTTTTGGGTTAGGGTTAGGGTTAGGGTTAGGGTTTGGGTTAGGGTTAGGTTTGAATCTGGTTTAGTGTTAGGGTTAGGGTTAGTGTTAAGATTAGGGTTAGGGTTAGGTTTTCTGTTAGGATTACGGTTAGGGTTAGAATTAGGGTTAGGGTTAGGGTTAGGGTTACGGTTAGGATAAGGATGAGGGTTAGGGTTAGTGTTAGGATTAGGGTTATTATTTGGGTTATGGTTTGGGTTAGGGTTAGGGTTAGGGTTTGGGTTAGTGTTAGAGTTAGGGTTTGAGTTAGGGTTAGGTTTAGGGTTAGGTTAGAGTTAGGGTTAGGGTTCGGGTTAGGGTTAGGGTTAGGGTTAGGACTAGGATTAGGGTTAGGGTTAGGGTTAGGGTTAGGGTTTGGGTTAGGGTTTGGGGTTCGGGGTTAGGGGTTAAGTTTAGGTTTAGGGTTAGGGTTAGGGATTGTGTTAGGGTTAGGGTTAGGTTTAGGGTTAGGTTTAGGTTTTGGGTTAGGGTTAGGGTTAGCGTTTGTCTTA
>JAJHUQ010000032.1:15800000-15807500 GCA_035773235.1 Eospalax fontanierii
GGTTAGGGTTTCGGTTTGGGTTATGTTTTTGGTTAGGTTTATGGTTAGAATTAGGGTTTGGGTTCGGGTTAGGAATAGGGTTATGGTTTGAGTTTGAATTAGGTTTAGGGTTAGCATTAGGGTTAGTGTTAGGATTAGGATTAGTGTTTCAGTTAGGCTTCGTTTAGGGTTAGGGTTAGGGTTAGGGTTAGGGTTAGGGTTAGGATTAGGGTTTGGGTTTGGTTTAGAGTTAGGGTTAGGTTAGGGTTTGGGTTAGAATTAGGGTTAGGGTGAGGTGTTGGATTAGGGTTATGGTTAGGGTTAGGGTTAGGATTAGGGTTAGGGTTAGGGTTCCGATTAGAGTTAGGTTTAGAGTTTGGGTTTGGGTAAGGGTTAAGGTTAGGGTTAGGGTTAGGGTTAGGGTTAGGGTTAGGGTTAGGACTAGGATTAGGTTTAGGGTTAGTGTTAGGATTAGGGTTAGGGTTTGGGTTTATGTTTGGGTTATGGTTAGGGTTAGTGTTAGTGTTAGGGTTTAGGGTTAGGGTTAGGGTTAGGGTTAGGGTTTCGGTTAGGGTTAGGGTTTCGGTTTGGGTTATGTTTTTGGTTAGGTTTATGGTTAGAATTAGGGTTTGGGTTCGGGTTAGGAATAGGGTTATGGTTTGAGTTTGAATTAGGTTTAGGGTTAGCATTAGGGTTAGTGTTAGGATTAGGATTAGTGTTTCAGTTAGGCTTCGTTTAGGGTTAGGGTTAGGGTTAGGGTTAGGGTTAGGGTTAGTGTTAGGGTTAGAGTTTGGTTTTGAGTTTGAAATAGGTTTAGGGTTAGCATTAGGGTTAGGGTTAGATTTAGGATAAGTGTTTCAGTTAGGGTTTGGGTTAGGGTTAGGGTTAGGGTTAGGGTTAGGGTTTGGTTTAGGGTTAGGGTTAGGGTTTGGGTTACGGTTAGGGTTAGGGTTAGGGTTAGGGTTTGTGTTAGGTTTAGGGTTAGGGTTAGGGTTAGGGTTTGGGTTAGGGTTAGGGTTAGGGTTTGTGTTAAGATTAGGGTTTCGGTTTGGGTTAGGGTTAGGGTTAGGATTAGGGTTAGGGTTAGGGTTAGGGTTAGGGTTAGAATTAGGGTTAGTGTTAAGGTTAGGGTTAGGGTTAGGGTTAGGGTTAGGTTTTCTGTTAGGATTAGGGTTAGGGTTATAATTAGGGTTAGGATTAGGGTTAGGGTTAGGGTTAGGATAAGGATGAGGGTTAGGGTTAGGGTTAGGATTAGGGTTATTATTTGGGTTATGGTTTGGGTTAGGGTTAGGGTTAGGGTTTGGGTTAGTGTTACAGTTAGGGTTTGAGTTAGGGTTAGGGTTAGGGTTAGGGTTAGGGTTAGGGTTAGGGTTTGGGTTTGGTTTAGAGTTAGGGTTAGGTTTAGGGTTAGGGTTAGGGTTAGGATTTGGGTTAGGGTTAGGGGTAGGGTTAGGGTTTGTGTTAGGGTTAGGTTTAGGTTTAGGGTTAGGGTTAGGATTTGGGTTAGGGTTAGGGTTAGGGTTAGGGTTTGGGTTAGGGTTAGGGTTAGGGTTAGGGTTAGGGTTTGGGTTAGGATTAGGGTTAGGTTTAGGGTTTGGGTTAGGGTTAGGGTTAGGGTTACGGTTAGGGTTAGGATTAGGGTTAGGGTTTGTGTTAAGATTAGGGTTTGGGTTTGGGTTAGGGTTAGGGTTAGGTTTAGGGTTTGATTTAGGGTTAGGGTTAGGGTTAGGGTTAGTGTTAGGGTTTGGGTTAGGGTTAGGGTTAGGGTTAGGACCACGGTTAGTGTTAGGGTTAGGTTTAGGGTTAGCATTAGGGTTAGGATTAGGGTTAGGGTTAGGGTTTGGGTTAAGGTTAGGGTTATGGTTAGGGTTAGGATTAGGGTTAGGGTTTGTGTTAAGATTAGGGTTTGGTTTTGGGTTAGGGTTAGGGTTAAGGTTAGGGTTAGGTTTAGAATTAGGGTTAGTGTTAAGGTTAGGGTTAGGGTTAGGGTTAGGATAAGGATGAGGGTTAGAGTTAGGGTTAGGATTAGGGTTATTATTTGGGTTATGGTTTGGGTTAGGGTTAGGGTTAGGATGTGGGTTGGTGTTAGAGTTAGGTTTTGAGTTAGGGTTAGGTTTAGGGTTAGGTTAGGGTTTGGGTTAGAGTTAGGGTTAGGGTTAGGGTTTGGGTTTGCTTTAGAGTTAGGGTTAGGTTAGGGTTTGGGTTAGAGTTAGGGTTAGGGTGAGGTGTTGGATTAGGGTTATGGTTAGGGTTTAGGGTTAGGATTGGGGTTACTGTTAGGGTTCCGAGTAGAGTTAGGTTCAGAGGTTGGGTTTGGGTAAGGGTTAAGGTTAGGTTTAGGGTTAGGGTTAGGGTTAGGGTTAGGATTAGGGTTAGGGTTAGGGTCCCGATTAGAGTCAGGTTTAGAGTTTGGGTTTGGTTAAGGGTTAAGTTTAGGTTTAGGGTTAGGGTTAGGGGTAGGGTTACGACTAGGATTAGGGTTAGGGTTAAGGTTAGGTTAGGGTTTATGTTAGAGTTAGGGTTAGGGTTAGGGGTTGGATTAGGGTTATGGTTAGGTTTAGGCTTTAGGTTTGGGTTATGGTTAGGGTTAGGGTTAGGGTTAGGGTTTAAGGGTAGGATTAGGGTTAGTGTTAGGGTTTGGGTTAGGGTTAGGGTTACGGTGTGGGTTTGGGTTAGGGTTAGGGTTAGGGTTAGGGTTTCGGTGTGGGTTATGTTTTGGGTTAGGTTTAGGGTTCGGGTAAGGGTTTCGGTTCAGGTTAGGATTAGGGTTAGGGTTTGAGTTTGAATTAGGTTTAGGGTTAGCATTAGGGTTAGGGGTAGGTTTAGGATTAGTGTTTCGGTTAGGGTTAGGGTTAGGGTTAGGGTTCCGATTAGAGTTAGGTTTAGAGTTTGGGTTTGGGTAAGGTTTAAGGTTAGGGTTAGGGTTAGGGTTAGGGTTAGGGTTAGGGTTAGGGTTAGTACTAGGATTAGGTTTAGGGTTAGAGTTAGGATTAGGGTTAGGTTTAGGGTTAGGGTTAGGGTTTCGGTTTGGGTTATGTTTTGGGTTAGGTTTAGGTTTAGAGTTAGGGTTAGGGTTAGGGTTAGGGTTAGGGTTAGGATTAGGGTTAGGGTTTGAGTTTGAATTAGGTTTAGGGTTAGCATTAGGGTTAGGGTTAGGTTTAGGGTTTGATTTAGGGTTAGGGTTTGGGTTAGGTTTAGGGTTAGGGTTAGGGTTAATGTTTGGGTTAGGATTAGGGTTAGGGTTAGGGTTTGGGTTAGGGTTAGGGTTAGGGTTACGGTTAGGGTTAGGATTAGGGTTAGGGTTAGGGTTAAGGTTAGGGTTAGGTTTAGAATTAGGGTTAGTGTTAAGGTTAGGGTTAGGGTTAGGGTTAGGGTTAGGGTTAGGGTTAAGGTTTCGGGTAGGGTTAGGGTTAGGGTTAGGGTTAGGATTAGGGTTTGGGTTAGGGTTAGGGTTCGGGTTAGGGTTAGGGTTTGGGTTAGGGTTAGGGTTATGGTTAGGGTTTGAGTTAGGGTTAGGGTTAGGGTTAGGGTTTGGGTAAGGATTAGGGTTAGGGTTAGGGTTTGGGTTAGGGTTAGGGTTAGGGTTACGGTTAGGGTTAGGATTAGGGTTAGGGTTTGTGTTAAGATTAGGGTTTGGGTTTGGGTTAGGGTTAGGGTTAGGGTTAGGGTTAGGGTTAGGGTTAGGGTTAGGTTTACAATTAGGGTTAGTGTTAAGGTTAGGGTTAGGGTAAGGGTTAGGATAAGGATGAAGGTTAGGGTTAGGGTTAGGATTAGGGTTACTATTTGGGTTATGGTTTGGGTTACAGTTAGGGTTAGGGTTAGGGTTTGGGTTTGGTTTAGAGTTAGGGTTAGGTTAGGGTTTGGGTTAGAGTTAGGGTTAGGGTGAGGTGTTGGATTAGGGTTATGGTTAGGGTTAGGGTTTGGGTTAGTGTTAGAGTTAGGGTTTGAGTTAGGGTTAGGTTTAGGCTTACGTTGGGGTTTGGGTTAGAGTTAGGGTTAGGGTTAGGGTTTGGGTTTGGTTTAGAGTTAGGGTTAGGTTAGGTTTTGGGTTAGAGTTAGGGTTAGAGTGAGGTGTTGGATTAGGGTTATGGTTAGGGTAAGGGTTAGGATTAGGGTTAGGGTTAGGGTTCCGATTAGAGTTAGGTTTAGAGTTTGGGTTTCGGTAAGGGTTAAGGTTAGGTTTAGGCTTAGGTTTAGGTTTAGGGTTAGGGTTAGGACTAGGATTAGGGTTATGGTTAGGGTTAGGGTTAGGATTAGGGTTAGGGTTAGGGTTCCGATTAGAGTTAGGTTTAGAGTTTGGGTTTGGATAAGGGTTAAGGTTAGGTTTAGGGTTAGGGTTAGGGTTAGGGTTAGGGTTAGGGTTAGGACTAGGATTAGGGTTAGGGTTAGGGTTAGGGTTTGGGTTCGGGTTAGGGTTAGGTTTAGGTTTAGGGTTTGATTTAGGGTTAGGGTTAGGGTTAGGGTTAGTGTTAGGGTTTGGGTTAGGCTTAGGGTTAGGACTAGGGTTAGTGTTAGGGTTAGGCTTAGGGTTAGCATTAGGGTTAGGATTAGGGTTAGGGTTAGGGTTTGGGTTTTGGTTAGGGTTAGGGTTAGGTTTAGGGTTAAGGTTTGGGTTAGGGTTATGGTTAAGGTTAGCGTTTGGGTTAGGGTTAGGGTTAGGGTTAGGATTAGGGTTAGGGTTTGTGTTAAGATTAGGGTTTGGGTTTGGGTTAAGGTTAGGGTTAGGGTTTGGGTTAAGGTTACGTTTAGGGTTAGGGTTTGTGTTAGGGTTAGGGTTAGCGTTAGGAGTAGGGTTAGGGTTTAGGTTTTTGGTTAGGGTTAGTGTTAGGGTTAGTGTTAGGATTAGGGTTTGGGTTAGGGTTTAGGTTTGGTTAGGTTTAGGGTTAGGGTTAGTGTTCTGGTTAGGTTTAGCATTAGGGTTAGGTTTAGGGTTATGGTTACGGTTGGTGTTAGGGTTAGGGTTAGGGTTTGGGTTTGGGTTAGGGTTTGGGTTAGGGTTAGGGTTTGGGTTAGGTTTAGGGTTAGGGTTCGGGTTAGGATTTGGGTTAGGGTTAGGGTTAGGGTCGGATTTGGGTTAGAGTTATGGTGAAGGTTAGGGGTTGGGTTAGGGTTAGGGTTAGGGTTAGGGTTAGGGTTAGGGTTAGCGTTTGTGTTAGGTTTGGGGTTAGGGTTAGTGTTAGGGTTAGGGTTTGGTTTAGGAATACGGTTAGGTTTAGGTTTTCGGTTAAGTTTCGTGTTAGGGTTATGGTTTGCTTTCGGGTTGGGTTAGTGTTAGGGTTTTAGTTAGGGTTAGGGTTAGGGTTAGGGTTAGGTTTTGGGTTTGGATTAGGGTAAGGCTTAGGGTTTGAGTTTGAGTTAGGTTTAGGGTTAGCATTAGGGTTAGGATTAGGGTTAGGGTTAGGGTTTGGGTTAGGGTTAGGCTTAGGGTTAGGGTTAGGGTTTGGGTTAGTGTTAGGTTTGAATCTGGGTTAGTGTTAGGGTTATTGTTAGTGATAAGATTATGGTTAGGGTTAGGGTTAGTGTTAGGTTTTGGATTAGGCTTAGGGTTAGGGTTAGGGTTAGAATTAGGGTTAGGGTTAGGGTTAGGGTTAGGATAAGGCTGAGGTTTAGGGTTAGGGTTAGGATTAGGGTTATTATTTGGGTTATGGTTTGGGTTAGGGTTAGTGTTAGGGTTTGGGTTAGTGTTAGAGTTAGGGTTTGAGTTAGGGTTAGGTTTAGGCTTACGTTGAGCTTTGGGTTAGAGTTAGGGTTGGGGTTAGGGTTTGGGTTTGGTTTAGAGTTAGGGTTAGGTTAGGGTTTGGGTTAGAGTTAGGGTTAGGGTGAGGTGTTGGATTAGGGTTATGGTTAGGGTTAGGGTTAGGATTAGGGTTAGGGTTAGGGTTCCGATTAGAGTTAGGTTTAGAGTTTGGGTTTGGGTAAGGGTTAAGGTTAGGGTTAGGGTTAGGGTTAGGGTTAGGGTTAGGACTAGGATTAGGGTTAGGGTTAGTGTTAGGATTAGGGTTAGGGTTTGGGTTTATGTTTGGGTTATGGTTAGGCTTAGTGTTAGGGTTAGGGTTTAGGGTTAGGGTTAGGGTTAGGGTTAGGGTTTCGGGTAGGGTTAGGGTTTCGGTTTGGGTTATGTTTTTGGTTAGGTTTATGGTTAGAGTTAGGGTTTGGGATCGGGTTAGGAATAGGGTTATGGTTTGAGTTTGAATTAGGTTTAGGGTTAGCATTAGGGTTAGGGTTAGGTTTAGGATTAGTGTTTCAGTTAGGCTTCGTTTAGGGTTAGGGTTAGGGTTAGGGTTAGGGTTAGGGTTAGGGTTAGGGTTAGGATTAGGGTTAGATTTTGAGTTTGAATTAGGTTTAGGGTTAGTATTAGGGTTAGGGTTAGATTTAGGATAAGTGTTTCAGTTAGGGTTTTGGTTAGGGTTAGGGTTAGGGTTAGGGTTTGGGTTAGGGTTAGGGTTAGGGTTAGGGTTAGGGTTTGGGTTAGGTTTAGGGTTAGGGTTAGGGTTAGGGTTTGTGTTAAGATTAGGGTTTCGGTTTGGGTTAGGGTTAGGGTTAGGATTAGGGTTAGGGTTAGGGTTAGGGTTAGGGTTAGAATTAGGGTTAGTGTTAAGTTTAGGGTTAGGGTTAGGGTTAGGATAAGGATGAGGTTTAGGGTTAGTGTTAAGATTATGGTTAGGGTTAGTGTTAGGGTTAGGTTTTCTGTTAGGATTAGGGTTAGGGTTATAATTAGGGTTAGGGTTAGGGTAAGGGTTAGGGTTAGGATAAGGATGAGGGTTAGGGTTAGGGTTAGGATTAGGGTTATTATTTGGGTTATGGTTTGGGTTAGGGTTAGGTTTAGGGTTTGGGTTAGTGTTAGAGTTAGGGTTTGAGTTAGGGTTAGGTTTAGGGTTAGTTTAGGGTTTGGGTTAGAGTTAGGGTTAGGGTTAGGGTTTGGGTTTGGTTTAGAGTTAGGGTTAGGTTAGGGTTTGGATTAGAATTAGGGTTAGGGTGAGGTGTTGGATTAGGGTTATGGTTAGGGTTAGGGTTAGGATTAGTGTTAGAGTTAGGGTTCCGATTAGAGTTAGGTTTAGAATTTGGGTTTGGGTAAGGGTTAAGGTTAGGTTTAGGGTTAGGGTTAGGGTTAGGGTTAGGACTAGGGTTAGGGTTAGGGTTCCGATTAGAGGCAGGTTTAGAGTTTGGGTTTGGTTAAGGGTTAAGTTTAGGTTTAGGGTTAGGGTTAGGGGTAGGGTTACGACTAGGATTAGGGTTAGGGTTAAGGTTAGGTTAGGGTTTATGTTAGAGTTAGGGTTAGGGTTAGGGGTTGGATTAGGGTTATGGTTAGGGTTAGGCTTTAGGTTTGGGTTATGGTTAGGGTTAGGGTTAGGGTTAGGGTTTAAGGGTAGGATTAGGGTTAGTGTTAGGGTTTGGGTTAGGGTTAGGGTTACGGTGTGGGTTTGGGTTAGGGTTAGGGTTAGGGTTAGGGTTTCGGTGTGGGTTATGTTTTGGGTTAGGTTTAGGGTTAGGGTTAGGGTTTCGGTTCAGGTTAGGATTAGG
>JAJHUQ010000032.1:15827500-15835000 GCA_035773235.1 Eospalax fontanierii
GGTTTAGGGTTATGGTTATGGTTAGGGTTTGGGTGAGGGTTATGGTTAGGGTTAGGGTTAGGATTAGGGTTAGGGTTAGGGTTCCGATTAGATTTAGGTTTAGAGTTTGGGTTTGTGTAAGGGTTAAGGTTAGGGTTAGGTTTAGGCTTAGGGTAAGGACTAGGATTAGGTTTAGGGTTAGGGTTAGGATTAGGGTTACGGTTAGGGTTAGGGTTAGGTTTTCGGTTTGGGTTATGTTTTGGGTTAGGTTTAGGGTTAGGGTTAGGGTTAGGGTTAGGGTTAAGGTTAGGATTAGGGTTAGGGCTTTGAGTTTGAATTAGGGTTAGGGTTAGGGTTTGGGTTAGTGTTAGGTTTAGGGTATGTGTTTCAGTTAGGGTTTGGGTTAGGGTTAGGGTTAGGGTTAGGATTAGGTTTTGGGTTAGGGTTAGTGTTAGGGTTAGGATTTGGGTTAGGGTTAGGGTTAGGGTTAGGTTTTGGGTTAGGATTAGGGTTAGGGTTAGGGTTAGGGTTAGGACTAGGTTTAGGGTTATGATTAGGGTTAGGGTTAGGATTAGGGTTAGGATTAGGGTTCCGATTAGAGTTAGGTTTAGAGTTTGGGTTTGGGTAAGGGTTAAGGTTAGGTTTAGGGTTAGGTTTAGGGTTAGGGTTAGCTTTAGGACTAGGATTAGGGCTAGGGTTAGGGTTAGGATTAGGGTTAGGGTTTGGTTTTAGGTTTGGGTTATGGTTAGGGTCAGGGTTAGGGTTAGGGTTTAGGGTTAGGGTTAGGTTTAAGGTTAGGGTTTCGGTTTGTGTTATGTTTTGTGTTAGGATTAGGGTTAGGGTTAGGGTTTGAGTTGGAATTAGGTTTAGGGTTAGCATTAGGGTTAGGGTTAGGTTTAGGATTAGTGTTTCAGTTAGGGTTAGGGTTAGGGTTAGGGTTTGGGTTCGGGTTAGGGTTAGGGTTAGGTTTAGGTTTTGATTTAGGGTTAGGGTTAGGGTTACGGTTTTTGTTAGCGTTTGGGTTAGGGTTAGGGTGAAGACTAGGGTTAGTGTTAGGGTTAGGTTTAGGGTTAGCATTAGGGTTAGGATTAGGGTTAGTCTTACGGTTTAGTTAGGGTTAGGGTTAGAGTTAGGGTTTGGGTTAGGGTTAGGGTTAGGGTTAGGGTTAGGGTTAGGGTGAGGGTTAGGGTTAGGGTTAGGGTTAGGGTTAGGGTTCGGGTTAGGATTTGGGTTAGGGTTAGTGTTATGGTTAGAGTCGGATTTGGGTTAGAGTTATGGTGAGGGTTAGGGTTAGGGTTAGGGTTAGGGTTATGGTTAGGGTTAGCTTTAGGGTTAGGGTTAGGGTTTGGGTTTGGGTTAGGGTTTGGGTTAGGGTTAGGGTTTGGGTTAGGGTTAGGGTTAGGTTTCGGGTTAGGATTTGGGGTAGGGTTAGTGTTATGGTTAGAGTCGGATTTGGGTTAGAGTTATGGTGAGGGTTAGGGGTTCGGTTAGGGTTAGGGTTACGGTTAGGGTTAGGGCTATGGTTAGGGTTAGGTTTAGGTTTAGGGTTAGGGTTAGGGTTACGGTTTCGGTTTCGGTTATGTTTTGGGTTAGTTTTAGGGTTAGGTTTGGGTTTGGGTTGGGTTAGGATTAGGGTTAGGGTTTGAGTTTGATTTAGGTTTAGGGTTAGCATTAGGGTTAGGGTTAGGTTTAGGATAAGTGTTTCAGTTAGGGTTAGGGTTAGGGTTAGGGTTTGGGTTCGGGTTAGGGTTAGGGTTAGTGTTTGGGTTAGGGTTAGGGTTAGGGTTAGGATTAGGTTTAGTTTTTGTGTTAAGATTAGGGTTTGGGTTTGGGTTAAGGTTAGGGTTAGGGTTTGGGTTAAGGTAACGTTTAGGCTTAGGGTTTGTGTTAGGGTTAGGGTTAGCGTTAGGAGAAGGGTTAGGGTTAAGGTTTGGGTTAGGGTTATGGTTAGGGTTAGCGTTTGGGTTAGGGTTAGGGTTAGGGTTAGGATTAGGGTTAGGGTTTGTGTTAAGATTAGGGTTTGGGTTTGGGTTAAGGTTAGGGTTAGGGTTTGGGTTAAGGTTACGTTTAGGGTTAGGGTTTGTGTTAGGGTTAGGGTTAGCGTTAGGAGTAGGGTTAGGGTTTAGGTTTTTGGTTAGGGTTAGTGTTAGGGTTAGTGTTAGGATTAGGGTTTGGGTTAGGGTTTAGGTTTGGTTAGGTTTAGGGTTAGGGTTAGTGTTCTGGTTAGGTTTAGCATTAGGGTTAGGTTTAGGGTTATGGTTACGGTTGGTGTTAGGGTTAGGGTTAGGGTTTGGGTTTGGGTTAGGGTTTGGGTTAGGGTTAGGGTTTGGGTTAGGTTTAGGGTTAGGGTTCGGGTTAGGATTTGGGTTAGGGTTAGGGTTAGGGTCGGATTTGGGTTAGAGTTATGGTGAAGGTTAGGGGTTGGGTTAGGGTTAGGGTTAGGGTTAGGGTTAGGGTTAGCGTTTGTGTTAGGTTTGGGGTTAGGGTTAGTGTTAGGGTTAGGGTTTGGTTTAGGAATACGGTTAGGTTTAGGTTTTCGGTTAAGTTTCGTGTTAGGGTTATGGTTTGCTTTCGGGTTGGGTTAGTGTTAGGGTTTTAGTTAGGGTTAGGGTTAGGGTTAGGGTTAGGGTTTGGGTTTGGATTAGGGTAAGGCTTAGGGTTTGAGTTTGAGTTAGGTTTAGGGTTAGCATTAGGGTTAGGATTAGGGTTAGGGTTAGGGTTTGGGTTAGGGTTAGGCTTAGGGTTAGGGTTAGGGTTTGGGTTAGTGTTAGGTTTGAATCTGGGTTAGTGTTAGGGTTATTGTTAGTGATAAGATTATGGTTAGGGTTAGGGTTAGTGTTAGGTTTTGGATTAGGCTTAGGGTTAGGGTTAGGGTTAGAATTAGGGTTAGGGTTAGGGTTAGGGTTAGGATAAGGCTGAGGTTTAGGGTTAGGGTTAGGATTAGGGTTATTATTTGGGTTATGGTTTGGGTTAGGGTTAGTGTTAGGGTTTGGGTTAGTGTTAGAGTTAGGGTTTGAGTTAGGGTTAGGTTTAGGCTTACGTTGAGCTTTGGGTTAGAGTTAGGGTTGGGGTTAGGGTTTGGGTTTGGTTTAGAGTTAGGGTTAGGTTAGGGTTTGGGTTAGAGTTAGGGTTAGGGTGAGGTGTTGGATTAGGGTTATGCTTAGGGTTAGGGTTAGGATTAGGGTTAGTGTTAGGGTTCCGATTAGAGTTAGGTTTAGAGATGCTACTTGGGTAAGGGTTAAGGTTAGGGTTAGGGTTAGGGTTAGGGTTAGGGTTAGGACTAGGATTAGGGTTAGGGTTAGTGTTAGGATTAGGGTTAGGTTTTGGGTTTATGTTTGGGTTATGGTTAGGCTTAGTGTTAGGGTTAGGGTTTAGGGTTAGGGTTAGGGTTAGGGTTAGGGTTTCGGGTAGGGTTAGGGTTTCGGTTTGGGTTATGTTTTTGGTTAGGTTTATGGTTAGAGTTAGGGTTTGGGATCGGGTTAGGAATAGGGTTATGGTTTGAGTTTGAATTAGGTTTAGGGTTAGCATTAGGGTTAGGGTTAGGTTTAGGATTAGTGTTTCAGTTAGGCTTCGTTTAGGGTTAGGGTTAGGGTTAGGGTTAGGGTTAGGGTTAGGGTTAGGGTTAGGATTAGGGTTAGATTTTGAGTTTGAATTAGGTTTAGGGTTAGTATTAGGGTTAGGGTTAGATTTAGGATAAGTGTTTCAGTTAGGGTTTTGGTTAGGGTTAGGGTTAGGGTTAGGGTTTGGGTTAGGGTTAGGGTTAGGGTTAGGGTTAGGGTTTGGGTTAGGTTTAGGGTTAGGGTTAGGGTTAGGGTTTGTGTTAAGATTAGGGTTTCGGTTTGGGTTAGGGTTAGGGTTAGGATTAGGGTTAGGGTTAGGGTTAGGGTTAGGGTTAGAATTAGGGTTAGTGTTAAGGTTAGGGTTAGGGTTAGGGTTAGGATAAGAATGAGGTTTAGGGTTAGTGTTAAGATTATGGTTAGTGTTAGTGTTAGGGTTAGGTTTTCTGTTAGGATTAGGGTTAGGGTTATAATTAGGGTTAGGGTTAGGGTAAGGGTTAGGGTTAGGATAAGGATGAGGGTTAGGGTTAGGGTTAGGATTAGGGTTATTATTTGGGTTATGGTTTGGGTTAGGGTTAGGTTTAGGGTTTGGGTTAGTGTTAGAGTTAGGGTTTGAGTTAGGGTTAGGTTTAGGGTTAGTTTAGGGTTTGGGTTAGAGTTACGGTTAGGGTTAGGGTTTGGGTTTGGTTTAGAGTTAGGGTTAGGTTAGGGTTTGGATTAGAATTAGGGTTAGGGTGAGGTGTTGGATTAGGGTTATGGTTAGGGTTAGGGTTAGGATTAGTGTTAGAGTTAGGGTTCCGATTAGAGTTAGGTTTAGAATTTGGGTTTGGGTAAGGGTTAAGGTTAGGTTTAGGGTTAGGGTTAGGGTTAGGGTTAGGACTAGGATTAGGGTTAGTGTTAGGGTTAGGATTAGGGTTAGGGTTTGGTTTTAGGTTTCGGTTATGGTTAGGGTAAGTGTTAGGGTTAGGGTTTCGGGTTAGGGTTAGGGTTAGGGTTAGGGTTTCGGTTTGGGTTATGTCTTTGGTTACGTTTAGGGTTAGAGTTAGGGTTTGAGTTGGAATTATGTTTAGGGTTAGCATTAGGGTTAGGGTTAGGTTTAGGATTAGTGTTTCAGTTAGGGTTAGGGTTAGGGTTAGGGTTTGGGTTCAGGTTAGGGTTAGGGTTAGGTTTAGGGTTTGATTTAGGTTTAGGGTTAGGTTTAGGGTTAGTGTTAGGGTTTGGGTTAGGGTTAGGGTTAGGGTTAGGACTAGGGTTAGATTTAGGGTTAGGTTTAGGGTTAGCATTAGGGTTAGGATTAGGGTTAGGGTTAGGGTTTGGGTTAGGGTTAGGGTTAGGGTTAGGGTTTGGGTTAGGGTTAGGGTTAGGGTTACGGTTAGGGTTTGGATTAGGGTTAGGGTTTGTGTTAAGATTAGGGTTTGGTTTTGGGTTAGGGTTAGGGTTAAGGTTAGGGTTAGGTTTAGAATTAGGGTTAGTGTTAAGGTTTGGGTTAGGGTTAGGGTTAGGATGTGGGTTAGTGTTAGAGTTAGGTTTTGAGTTAGGGTTAGGTTTAGGGTTAGGTTAGGGTTTGGGTTAGAGTTAGGGTTAGGGGTAGGGTTTGGGTTTGGTTTAGAGTCAGGGTTAGGTTAGGGTTTGGGTTAGAGTTAGGGTTAGGGTGAGGTGTTGGATTAGGGTTATGGTTAGGGTTAGGGTTAGGATTAGGGTTACGGTTAGGGTTCCGATTAGAGTTAGGTTTAGAGTTTGGGTTTGGGTAAGGGTTAAGGTTAGGTTTAGGGTTAGGGTTAGGGTTAGGGTTAGGGTTAGGATTAGGGTTAGGGTTAGGGTTCCGATTAGAGTTAGGTTTAGAGTTTGGGTTTGGGTAAGGGTTAAGTTTAGGTTTAGGGTTAGGGTTAGGGGTAGGGTTAGGACTAGGATTAGGGTTAGGTTTAGGGTTAGGTGAGGGTTTATGTTAGAGTTAGGGTTAGGGTTAGGGGTTGGATTAGGATTATGGTTAGGGTTAGGCTTTAGTTTTGGGTTATGGTTAGGGTTAGGGTTAGGGTTAGGGTTTAAGGGTAGGATTAGGGTTAGTGTTAGGGTTTGGGTTAGGGTTAGGGTAACGGTGTGGGTTTGGGTTAGGGTTAGGGTTAGGGTTAGCGTTTCGGTGTGGGTTATGTTTTGGGTTAGGTTTAGGGTTAACGTTAGGGTTTCGGTTCAGGTTAGGATTAGGGTTAGGGTTTGAGTTTGAATTAGGTTTAGGGTTAGCATTAGGGTTAGGGTTAGGTTTAGGATTAGTGTTTCGGTTAGGGTTAGGGTTAGGGTTAGGGTTCCGATTACAGTTAGGTTTGGAGCTTGGGTTTGGGTAATGTTTAAAGTTAGGGTTAGGGTTAGGGCTAGGGTTAGGGTTAGTACTAGGATTAGGTTTAGGGTTAGGGTTAGGATTAGGGTTAGGGTTACGGTTAGGGTTAGGGTTTCGGTTTGGGTTATGTTTTGGGTTAGGTTTAGGTTTAGGGTTAGGGTTAGGGTTAGGGTTAGGGTTAGGGTTAGGATTAGGGTTAGGGTTTGAGTTTGAATTAGGTTTAGGTTTAGCATTAGGGTTAGGGTTAGGTTTAGGGTTTGATTTAGGGTTAGGGTTAGGGTTAGGTTTAGTGTTAGGGTTTGGGTTAGGGTTAGGGTTAGGACTAGGATTAGTGTTAGGGTTAGCATTAGGGTTAGGATTAGGGTTAGGGTTAGGGTTTGTGTTAGGTTTAGGGTTAGGGTTATGGTTAGGGTTTGGGTTAGGGTTAGGGTTAGGGTTAGGGTTTGGGTTAGGATTAGGGTTAGGGTTAGGGTTTGGGTTAGGGTTAGGGTTAGGGTTACGGTTAGGTTTAGGATTAGGGTTAGGGTTAGGGTTAAGGTTAGGGTTAGGTTTAGAATTAGGGTTAGTGTTAAGGTTAGGGTTAGGGTTAGGGTTAGGGTTAGGGTTAGGGTTAGGGTTTCTGTTAGGGTTAGGGTTAGGGTTAGGGTTAGGGTTAGGGTTTGGGTTAGGATTAGGGTTAGGGTTAGGGTTTGGGTTAGGGTTAGGTTTAGGGTTACGGTTAGGGTTAGAATTAGGGTTAGGGTTTGTGTTAAGATTAGGGTTTGGGTTTGGGTTAGGGTTAGGGTTAGGGTTAGGGTTAGGTTTAGGTTTACAATTAGGGTTAGTGTTAAGGTTAGGGTTAGGGTAAGGGTTAGGATAAGGATGAACTTTAGGGTTAGGTTTAGGATTAGGGTTACTATTTGGGTTATGGTTTGGGGTAGGGTTAGGGTTAGGGTTTGGGTTAGTTTTAGAGTTAGGGTTTGAGTAAGGGTTAGGTTTAGGGTCAGATTAGGGTTTGGGTTAGAGTCAGTGTTAGGGTTACGGTTTGGGTTTGGTTTAGAGTTAGGGTTAGGTTAGGGTTTGGGTTAGAGTTAGGGTTAGGGTGAGGTGTTGGATTAGGGTTATGGTTAGGGTTAGGGTTTGAATTAGTGTTAGAGATAGGGTTTGAGTTAGGGTTAGGTTTAGGCTTACGTTGAGGTTTGGGTTAGAGTTAGGGTTGGGGTTAGGGTTAGGACTAGGATTAGGGTTAGGGTTAGGGTTTGGATTAGGATTAGGGTTTGGTTTTAGGTTTGGGTTATGGTTAGGGTAAGTGTTAGGGTTAGGGTTTGGGTTAGTGTTAGGTTTAGGGTAAGGGTTTCGGTTTAGGTTATGTTTTGGTTTAGGTTTAGGGTTAGGGTTAGGTTTTGAATTGGAATTAGGTTTAGGGTTAGCATTAGGGTTAGGGTTAGGTTTAGGATTAGTGTTTCAGTTAGGGTTAGGGTTAGGTTTAGGGTTTGGGTTCGGGTTAGGGTTAGGTTTAGGTTTAGGGTTTGATTTAGGGTTAGGGTTAGGGTTAGGGTTAGTGTTAGGGTTGGGTTAGGGTTAGGGTTAGGACTAGGGTTAGTGTTAGGGTTAGGTTTAGGGTTAGCATTAGGGTTAGGATTAGGGTTAGGG
>JAJHUQ010000032.1:15837500-15840000 GCA_035773235.1 Eospalax fontanierii
GGTTATGGTTTAGGTTTGGGTTAGGGTTAGGGTTTGGGTTAGTGTTAGGATTTGGGTTAGAGTTAGGGTTAGGGTTAGGGTTTGGGTTTGGGTTAGGGTTAGGTTTAGGTTAGGGTTTGGGTTAGAGTTAGGTTTAGGGTTATGGGTTGGATTAGGGTTATGGTTAGCGTTAGTTTTAGGATTAGGGTTAGGGTTAGGCTTTAGGTTTGGTTTATGGTTAGGGTTAGGGTTAGGGTTTAAGTGGAGGATTAGGGTTAGTGTTAGGGTTTGGGTTAGGGTTAGGCTTACGGTGTGGGTTTTGGTTAGGGTTAGGGTTAGGGTTAGGGTTTCGGTGTGGGTTATGTTTTGGGTTAGGTTTAGGGTTAGGGTTAGGGTTTCGGTTCGGGTTACGATTAGGGTTAGGGTTTGAGTTTGAATTAGGTTTAGGGTTAGCATTAGGGTTAGGGTAAGGTTTAGGATTAGTATTTCGGTTAGGGTTACGGTTAGGGTTAGGGTTTGGGTTAGGGTTAGGTTTAGGATTAGGGGTTAGGTTTAGGTTTAGGGTTATTATTAGGGTTTGGGTTAGGGTTAGTGTTAGGGTTTGGGTTTTAGTTAGAATTAGGGTTAGTGTTAGGGTTAGGTTTTGTGTTAGTGTTAGGGTTAAGCTTAGTGTTAGTGTTAGGGTTTGGGTTAGGGTTAGGGTTAGGTTTAGAGTTAGGATTAGGTTTAGGGTTAGGGTTAGATTTAGGGTTTGGTTTAGGAGTAGTGTTAGGGTTAGGTTTAGGGTTTGGGTTAGGGTTTGGTTTCGGGTTCGGGTTAGGGTTAGGGTTAGCGTTTGAGTTAGGGTTAGGGTTAGGCTTAGGGGTAGGTTTAGGGTTAGGGTTAGGGTTTGGTTTAGGGTTAGGGTTAGGGTTAGGGTTAGGGTTAGGGTTTGGGTTAGGGTTAGGGTTAGGGTTAGGGTTTGGGTTAGGGTTAGGGTTAGGGTTAGGGTTTGGGTTAGGATTAGGGTTAGGTTTAGGGTTTGGGTTAGGGTTAGGGTTAGGGTTACGGTTAGGGTTAGGATTAGGGTTAGGGTTTGTGTTAAGATTAGGGTTTGGATTTGGGTTAGGGTTAGGGTTAGGTTTAGGGTTTGATTTAGGGTTAGGGTTAGGGTTAGGGTTAGTGTTAGGGTTTGGGTTAGGGTTAGGGTTAGGACCAGGGTTAGTGCTAGGGTTAGGTTTAGGGTTAGCATTACGGTTAGGATTAGGGTTAGGGTTAGGGTTTGTGTTAGGGTTAGGGTTAGGGTTAGGGTTAGGGTTTGGGTTAGGGTAAGGGTTAGTGTTTGGGTTACGGTTAGGGTTAGGGTTAGGGTTAGGGTTAGGGTTTGGATTAGGGTTAGGGTTTGTGTTAAGATTAGGGTTTGGTTTTGTTTTAGGGTTAGGGTTAAGGTTAGGGTTTGGATTAGGGTTAGGGTTTGTGTTAAGATTAGGGTTTGGTTTTGGGTTAGGGTTAGGGTTAAGGTTAGGGTTAGGTTTAGAATTAGGGTTAGTGTTAAGGTTAGGGTTAGGGTTAGGATAAGGATGAGGGTTAGGTTTAGGGTTAGGATTAGGGTTATTATTTGGGTTATGGTTTGGGTTAGGGTTAGGGTTAGGATGTGGGTTAGTGTTAGAGTTAGGTTTTGAGTTAGGGTTAGGTTTAGGGTTAGGTTAGGGTTTGGGTTAGAGTTAGGGTTAGGGTTAGGGTTTGGGTTTGGTTTAGAGTTAGGGTTAGGTTAGGGTTTGGGTTAGAGTTAGGGTTAGGGTGAGGTGTTGGATTAGGGTTATGGTTAGGGTTAGGGTTAGGATTAGGGTTACCGTTAGGGTTCCGATTAGAGTTAGGTTTAGAGTTTGGGTTTGGGTAAGGGTTAAGGTTAGGTTTAGGGTTAGGGTTAGGGTTAGGGTTAGGGTTAGGATTAGGGTTAGGGTTCCGATTAGAGTTAGGTTTAGAGTTTTGGTTTGGGTAAGGGTTAAGTTTAGGTTTAGGGTTAGGGTTAGGGGTAGGGTTAGGACTAGGATTAGGGTTAGGGTTAGGGTTAGGTGAGGGTTTATGTTAGAGTTAGGGTTAGGGTTAGGGGTTGGATTAGGATTATGGTTAGGGTTAGGCTTTAGGTTTGGGTTATGGTTAGGGTTAGGGTTAGGGTTAGGGTTTAAGGGTAGAATTAGGGTTAGTGTTAGGGTTTGGGTTAGGGTTAGGGTTACGGTGTGGGTTTGGGTTAGGGTTAGGGTTAGGGTTAGCGTTTCGGTGTGGGTTATGTTTTGGGTTAGGTTTAGGGTTAACGTTAGGGTTTCGGTTCAGGTTATGATTAGGGTTAGGGTTTGAGTTTGAATTAGGTTTAGGGTTAGCATTAGGATTAGGGTTAGGTTTAGGATTAGTGTTTCGGTTAGGGTTAGGGTTAGGGTTAGGGTTCCGATTAGAGTTAGGTTTAGAGTTTGGGTTTGGGTAAGTTTTAAGGTTAGGGTTAGGGTTAGGTTTAGGGTTAGGGTTAGTACTAGGATTAGGTTTA
>JAJHUQ010000032.1:15847500-15855000 GCA_035773235.1 Eospalax fontanierii
GGGTTAGGACTAGGGTTAGTGTTAGGGTTAGCATTAGGGTTAGGATTAGGGTTAGGGTTAGGGTTTGTGTTAGGGTTAGGGTTAGGGTTATGGTTAGGGTTTGGGTTAGGGTTAGGGTTAGGGTTAGGGTTTGGGTTAGGATTAGGGTTAGGGTTAGGGTTAGGGTTAGGGTTAGGGTTAGGGTTAGGGTTAGGGTTTGTGTTAGGGTTAGGGTTAGGGTTATGGTTAGGGTTTGGGTTAGGGTTAGGGTTAGGGTTAGGGTTAGGGTTTGGGTTAGGATTAGGGTTAGGGTTTGGGTTAGGGTTAGGGTTAGGGTTAGGGTTAGGGTTAGGGTTTGGGTTAGGATTAGGGTTAGGGTTAGGGTTTGGGTTAGGGTTAGGGTTAGGGTTACGGTTAGGGTTAGGATTAGGGTTAGGGTTAGGGTTAAGTTTAGGGTTAGGTTTAGAATTAGGGTTAATGTTAAGGTTAGGGTTAGGGTTAGGGTTAGGGTTAGGGTTAGGGTTAGGGTTAGGGTTTCGTTTAGGGTTAGGGTTAGGGTTAGGGTTAGGGTTAGGGTTTGGGTTAGGATTAGGGTTAGGGTTAGGGTTTGGGTTAGTTTTAGGGTTAGGGTTACGGTTAGGGTTAGGATTAGGGTTAGGTTTTGTGTTAAGATTAGGGTTTGGGTTTGGTTTAGGGTTAGGGTTAGGGTTAGGGTTAGCGTTAGGTTTACAATTAGGGTTAGTGTTAAGCTTAGGGTTAGCTTTAGAATTACGGTTAGTGTTAAAGTTAGGGTTAGGGTTAGGGTTAGGATAAGGATGAGAGTTAGGGTTAGGGTTAGGATTATGATTATTATTTGGGTTAGGGTTTGGGTTAGTGTTAGGGTTAAGCTTAGTGTTAGTGTTAGGGTTTGGGTTAGGGTTAGGGTTAGGTTTAGAGTTAGGATTAGGTTTAGGGTTAGGGTTAGATTTAGGGTTTGGTTTAGGAGTAGTGTTAGGGTTAGGTTTAGGGTTTGGGTTAGGGTTTGGTTTCGGGTTCGGGTTAGGGTTAGGGTTAGCGTTTGAGTTAGGGTTAGGGTTAGGGTTAGGGGTAGGTTTAGGGTTAGGGTTAGGGTTTGGTTTAGGGTTAGGGTTAGGGTTAGGGTTAGGGTTAGGGTTTGGGTTAGGGTTAGGGTTAGGGTTAGGGTTTGGGTTAGGGTTAGGGTTAGGGTTAGGGTTTGGGTTAGGATTAGGGTTAGGTTTAGGGTTTGGGTTAGGGTTAGGGTTAGGGTTACGGTTAGGGTTAGGATTAGGGTTAGGGTTTGTGTTAAGATTAGGGTTTGGATTTGGGTTAGGGTTAGGGTTAGGTTTAGGGTTTGATTTAGGGTTAGGGTTAGGGTTAGGGTTAGTGTTAGGGTTTGGGTTAGTGTTAGGGTTAGGACCAGGGTTAGTGTTAGGGTTAGGTTTAGGGTTAGCATTACGGTTAGGATTAGGGTTAGGTTTAGGGTTTGTGTTAGGGTTAGGGTTAGCGTTAGGGTTAGGGTTTGGGTTAGGGTTAGGGTAAGGGTTAGTGTTTGGGTTACGGTTAGGGTTAGGGTTAGGGTTAGGGTTAGTGTTTGGGTTAGGATTAGGGTTAGGGTTAGGGTTTGGGTTAGGGTTAGGGTTAGGGTTACGGTTAGGGTTTGGATTAGGGTTAGGGTTTGTGTTAAGATTAGGGTTTGGTTTTGGGTTAGGGTTAGGGTTAAGGTTAGGGTTAGGTTTAGAATTAGGGTTAGTGTTAAGGTTAGGGTTAGGGTTAGGGTTAGGATAAGGATGAGGGTTAGGTTTAGGGTTAGGATTAGGGTTATTATTTGGGTTATGGTTTGGGTTAGGGTTAGGGTTAGGATGTGGGTTAGTGTTAGAGTTAGGTTTTGAGTTAGGGTTAGGTTTAGGGTTAGGTTAGGGTTTGGGTTAGAGTTAGGGTTAGGGTTAGGGTTTGGGTTTGGTTTAGAGTTAGGGTTAGGTTAGGGTTTGGGTTAGAGTTAGGGTTAGGGTGAGGTGTTGGATTAGGGTTATGGTTAGGGTTAGGGTTAGGATTAGGGTTACGGTTAGGGTTCCGATTAGAGTTAGGTTTAGAGTTTGGGTTTGGGTAAGGGTTAAGGTTAGGTTTAGGGTTAGGGTTAGGGTTAGGGTTAGGTTTAGGGTTAGGATTAGGGTTAGGGTTCCGATTAGAGTTAGGTTTAGAGTTTTGGTTTGGGTAAGGGTTAAGTTTAGGTTTAGGGTTAGGGTTAGGGGTAGGGTTAGGACTAGGATTAGGGTTAGGGTTAGGGTTAGGTGAGGGTTTATGTTAGAGTTAGGGTTAGGGTTAGGGGTTGGATTAGGATTATGGTTAGGGTTAGGCTTTAGGTTTGGGTTATGGTTAGGGTTAGGGTTAGGGTTAGGGTTTAAGGGTAGAATTAGGGTTAGTGTTAGGGTTTGGGTTAGGGTTAGGGTTACGGTGTGGGTTTGGGTTAGGGTTAGGGTTAGGGTTAGCGTTTCGGTGTGGGTTATGTTTTGGGTTAGGTTTAGGGTTAACGTTAGGGTTTCGGTTCAGGTTAGGATTAGGGTTAGGGTTTGAGTTTGAATTAGGTTTAGGGTTAGCATTAGAGTTAGGATTAGGTTTAGAATTAGTGTTTCAGTTAGGGTTAGGGTTAGGGTTAGAGTTCCGATTAGAGTTAGGTTTAGAGTTTGAGTTTGGGTAAGGTTTAAGGTTAGGGTCAGGGTTAGGTTTCGTGTTAGGGTTAGTACTAGGATTAGGTTTAGGGTTAGGGTTAGGATTAGGGTTAGTGTTACGGTTAGGGTTAGGGTTTCGGTTTGGGTTATGTTTTGGGTTAGGTTTAGGTTTAGGGTTAGGGTTAGGGTTAGGGTTAGTGTTAGGGTTAGGATTAGGGTTAGGGTTTGAGTTTGAATTAGGTTTAGGGTTAGCATTAGGGTTAGGGTTAGGTTTAGGGTTTGATTTAGGGTTAGGGTTAGGGTTAGGTTTAGTGTTAGGGTTTGGGTTAGGGTTAGGGTTAGGACTAGGGTTAGTGTTAGGGTTAGCATTAGGGTTAGGATTAGGGTTAGGGTTAGGGTTTGTGTTAGGGTTAGGGTTAGGGTTATGGTTAGGGTTTGGGTTAGGGTTAGGGTTAGGGTTTGGGTTAGGATTAGGGTTAGGGTTAGGGTTTGGGTTAGGGTTAGGGTTAGGGTTACGGTTAGGTTTAGGATTAGGGTTAGGGTTAGGGTTAAGGTTAGGGTTAGGTTTAGAATTAGGGTTAGTGTTAAGGTTAGGGTTAGGGTTAGGGTTAGGGTTAGGGTTAGGTTTAGGGTTAGGGTTTCTGTTAGGGTTAGGGTTAGGGTTAGGGTTAGGGTTAGGGTTTGGGTTAGGATTAGGGTTAGGGTTAGGGTTTGGGTTAGGGTTAGGGTTAGGGTTACGGTTAGGGTTAGAATTAGGGTTAGGGTTTGTGTTAAGATTAGGGTTTGGGTTTGGGTTAGGGTTAGGGTTAGGGTTAGGGTTAGGTTTACGTTTACAATTAGGGTTAGTGTTAAGGTTAGGGTTAGGGTAAGGGTTAAGATAAGGATGAACTTTAGGGTTAGGGTTAGGATTAGGGTTACTATTTGGGTTATGGTTTGGGGTAGGGTTAGGGTTAGGGTTTGGGTTAGTTTTAGAGTTAGGGTTTGAGTAAGGGTTAGGTTTAGGGTTAGAATAGGGTTTGGGTTAGAGTCAGTGTTAGGGTTACGGTTTGGGTTTGGTTTAGAGTTAGGGTTAGGTTAGGGTTTGGGTTAGAGTTAGGGTTAGGGTGAGGTGTTGGATTAGGGTTATGGTTAGGGTTAGGGTTTGGGTTAGTGTTAGAGATAGGGTTTGAGTTAGGGTTAGGTTTAGGCTTACATTGGGGTTGGGTTAGAGTTAGGGTTAGGGCTAGGGTTTGGGCTTGGTTTATAGTTAGGGTTAGGTTAGGGTTTGGGTTAGAGTTAGGGTTAGGGAGAGGGGTTGGAGTAGGGGTATGGTTAGGGTTAGGGGTAGGATTAGGGTTAGGGTTAGGGCTCCGATTAGAGTTAGGTTTAGAGTTTGGGTTTGGGTAAGGGTTAAGGTTAGGGTTAGGGTTAGGGTTCGGGTTAGGGTTAGGGTTAGGACTAGGATTAGGGTTAGGGTTAGTGTTAGGTTTAGGGTTAGGGTTTGGGTTTAGGTTTGGGTTATGGTTAGGGTCAGGGTTAGGGTTAGGGTTTGGGTTAGGGTTAGGGTTAGGTTTAGGGTTAGGATTTGGGTTAGGGTTAGGTTTAGGGTTCGGGTTTGGGTTAGAGGTAGGGTGAGGGTTAGGTGTTGGGTTAGGATTAGGGTTACGGTTAGGATTAGAATTACGGTTAGGGTTCCGATTGGGGTTAGTTTTAGAGTTTGGGTTTGGGTAAGGGTAAGGGTTAGGGTTAGGGTTAGGATAAGGATGAGGGTTAGGGTTAGGGTTAGGATTAGGGTTAGTATTTGGGTTATGGTTTAGGTTTGGGTTAGGGTTAGGGTTTGGGTTAGTGTTAGGATTTGGGTTAGAGTTAGGGTTAGGGTTAGGGTTTGGGTTTGGGTTAGGGTTAGGTTTAGGTTAGGGTTTGGGTTAGAGTTAGGTTTAGGGTTATGGGTTGGATTAGGGTTATGGTTAGCGTTAGTTTTAGGATTAGGGTTAGGGTTAGGCTTTAGGTTTGGTTTATGGTTAGGGTTAGGGTTAGGGTTTAAGTGGAGGATTAGGGTTAGTGTAAGGGTTAGGGATAGGGTTAGGCTTACGGTGTGGGTTATGGTTAGGGAAAGGGTAAGGGTTAGGGTTTCGGTGTGGGTTATGTTTTGGGTTAGGTTTAGGGTTAGGGTTAGGGTTACGGTTCGGGTTACGATTAGGGTTAGGGTTTGAGTTTGAATTAGGTTTAGGGTTAGCATTAGGGTTAGGGTAAGGTTTAGGATTAGTATTTCGGTTAGGGTTACGGTTAGGCTTAAGGTTTGGGTTAGGTTTAGGTTTAGGATTAGGGGTTAGGTTTAGGTTTAGGGTTATTATTAGGGTTTGGGTTAGGGTTAGTGTTAGGGTTTGGGTTTTAGTTAGAATTAGGGTTAGTGTTAGGGTTAGGTTTTGTGTTAGTGTTAGGGTTAAGCTTAGTGTTAGTGTTAGGGTTTGGGTTAGGGTTAGGGTTAGGTTTAGAGTTAGGATTAGGTTTAGGGTTAGGGTTAGATTTAGGGTTTGGTTTAGGAGTAGTGTTAGGGTTAGGTTTAGGGTTTGGGTTAGGGTTTGGTTTCGGGTTCGGGTTAGGGTTAGGGTTAGCGTTTGAGTTAGGGTTAGGGTTAGGGTTAGGGGTAGGTTTAGGGTTAGGGTTAGGGTTTGGTTTAGGGTTAGGGTTAGGGTTAGGGTTAGGGTTAGGGTTTGGGTTAGGGTTAGGGTTAGGGTTAGGGTTTGGGTTAGGGTTAGGGTTAGGGTTAGGGTTTGGGTTAGGATTAGGGTTAGGTTTAGGGTTTGGGTTAGGGTTAGGGTTAGGGTTACGGTTAGGGTTAGGATTAGGGTTAGGGTTTGTGTTAAGATTAGGGTTTGGATTTGGGTTAGGGTTAGGGTTAGGTTTAGGGTTTGATTTAGGGTTAGGGTTAGGGTTAGGGTTAGTGTTAGGGTTTGGGTTAGGGTTAGGGTTAGGACCAGGGTTAGTGTTAGGGTTAGGTTTAGGGTTAGCATTACGGTTAGGATTAGGGTTAGGGTTAGGGTTTGTGTTAGGGTTTGATTTAGGGTTAGGGTTAGGGTTTGGGTTAGGGTAAGGGTTAGTGTTTGGGTTACGGTTAGGGTTAGGGTTAGGGTTAGGGTTAGGGTTTGGATTAGGGTTAGGGTTTGTGTTAAGATTAGGGTTTGGTTTTGTTTTAGGGTTAGGGTTAAGGTTAGGGTTTGGATTAGGGTTAGGGTTTGTGTTAAGATTAGGGTTTGGTTTTGGGTTAGGGTTAGGGTTAAGGTTAGGGTTAGGTTTAGAATTAGGGTTAGTGTTAAGGTTAGGGTTAGGGTTAGGGTTAGGATAAGGATGAGGGTTAGGTTTAGGGTTAGGATTAGGGTTATTATTTGGGTTATGGTTTGGGTTAGGGTTAGGGTTAGGATGTGGGTTATTATTTGAGTTAGGTTTTGAGTTAGGGTTAGGTTTAGGGTTAGGTTAGGGTTTGGGTTAGAGTTAGGGTTAGGGTTAGGGTTTGGGTTTGGTTTAGAGTTAGGGTTAGGTTAGGGTTTGGGTTAGAGTTAGGGTTAGGGTGAGGTGTTGGATTAGGGTTATGGTTAGGGTTAGGGTTAGGATTAGGGTTACGGTTAGGGTTCCGATTAGAGTTAGGTTTAGAGTTTGGGTTTGGGTAAGGGTTAAGGTTAGGTTTAGGGTTAGGGTTAGGGTTAGGGTTAGGGTTAGGATTAGGGTTAGGGTTCCGATTAGAGTTAGGTTTAGAGTTTTGGTTTGGGTAAGGGTTAAGTTTAGGTTTAGGGTTAGGGTTAGGGGTAGGGTTAGGACTAGGATTAGGGTTAGGGTTAGGGTTAGGTGAGGGTTTATGTTAGAGTTAGGGTTAGGGTTAGGGGTTGGATTAGGATTATGGTTAGGGTTAGGCTTTAGGTTTGGGTTATGGTTAGGGTTAGGGTTAGGGTTAGGGTTTAAGGGTAGAATTAGGGTTAGTGTTAGGGTTTGGGTTAGGGTTAGGGTTACGGTGTGGGTTTGGGTTAGGGTTAGGGTTAGGGTTAGCGTTTCGGTGTGGGTTATGTTTTGGGTTAGGTTTAGGGTTAACGTTAGGGTTTCGGTTCAGGTTATGATTAGGGTTAGGGTTTGAGTTTGAATTAGGTTTAGGGTTAGCATTAGGATTAGGGTTAGGTTTAGGATTAGTGTTTCGGTTAGGGTTAGGGTTAGGGTTAGGGTTCCGATTAGAGTTAGGTTTAGAGTTTGGGTTTGGGTAAGGGTTAAGGTTAGGGGTAGGGTTAGGTTTAGGGTTAGGGTTAGTACTAGGATTAGGTTTGGGGTTAGGGTTAGGATTAGGGTTAGGGTTACGGTTAGGGTTAGGGTTTCGGTTTGGGTTATGTTTTGGGTTAGGTTTAGGTTTAGGGTTAGGGTTAGGGTTAGGGTTAGTGTTAGGGTTAGGATTAGGGTTAGGGTTTGAATTTGAATTAGGTTTAGGGTTAGCATTAGGGTTAGGGTTAGGTTTAGGGTTTGATTTAGGGTTAGGGTTAGGGTTAGGTTTAGTGTTAGGGTTTGGGTTAGGGTTAGGGTTAGGACTAGGGTTAGTGTTAGGGTTAGCATTAGGGTTAGGATTAGGGTTAGGGTTAGGGTTTGTGTTAGGGTTAGGGTTAGGGTTATGGTTAGGGTTTGGGTTAGGGTTAGGGTTAGGGTTAGGGTTTGGGTTAGGATTAGGGTTAGGGTTAGGTTTTGGGTTAGGGTTAGGGTTAGGGTTACGGTTAGGTTTAGGATTAGGGTTAGGGTTAGGGTTAAGGTTAGGGTTAGGTTTAGAATTAGGGTTAGTGTTAAGGTTAGGGTTAGGGTTAGGGTTAGGGTTAGGGTTAGGTTTAGGGTTAGGGTTTCTGTTAGG
>JAJHUQ010000032.1:15870000-15872500 GCA_035773235.1 Eospalax fontanierii
GTTAGGGTTTAGGTTTTTGGTTAGGGTTAGTGTTAGGGTTAGTGTTAGGATTAGGGTTTGGGTTAGGGTTTAGGTTTGGTTAGGTTTAGGGTTAGGGTTAGGGTTATGGTTAGGTTTAGCATTAGGGTTAGGGTTAGGGTTAGGGTTAGGGTTGGTGTTAGGGTTAGGGTTAGGGTTAGGGTTCGGGTTAGAGTCGGATTTGGGTTAGAGTTATGGTGAAGGTTAGGGGTTGGGTTAGGGTTAGGGTTTGGGTTAGGGTTAGGGTTAGGGTTAGGTTTAGGGTTTGGGTTAGGGTTAGGTTTGAATCTGGGTTAGTATTAGGGTTATGGTTAGTGTTAAGATTATGGTTAGGGTTAGGGTTAGGGTTAGGTTTTGGGTGAGGGTTAGGGTTAGGGTTAGGGTTAGACTTAGGTTTAGGTTTAGGGTTAGGGTTAGGGTTAGGGTTAGGATAAGGATGAGGGTTAGGGTTAGGGTTAGGATTCGGTTTATTATTTGGGTTAGGGTTTGGGTTAGGGTTAGTGTTAGGGTTTGGTTTAGTGTTAGAGTTAGGGTTTGAGTTAGGGTTAGGTTTAGGCTTACATTGGGGTTGGGTTAGAGTTAGGGTTAGGGCTAGGGTTTGGGTTTGGTTTAGAGTTAGGGTTAGGTTAGGGTTTGGGTTAGAGTTAGGGTTAGGGTGAGCTGTTGGATGAGGCTTATGGTGAGGGTTAGGGTTAGGTTTAGGGTTAGGGTTGGGGTTCCGATTAGAGTTAGGTTTAGAGTTTGGGTTTGGGTAAGGGTTAAGGTTAGGGTTAGGGTTAGGGTTAGGGTTAGGGTTAGGGTTAGGACTAGGATTAGGGTTAGGGTTAGTGTTAGGTTTAGGGTTAGGGTTTGGGTTCAGGTTTGGGTTATGGTTAGGGTTAGTGTTAGGGTTAGGTTTTAGGGTTAGGTTTAGGGTTAGGGTTAGGGTTTCGGTTTGGGTTATGTTTTGGGTTAGGTTTAGGGTTAGGGTTAGGGTTTGGGTTCGGGTTAGGAATAGGGTTATGGTTTGAGTTTGAATTAGGTTAAGGTTAGCATTAGGGTTAGGGTTAGGTTTAGGATTAGTGTTTCAGTTAGGCTTAGTGTTAGGGTTAGGGTTTGGGTACGGGTTAGGTTTAGGGTTAGGGTTAGGGTTTGATTTAGGGTTAGGGTTAAGGTTAGGGTTAGTGTTAGGGTTTGGGTTAGGGTTAGATTTAGGAATAGGGTTAGTGATAGGGTTAGGTTTAGGGTTAGCATTAGGGTTATGATTAGGTTTAGGGTTAGGGTTTGGTTTAGGGTTAGGGTTAGGGTTAGGGTTAGGTTTAGGGTTTGGTTTAGGGTTATGGTTAGGGTTAGGGTTTGGGTGAGGATTAGGGTTAGGGTTAGGGTTAGGGTTTGTGTTAAGATTAGGGTTTGGGTTTGGGTTAGGTTAGGGTTTGGGTTACAGTTAGGGTTAGGGTTAGGGTTAGGGTTAGGGTTAAGGTTAGGATTAGTGTTAGGGTTTGAGTTTGAATTAGGTTTAGGGTTAGCATTAGGGTTAGGGTTAGATTTAGGATAAGTGTTTCAGTTAGGGTTTGGGTTAGGGTTAGGGTTAGGGTTAGTGTTAGGTTTTGGGTTAGGGTTAGTGTTAGGGTTACGGTTTGGGTTAGGGTTAGGGTTAGAGTTAGGTTTTGGGTTAGGATTAGGGTTAGGGTTAGGGTTAGGTTTAGGGTTAGGGTTAGGGTTAGGACTAGGATTAGGGTTATGGTTAGGGTTAGGGTTAGGATTAGGGTTAGGGTTAGGGTTCCGATTAGAGTTAGGTTTAGATTTTGGATTTGGGTAAGGGTTAAGGTTAGGTTTAGGGTTACGGTTACGGTTAGGGTTAGGGTTAGGACTAGGATTAGGGCTAGGGTTAGGGTTAGGATTAGGGTTAGGGTTTGGTTTTAGGTTTGGGTTATGGTTAGGGTCAGGGTTAGGGTTAGGGTTTAGGATTAGGGTTAGGTTTAAAGTTAGGGTTTCGGTTTCGGTTATGTTTTGGGTTAGGTTTAGGGTTAGGGTTAGGGTTTGAGTTGGAATTAGGTTTAGGGTTAGCATTAGGGTTAGGGTTAGGTTTAGGATTAGTGTTTCAGTTAGGGTTAGGGTTTGGGTTGGGGTTTGGGTTTGGGTTAGGGTTAGGGTTAGGTTTAGGTTTTGATTTAGGGTTAGGGTTAGGGTTAGGGTTTTTGTTAGGTTTTGGGTTAGGGTTAGGGTGAAGACTAGGGTTAGTGTTAGGTTTAGGGTTAGCATTAGGGTTAGGATTAGGGTTAGGCTTAAGGTTTGGTTTAGGGTTAGGGTTAGGGCTAGGTTTTCGGTTAGGTTTAGGGTTAGGGTTAGGGTTAGGGTTAGGGTTATGGTTAGGTTTAGCATTAGGGTTAGGGTTAGGGTTATGGTTAGGGTTAGCTTTAGGGTTAGGGTTAGGGTTTGGGTTTGGGTTAGGGTTTGGGTTAGGGTTAGGGTTTGGGTTAGGGTTAGGGTTTGGTTTCGGGTT
>JAJHUQ010000032.1:15877500-15885000 GCA_035773235.1 Eospalax fontanierii
GGATTAGGGTTAGGTTTAGGGTTAAGGTTAGGGTTATGTTTAGAATTAGGGTTAGTGTTAAGGTTAGGATTAGGGTTAGGGTTAGGTTTAGGGTTAGGGTTAGGGTTAGGTTTTCGGTTAGGGTTAGGGTTAGGGTTAGGGTTAGGGTTTGGGTTAGGGTTAGGGTTAGGGTTAGCGTTAGGGTTTGGGTTAGGGTTAGGTTTATGGTTAGGGTTTGAGTTAGGGTTAGGGTTAGGGTTAGGGTTTGAGTTAGGATTAGGGTTAGGGTTAGGGTTTGGGTTAGGGTTAGGTTTAGGGTTACGGTTAGGGTTAGGATTAGTGTTAGGGTTTGTGTTAAGATTAGGGTTTGGGTTTGGGTTAGGGTTAGGGTTAGGGTTAGGGTTAGGGTTAGGGTTAGGGTTAGGTTTACAATTAGGGTTAGTGTTAAGGTTAGGGTTAGGGTAAGGGTTAGGATAAGAATGAAGTTTAGGGTTAGGGTTAGGATTAGGGTTACTATTTGGGTTATGGTTTGGGGTAGGGTTAGGGTTAGGGTTTGGGTTAGTGTTAGAGTTAGGGTTTGAGTTAGGGTTAGGTTTAGGGTTAGATTAGGGTTTCGGTTAGAGTCAGTGTTAGGGTTACGGTTTGGGTTTGGTTTAGAGTTTGGGTTAGGTTAGGGTTTGGGTTAGAGTTAGGTTTAGGGTGAGGTGTTGGATTAGGGTTATGGTTAGGGTTAGGGTTTGGGTTCGTGTTAGAGTTAGGGTTTGAGTTAGGGTTAGGTTTAGGCTTACGTTGGGGTTTGGGTTAGAGTTAGGGTTAGGGTTAGGGTTTGGGTTTGGTTTAGAGTTAGGGTTAGGTTAGGGTTGGGTTACAGTTAGGGTTAGGGTGAGGTGTTGGCTTAGGGTTATGGTTAGGGTTAGGGTTAGGATTAGGGTTAGGGTTAGGGTTCCGATTAGAGTTAGGTTTAGAGTTTGGGGTTCGGTAAGGGTTAAGTTTAGGTTTAGGATTAGGGTTAGGGTTAGGGTTAGGGTTAGGACTAGGATTAGGGTTATGGTTAGGGTTAGGTTTAGGATTAGGGTAGGGGTTAGGGTTCCGATTAGAGTTAGGTTTAGAGTTTGGGTTTGGGTAAGGGTTAAGGTTAGGTTTAGGTTTAGGGTTAGGGTTAGTGTTAGGGTTATGACTAGAATTAGGGTTAGGGTTAGGGTTTGGATTAGGGTTAGGGTTTGGTTTTAGGTTTGGGTTATGGTTAGGGTAAGTGTTAGGGTTAGGGTTTAGGGTTAGTGTTAGGTTTAGGGTAAGGGTTTCGGTTTGGGTTATGTTTTGGGTTAGGTTTAGGTTTAGGGTTAGGTTTTGAATTGGAATTAGGTTTAGGTTTAGCATTAGGGTTAGGGTTAGGTTTAGGATTAGTGTTTCAGTTAGGGTTAGGGTTAGGGTTAGGGTTTGGGTTCGGGTTAGGGTTAGGTTTAGGTTTAGGGTTTGATTTAGTGTTAGGGTTAGGGTTAGGGTTAGTGTTAGGGTTTGGGTTAGGGTTAGGGTTAGGACTAGGGTTAGTGTTAGGGTTAGGTTTAGGGTTTGCATTAGGGTTAGGATTAGGGTTAGGGTTAGGGTTTGGGTTTTCGTTAGGGTTAGGGTTAGGTTTAGGGTTAAGGTTTGGGTTAGGGTTAGGGTTAGGGTTAGGGTTAGGATTAGGGTTAGGGTTTGTGTTAAGATTAGGGTTTGGGTTTGGGTTAAGGTTAGGTTTAGGGTTTGGGTTAAGGTTACGTTTAGGGTTAGGGTTTGTGTTAGGGTTAGGGTTAGAGTTAGGAGTAGGGTTAGGGTTTAGGTTTTTGGTGAGGGTTAGTGTTAGGGTTAGTGTTAGGATTAGGGTTTGGGTTAGGGTTTAGGTTTGGTTAGGTTTAGGGTTAGGGTTAGGGTTATGGTTAGGGTTGGTGTTAGGGTTAGGGTTAGGGTTAGGGTTCGGGTTAGGATTTGGGTTAGGGTTAGGGTTAGAGTCGGATTTGGGTTAGAGTTATGGTGAAGGTTAGGGGTTGGGTTAGGGTTTGGGTTAGGGGTAGGGTTATGGTTAGGGTTAGGGTTTGGGTTAGGGTTAGGTTTGAATCTGGGTTAGTATTAGGGTTATGGATAGTGTTAAGATTATGGTTAGGGTTAGGGTTAGGGTTAGGTTTTGGGTGAGGGTTAGGGTTAGGGTTAGGGTTAGACTTAGGTTTAGGGTTATGGTTAGGTTTAGGGTTAGGGTTAGGATAAGGATGAGGGTTAGGTTTAGGGTTAGGATTAGGGTTATTATTTGGGTTAGGGTTTAGGTTAGGGTTAGTGTTAGGGTTTGGGTTAGTGTTAGAGTTAGGGTTTGAGTTAGGTTTAGGTTTAGGCTTACATTGGGGTTGGATTAGAGTTAGGGTTAGGGTTAGGGTTTGGGTTTGGTTTAGAGTTAGGGTTAGGTTAGGGTTTGGGTTAGAGTTAGGGTTAGGGTGAGGTGTTGGATTAGGGTTATGGTTAGGGTTAGGGTTAGGATTAGGGTTAGGGTTAGGGTTCCGATTAGAGTTAGGTTTAGAGTTTGGGTTTGGGTAAAGGTTAAGGTTAAGGTTAGGGTTAGGGTTAGGGTTAGGGTTAGGACTAGGATTAGGGTTAGGGTTTGTGTTAGGTTTAGGGTTAGGGTTTGGGTTTAGGTTTGGGTTATGGTTAGGGTTAGTGTTAGGGTTAGGGTTTAGGGTTAGGTTTAGGGTTAGGGTTAGGGTTTCGGTTTGGGTTATGTTTTGGGTTAAGTTTAGGGTTAGGGTTAGGGTTTGGGTTCGGGTTAGGAATAGGGTTATGGTTTGAGTTTGAATTAGGTTTAGGGTTAGCATTAGGGTTAGGGTTAGGTTTAGGATTAGTGTTTCAGTTAGGCTTAGTGTTAGGGTTAGGGTTTGGGTACGGCTTAGGTTTAGGGTTAGTGTTAGGATTTGATTTAGGGTTAGGGTTAAGGTTAGGTTTAGTGTTAGGGTTTGGGTTAGGGTTAGAGTTAGGAATAGGGTTAGTGATAGGGTTAGGTTTAGGGTTAGCATTAGGGTTATGATTAGGTTTAGGGTTAGGCTTTGGGTTAGTGTTAGGGTTAGGGTTAGGGTTAGGTTTAGGGTTTGGTTTAGGGTTATGGTTAGGGTTAGGGTTTGGGTGAGGGTTAGGGTTAGGGTTAGGGTTAGGGTTAGGGTTTGTGTTAAGATTAGGGTTTGGGTTTGGGTTAGGTTAGGGTTTGGGTTACAGTTAGGGTTAGGGTTAGGGTTTGGGTTTGGTTTAGTGTTAGGGTTAGGTTAGGGTTTGGGTTAGAGTTAGGGTTAGGGTGAGGTGTTGGATTAGGGTTATGGTTAGGGTTAGGGTTAGGATTAGGGTTAGGGTTAGGGTTCCGATTAGAGTTAGGTTTAGAGTTTGGGTTTGGGTAAGGGTTAAGGTTAGGGTTAGAGTTAGGGTTAGGGTTAGGGTTAGGACTAGGATTAGGGTAAGGTTAGTGTTAGGATTAGGGTTACGTTTAGGGTTAGGGTTAGGTTTTCGGTTTGGGTTAGGTTTTGGGTTAGATTTGGGGTTAGGGTTAGGGTTAGGGTTAAGGTTAGGATTAGGGTTAGGGTTTGAGTTTGAATTAGGTTTAGGGTTAGCATTAGGGTTAGGGTTAGATTTAGGATAAGTATTTAAGTTAGGGTTTGGGTTAGGGTTAGGGTTAGGGTTAGGGTTAGGTTTTGGGTTAGGGTTAGTGTTAGGGTTAGGGTTTCGGTTAGGGTTAGGGTTAGGGTTAGGTTTTGGGTTAGGATTAGGGTTAGGGTTAGGGTTAGGGTTAGGGTTAGGGTTAGGATTAGGATTAGGGTTATGGTTAGGGTTAGGGTTAGGATTAGGGTTAGGGTTAGGGTTCCGATTAGAGTTAGGTTTAGAGTTTGGGTTTGGGTAAGGGTTAAGGTTAGGTTTAGGGTTAGGGTTAGGGTTAGGGTTAGGGTTAGGACTAGGATTAGGGCTAGGGTTAGGGTTATGGTTAGGTTTTGCATTAGGGTTAGGGTTAGGGTTATGGTTAGGGTTAGCTTTAGGGTTAGGGTTAGGGTTTGGGTTTGGGTTAGGGTTTGGTTTAGGGTTAGGGTTTGGGTTAGGGTTAGGGTTAGAGTCGGATTTGGGTTAGAGTAATGCTGAGGGTTAGGGGTTGGGTTAGGGTTAGGTTTACGGTTAGGGTTAGGGTTATGGTTAGGGTTAGGATTAGGGTTAGGGTTAGGGTTAGGGTTACGGTTTCGGTTTCGGTTATGTTTTGGGTTAGTTTTAGGGTTAGGTTTGGGTTTGGGTTGGGTTAGGATTAGGGTTAGGGTTTGAGTTTGAATTAGGTTTAGGGTTAGCATTAGGGTTAGGGTTAGGTTTAGGATAAGTGTTTCAGTTAGGGTTTGGGTTAGGGTTAGGGTTTGGGTTCGGGTTCGGGTTAGGTTTAGGGTTTGAGTTAGTGTTAGGGTTAGGGTTAGGATTAGGGTTAGGGTTTGTGTTAAGATTAGGGTTTGGGTTTGGGTTAAGGTAAGGGTTAGGGTTTGGGTTAAGGTTACGTTTAGGGTTAGGCTTTGTGTTTGGTTTAGGTTTAGCGTTAGGAGGAGGGTTAGGGTTTAGGCTTTTGGTTAGGGTTAGTGTTAGGGTTAGTGTTAGGATTAGCGTTTGGGTTAGGGTTTAGGTTTGGTTAGGTTTAGGGTTAGGGTTAGGGTTATGGTTAGGTTTAGCATTAGGGTTAGGTTTAGGGTTATGGTTAGGGTTGGTGTTAGGGTTAGGGTTAGGGTTTGGGTTTGGGTTAGTGTTTGGGTTAGGGTTAGGGTTTGGGTTAGGGTTAGGGTTAGGGTTCGGGTTAGGATTTGGGTTAGGGTTAGGGTTAGAGTCGGATTTGGGTTAGAGTTATGGTGAAGGTTAGGTGTTGGGTTAGGGATAGGGTTTGGGTTAGGGTTAGGGTTAGGTTTAGGGTTAGGGTTAGGGTTTGGGTTAGGGTTAGGTTTGAATCTGGGTTAGTATCAGGGTTATGGTTAGTGTTAAGATTATGGTTAGGGTTAGGGTTAGGGTTAGGTTTTGGGTGAGGTTTAGGGTTAGGGTTAGGGTTAGACTTAGGTTTAGGGTTAGGGTTAGGGTTAGGATAAGGATGAGGGTTAGGTTTAGGGTTAGGATTAGGGTTATTGTTTGGGTTAGGGTTTGGGTTAGGGTTAGTGTTAGGGGTTGGGTTAGTGTTAGAGTTAGGGTTTGAGTTAGGGTTAGGTTTAGGCTTACATTGGTGTTGGGTTAGAGTTAGGGTTAGGGTTAGGGTTTGGGTTTGGTTTAGAGTTAGGGTTAGGTTAGGGTTTGGGTTAGAGTTAGGGTTAGGGTGAGGTGTTGGATTAATGTTATGGTTAGGGTTAGGGTTAGGATTAGGGTTAGGGTTAGGGTTCCGATTAGAGTTAGGTTTAGAGTTCGGGTTTTGGTAAGGGTTAAGGTTAGGGTTAGGGTTAGGGTTAGGGTTAGGGTTAGGGTTAGGACTAGGATTAGGGTTAGGGTTAGGGTTAGGTTTAGGGTTAGGGTTTGGGTTTAGGTTTGGGTTATGGTTAGGGTTAGTGTTAGGGTTAGGGTTTAGGGTTAGGTTTAGGGTTAGGGTTAGGGTTTCGGTTTGGGTTATGTTTTGGGTTAGGTTTAGGGTTAGGGTTAGGGTTTGTGTTCGGGTTAGGAATAGGGTTATGGTTTGAGTTTGAATTAGGTTTAGTGTTAGCATTAGGGTTAGGGTTAGGTTTAGGATTAGTGTTTCAGTTAGGCTTAGTGTTAGGGTTAGGGTTTGGGTACGGGTTAGGTTTAGGGTTAGGGTTAGGATTTGATTTAGGGTTAGGGTTAAGTTTAGGGTTAGTGTTAGGGTTTGGGTTAGGGTTAGGGTTAGGAATAGGGTTAGTGATAGGGTTAGGTTTAGGGTTAGCATTAGGGTTATCATTAGGTTTAGGGTTAGGGTTTGGGTTAGGGTTAGGGTTAGGGTTAGGGTTAGGTTTAGGGTTTGGTTTAGGGTTATGGTTAGGGTTAGGGTTTGGGTGAGGGTTAGGGTTAGGGTTAGGGTTAGGGTTTGTGTTAAGACTAGGGTTTGGGTTTGGGTTAGGTTAGGGTTTGGGTTACAGTTAGTGTTAGGGTTAGGGTTTGGGTTTGGTTTAGTGTTAGGGTTAGGTTAGGGTTTGGGTTAGAGTTAGGGTTAGGGTGAGGTGTTGGATTAGGGTTATGGTTAGGGTTAGGGTTAGGATTAGGGTTAGGGTTAGGGTTCCGATTAGAGTTAGGTTTAGAGTTTGGTTTTGGGTAAGGGTTAAGGTTAGGGTTTGGGTTAGGGTTAGGGTTAGGACTAGGATTAGGGTTAGGGTTAGGGTTAGGATTAGGGTTACGGTTAGGGTTAGGGTTAGGTTTTCGGTTTGGGTTATGTTTTGGGTTAGGTTTAGGGTTAGGGTTAGGGTTAGGGTTAGGGTTAAGGTTAGGATTAGGGTTAGGGTTTGAGTTTGAATTAGGTTTAGGGTTAGCATTAGGGTTAGGGTTAGATTTAGGTTAAGTGTTTCAGTTAGGGTTTGGGTTAGGGTTAGGGTTAGGGTTAGGGTTAGGTTTTGTTTTAGGGTTAGTGTTAGGGTTAGGGTTTGGGTTAGGGTTAGGGTTAGGGTTAGGGTTAGGTTTTGGGTTAGGATTAGGGTTAGGGTTAGGGTTAGGGTTAGGGTTAGGGTTAGGACTAGGATTAGGGTTATGGTTAGGGTTAGGGTTAGGATTAGGGTTAGGGTTAGGGTTCCGATTAGAGTTAGGTTTAGAGTTTGGGTTTGGGTAAGGGTTAAGGTTAGGTTTAGGGTTAGGGTTAGGGTTAGGGTTAGGACTAGGATTAGGGCTAGTGTTAGGGTTAGGATTAGGTTTAGGGTTTGGTTTTAGGTTTGGGTTATGGTTAGGGTCAGGGTTAGGGTTAGGGTTTAGGGTTAGTGTTAGGTTTAAGGTTAGGGTTTCGGTTTGGATTATGTTTTGGGTTAGGTTTAAGGTTAGGGTTAGGGTTTGAGTTGGAATTAGTTTAGGGTTAGCATTAGGGTTAGGTTTAGGTTTAGGATTAGTTTTTCAGTTAGGGTTAGGGTTAGGGTTAGGGTTTGGGTTAAGGTTAGGGTTAGGGTTAGGTTTAGGTTTTGATTTAGGGTTAGGGTTAGGGTTTTTGTTAGGGTTTGGGTTAGGGTTAGGGTTAAGACTAGGGTTAGTGTTAGGGTTAGGTTTAGGGTTTGCATTAGGGTTAGGATTAGGGTTAGGCTTACGGTTTGGGTTAAGGTTAGGGTTAGGGTTAGTGTTAGGGTTTGGGTTAGGGTTAGGGTTAGGGTTAGGGTTAGGGTTAGGATTAGGATTAGGGTTATGGTTAGGGTTAGGGTTAGGATTAGGGTTAGGGTTAGGGTTCCGATTAGAGTTAGGTTTAGAGTTTGGGTTTGGGTAAGGGTTAAGGTTAGGGTTAGGGTTAGGGTTAGGGTTAGGGTTAGGGTTAGGGTTATGGTTAGGTTTAGCATTAGGGTTAGGGTTAGAGTTATGGTTAGGGTTAGCTTTAGG
>JAJHUQ010000032.1:15890000-15902500 GCA_035773235.1 Eospalax fontanierii
GGTTAGGGTTAGGGTTAGGGTTTGGGTTAGGGTTAGGGTTAGGATTAGGGGTTAGGTTTAGGTTTAGGGTTATTATTAGGGTTTGGGTTAGGGTTAGTGTTAGGGTTTGGGTTTTAGTTAGAATTAGGGTTAGTGTTAGGGTTAGGTTTTGTGTTAGTGTTAGGGTTAAGTTTAGTGTTAGTGTTAGGGTTTGGGTTAGCGTTAGGGTTAGGTTTAGAGTTAGGATTAGGTTTAGGATTAGGGTTAGATTTAGGGTTTGGTTTAGGAGTGGTGTTAGGGTTAGGTTTAGGGTTTGGGTTAGGTTTAGGGTTAGGGTTAGGGTTTGGGTTTGGGTTCGGGTTAGGGTTAGGGATTGGGTTTGAGTTAGGGTTAGGGTTAGGGTTAGGGGTAGGGTTAGGGTTAGGGTTAGCGTTTGGGTTAGGGTTAGGGTTAGGGTTAGGGTTAGGGTTAGGGTTAGGGTTAGGGGTAGGGTTAGGACTAGGATTAGGGTTAGGTTTAGGGTTAGGTTAGGGTTTATGTTAGAGTTAGGGTTAGGGTTAGGGGTTGGATTAGGGTTACGGTTAGGGTTAGGCTTTAGGTTTGGGTTATGGTTAGGGTTAGGGTTAGGGTTTAAGGGTAGGATTAGGGTTAGTGTTAGGGTTTGGGTTAGGGTTAGGGTTACGGTGTGGGTTTGGGTTAGGGTTAGGGTTAGGGTTAGGGTTTCGGTGTGGGTTTTGTTTTGGGTTAGGTTTCGGGTTAGGGTTAGGGTTTCATTTCAGGTTAGGATTAGGCTTAGGGTTTGAGTTTGAATTAGGTTTACGGTTAGCATTAGGGTTAGGGTTAGGTTTAGGATTAGTGTTTCGGTTAGGGTTAGGGTTAGGGTTAGGGTTAGGGTTCCGATTATAGTTAGGTTTAGAGTTTGGGTTTGGGTAAGGTTTAAGGTTAGGTTTAGGGTTAGTGTTAGGGTTAGGGTTAAGGTTTGTACTAGGATTAGGTTTAGGGTTAGGGTTAGGATTAGGGTTAGGGTTAGGGTTAGGGTTAGGGTTTGGGTTTGGGTTATGTTTTGGGTTAGGTTTAGGGTTAGGGTTAGGGTTAGGATTAGGGTTAGGGTTAGGGTTAGGGTTAGGGTTTCTGTTTGGGTTATGTTTTGGGTTAGGTTTAGGGTTAGGGTTAGGGTTAGCATTAGGGTTAGGGTTAGGTTTAGGATAAGTGTTTCAGTTAGGGTTAGGGTTAGGGTTAGGGTTAGGGTGAGGGTTAGGTTTTGATTTAGGGTTATGGTTAGGGTTAGGGTTAGTGTTAGGGTTTGGGTTAGGGTTAGGGTTAAGACTAGGGTTATGTTATGGTTAGGTTTAGGGTTAGCATTAGGGTTAGGATTAGGGTTAGGTTTAGGGTTTGGGTTAGGGTTAGGTTTAGGGTTAGGGTTAGGGTTTGGGTTAGGGTTAGGGTTATGGTTAGGGTTTGAGTTTGGGTTAGGGTTAGGGTTAGGGTTTGGGTTAGGATTAGGGTTAGTGTTAGGGTTTGGGTTAGTGTTAGGCTTGCGGTGTGGCTTTGGGTTAGGGTTAGGGTTAGGGTTAGGGTTTCGGTGTGGGTTATGTTTTGGGTTAGGTTTAGGGTTAGGGTTAGGGTTTTGGTTCGGTTTAGGATTAGGGTTAGGTTTTGAGTTTGAATTAGGTTTAGGGTTAGCATTAGGGTTAGGGTAAAGTTTAGGATTAGTGTTTCGGTTAGGGTTAGGGTTAGGCTTACGGTTTGGGTTAGTGTTAGGTTTAGAATTACGGATTAGGTTTAGGTTTAGGGTTATTATTAGGGTTTGGGCTAGGGTTAGTGTTAGGGTTTGGGTTTTAGTTAGAATTAGGGTTAGTGTTAGTGTTAGGTTTTGTGTTATTGTTAGGGTTAAGCTTAGTGTTAGTGTTAGGGTTTGGGTTAGGGTTAGGGTTAGGTTTAGAGTTAGGATTAGGTTTAGGGTTAGGGTTAGATTTAGGGTTTGGTTTAGGAGTAGTGTTAGGGTTAGGTTTAGGGTTTGGGTTAGGTTTAGGGTTAGGGTTAGGGTTTGCGTTCGGGTTCGGGTTAGGGTTAGGTTTAGGGTTTGAGTTAGGGTTAGGGTTAGGGTTATGGGTAGGGTTAGGGTTAGAGTTAGGGTTTGGGTTAGGGTTAGGGTTAGGGTTAGGGTTAGGGTTTGGGTTAGGGTTAGGGTTAGGGTTAGGGATTGGGTTAGGGTTAGGTTTAGGGTTAAGGTTAGGGTTAGGATTAGGGTTAGGGTTTGTGTTAAGATTAGGGTTTGGGTTTGGGTTAGGGTTAGGGTTAGGTTTAGGGTTTGATTTAGGGTTAGGGTTAGGGTTAGGGTTAGTGTTAGGGTTTGGGTTAGGGTTAGGGTTAGGACTAGGGTTAGTGTTAGGGTTAGGTTTAGGGTTAGCATTAGGGTTAGGATTAGGGTTAGGGTTAGGGTTTGCGTTAGGGTTAGGGTTAGGGTTAGGTTTTGGGTTAGGGTTAGGGTTAGGGTTAGGGTTTGGGTTAGGATTAGGGTTAGGGTTAGGGTTTGGGTTAGGGTTAGGGTTAGGGTTACGTTTAGGGTTAGGATTAGGGTTAGGGTTAGGGTTAGGGTTAGGGTTAAGGTTAGGGTTAGGTTTAGAATTAGGGTTAGTGTTAAGGTTAGGGTTAGGGTTAGGGTTAGGGTTAGGGTTAGGGTTAGGATTTCGGTTAGGGTTAGGGTTAGGGTTTGGGTTAGGGTTAGGTTTAGGGTTAGGGTTAGGGTTTGGGTAGGGGTTAGGGTTATGGTTAGGGTTTGAGTTAGGGTTAGGGTTAGTTTTAGGGTTTGGGTTAGGATAAGGGTTAGGGTTAGGGTTTGGGTTAGGGTTAGGGTTAGGGTTACGGTTAGGGTTAGGATTAGGTTTAGGGTTTGTGTTAAGATTAGGGTTTGGGTTTGGGTTAGGAATAGGGTTAGGATTAGGGTTTGGGTTAGGGTTAGGTTTACAATTAGGGTTAGTGTTAAGCAATTAGGGTTAGGGTTAGGGTTAGGGTTAGGGTTAGGGTTAGGGTTAGGGTTAGGGTTAGGGTTAGGTTTAGGTTTAGGATAAGGATGAAGGTTAGGGTTAGGGTTAGGATTTGGGTTAGTATTTGGGTTATGGTGGGGGTAAGGGTTAGTTTTAGGGTTAGGGTTAGGGTTACGGTTAGGGTTAGGATTAGGGTTAGGGTTAAGGTTAGGGTTAGGTTTAGAATTAGGGTTAGTGTTAAGGTTAGGGTTAGGGTTAGGGTTAGGATTAGGGTTAGGGTTTCGGTTAGGGTTAGGGTTAGGGTTAGGGTTTGGGTTAGGGTTAGGTTTAGGGTTAGGGTTAGGGTTAGGGTTAGGGTTAGGGTTAGGGTTAGGGTTAGGGTTTGGGTTAGGATTAGGGTTAGGGTTAGGGTTTGGGTTAGGGTTAGGGTTAGGGTTATGGTTAGGGTTAGGATTAGGGTTAGCGTTTGTGTTAAGATTAGGGTTTGGTTTTGGGTTAGGGTTAGGGTTAGGGTTAGGGTTAGGTTTACAATTAGGTTTAGTGTTAAGGTTAAGGTTAGGGTTAGGGTTAGGATAAGGATGAAGGTTAGGGTTAGGGTTAGGATTAGGGTTACTATTTGGGTTATGGTTTGGGTTAGGGTTAGGGTTAGGGTTTGGGTTAGTGTTAGTGTTAGGGTTTGAGTTAGGGTTAGGTTTAGGGTTAGATTAGGGTTTGGGTTAGAGTCAGTGTTAGGGTTACGGTTTGGGTTTGGTTTAGAGTTAGGGTTAGGTTAGGGTTTGGGTTAGAGTTAGGGTTAGGGTGAGGTGTTGGATTAGGGTTATGGTTAGGGTTAGGGTTTGAGTTAGTGTTAGAGTTAGGGTTTGAGTTAGGGTTAGGTTGAGGCTTACATTCGCGTGTGGTTTAGAGTTAGGGTTTGGGTTTTTTTTACAGATAGGGTTAGGTTAGTGTTTGGGTTAGAGTTAGGGTTAGGGTGAGGTGTTGGATTAGGGTTATGGTTAGGGTTAGGGTTAGGATTAGGGTTAGGGTTAGGGTTCTGATTAGAGTTAGGTTTAGAGTTTGGGTTTCGGTACGGGTTAAGGTTAGGTTTAGGGTTAGATTAGGGTTTGGGTTAGAGTCAGTGTTAGGGTTACGGTTTGGGTTTGGTTTAGAGTTAGGGTTAGGTTAGGGTTTGGGTTAGAGTTAGGGTTAGGGTGAGGTGTTGGTTTAGGGTTATGTTTAGGGTTAGGGTTTGGGTTAGTGTTAGAGTTAGGGTTTGAGTTAGGGTTAGGTTGAGGCTTACATTGGGGTTTGGTTTAGAGTTAGGGTTTGGGTTTTTTTTACAGTTAGGGTTAGGTTAGTGTTTGGGTTAGAGTTAGGGTTAGGGTGAGGTGTTGGATTAGGGTTATGGTTAGGGTTAGGGTTAGGATTAGGGTTAGGGTTAGGGTTCCGATTAGAGTTAGGTTTAGAGTTTGGGTTTCGGTACGGGTTAAGGTTAGGTTTAGGTTTAGGGTTAGGGTTAGGATTAGGGTTAGGACTAGGATTAGGGTTATCGTTAGGGTTAGGGTTAGGATTAGGGTTAGGGTTAGGGTTCCGATTAGAGTTAGGTTTAGAGTTTGGGTTTGGGTAAGGGTTAAGGTTACCTTTAGGGTTAGGGTTAGGGTTAGGGTTAGGGTTAGGACTAGGATTAGGGTTAGGGTTAGGGTTTGGATTAGGGTTAGGGTTTGGTTTTAGGTTTGGGTTATGCTTAGGGTAAGTGTTAGGGTTAGGGTTTAGGGTTAGGGTTAGGTTTAGGGTAAGGGTTTCTGTTTGGGTTATGTTTTGGGTTAGGTTTAGGGTTAGGGTTAGGGTTTGAATTGGAATTAGGTTTAGGGTTAGCATTAGGGTTCGGGTTAGGTTTAGGATTAGTGTTTCAGTTAGGGTTAGGATTAGGGTTAGGGTTTGATTTTGAATTAGGTTTAGGGTTAGCATTAGGGTTAGGGTAAGGTTTAGGATTAGTGTTTCGGTTAGGGTTAGGGTTAGGGTTAGGGTTTGGGTTCGGGTTAGGGTTAGGATTGGGGGTTAGGTTTAGGTTTAGGGTTATTATTAGGGTTTGGGTTAGGGTTAGTGTTAGGGTTTGGGTTTTAGTTAGAATTAGGGTTAGTGTTAGGGTTAGGTTTTGTATTAGTGTTAGGGTTAAGTTTAGTGTTAGTGTTAGGGTTTGGGTTAGCGTTAGGGTTAGGTTTAGAGTTAGGATTAGGTTTAGGATTAGGGTTAGATTTAGGGTTTGGTTTAGGAGTAGTGTTAGGGTTAGGTTTAGGGTTTGGGTTAGGTTTAGGGTTAGGGTTAGGGTTTGGGTTCGGGTTCGGGTTAGGGTTAGGGATTGGGTTTGAGTTAGGGTTAGGGTTAGGGTTAGGGTTAGGGTTAGGGTTAGGGTTAGCGTTTGGGTTAGGGTTAGGGTTAGGGTTAGGGTTAGGGTTAGGGTTAGGGTTAGGGTTAGGGTTACGGTTAGGGTTAGGATTAGGGTTAGGGTTTGTGTTAAGATTAGGGTTTGGTTTTGGGTTAGGGTTAGGGTTAAGGTTAGGGTTAGGTTTAGAATTAGGGTTAGTGTTAAGGTTAGGGTTAGGGTTAGGGTTAGGGTAAGGATAAGGATGAGGGTTCGGGTTAGGGTTAGGATTAGGGTTATTATTTGGGTTATGGTTTGGGTTAGGGTTAGGGTTAGGATTTGGGTTAGTGTTAGAGTTAGGTTTTGAGTTAGGGTTAGGTTTAGGGTTAGGTTAGGGTTTCGGTTAGAGTTAGGGTTAGGGTTAGGGTTTGGGTTTGGTTTAGAGTTAGGGTTAGGTTAGGGTTTGGGTTAGAGTTAGGGTTAGGGTGAGGTGTTGGATTAGGGTTATGGTTAGGGTTAGGGTTAGGATTAGGGTTATGGTAAGGGTTCCGATTAGAGTAAGGTTTAGAGTTTGGGTTTGGGTAAGGGTTAAGGTTAGGTTTAGGGTTAGGGTTAGGGTTAGGGTTAGGATTAGGGTTAGGGTTAGGGTTCCGATTAGAGTTAGGTTTAGAGTTTGGGTTTGGGTAAGGGTTAAGTTTAGGTTTAGGGTTAGGGTTAGGGGTAGGGTTAGGACTAGGATTAGGGTTAGGTTTAGGGTTAGGTTAGGGTTTATGTTAGAGTTAGGGTTAGGGTTAGGGGTTGGATTAGGGTTACGGTTAGGGTTAGGCTTTAGGTTTGGGTTATGGTTAGGGTTAGAGTTAGGGTTTAAGGGTAGGATTAGGGTTAGTGTTAGGGTTTGGGTTAGGGTTAGGGTTACGGTGTGGGTTTGGGTTAGGGTTAGGGTTAGGGTTAAGGTTTCGTTGTGGGTTATGTTTTGGGTTAGGTTTAGGGTTAGGGTTAGGGTTTCGGTTCAGGTTAGGATTAGGGTTAGGGTTTGAGTTTGAATTAGTTTTAGGGTTAGCTTTAGGGTTAGGGTTAGGTTTAGGATTAGTGTTTCGGTAAGGGTTAGGGTTAGGGTTAGGGTTAGGGTTCCGATTATAGTTAGGTTTAGAGTTTGGGTTTGGGTAAGGTTTAAGGTTAGGGTTAGGGTTAGGGTTAGGGTTAGGGTTAAGGTTAGTACTAGGATTAGGTTTAGGGTTAGGGTTAGGATTAGGGTTAGGGTTAGGGTTAGGGTTAGGGTTTCGGTTTGGGTTATGTTTTGGGTTAGGTTTAGGGTTAGGGTTAGGGTTAGGATTAGGGTTAGGGTTAGGGTTAGGGTTAGGGTTTCTGTTTGGGTTATGTTTTGGGTTAGGTTTAGGGTTAGGGTTAGGGTTAGCATTAGGGTTAGGGTTAGGTTTAGGATAAGTGTTTCAGTTAGGGTTAGGGTTAGGGTTAGGGTTAGGGTGAGGGTTAGGGTTTGATTTAGGGTTATGGTTAGGGTTAGGGTTAGTGTTAGGGTTTGGGTTAGGGTTAGGGTTAAGACTAGGGTTATGTTATGGTTAGGTTTCGGGTTAGCATTAGGGTTAGGATTAGGGTTAGGTTTACGGTTTGGGTTAGGGTTAGGGTTAGGGTTAGGGTTAGGGTTTGGGTTAGGGTTAGGGTTATGGTTAGGGTATGAGTTTGGGTTAGAGTTAGGGTTAGGGTTTGGGTTAGGATTAGGGTTAGTGTTAGGGTTTGGGTTAGTGTTAGGCTTACGGTGTGGGTATTGGTTAGGGTTAGGGTTAGGGTTTCGGTGTGGGTTATGTTTTGGGTTAGGTTTAGGGTTAGGGTTAGGGTTTTGGTTCGGTTTAGGATTAGTGTTTCGGTTAGGGTTAGGGTTAGGCTTAGGGTTTGGGTTAGGGTTAGGTTTAGGATTAGGGGTTAGGTTTAGGTTTAGGGTTATTATTAGGGTTTGGGCTAGGGTTAGTGTTAGGGTTTGGGTTTTAGTTAGAATTAGGGTTAGTGTTAGGGTTAGGTTTTGTGTTAGTGTTAGGGTTAAGCTTAGTGTTAGTGTTAGGGTTTGGGTTAGGGTTAGGGTTAGGTTTAGAGTTAGGATTAGGTTGAGGGTTAGGGTTAGATTTAGGGTTTGGTTTAGGAGTAGTGTTAGGGTTAGGTTTAGGGTTTGGTTTAGGTTTAGGGTTAGGGTTAGGGTTTGCGTTCGGGTTCGGGTTAGGGTTAGGTTTAGGGTTTGAGTTAGGGTTAGGGTTAGGGTTATGGGTAGGGTTAGGGTTAGAGTTAGGGTTTGGGTTAGGGTTAGGGTTAGGGTTATTGTTAGGGTTTGGGTTAGGGTTAGGGTTAGGTTTAGGGTTTGGGTTAGGATTAGGTTTAGGGTTAGGGTTTGGGTTAGGGTTAGGTTTAGGGTTAAGGTTAGGGTTAGGATTAGGGTTAGGGTTTGTGTTAAGATTAGGGTTTGGGTTTGGGTTAGGGTTAGGGTTAGGTTTAGGGTTTGATTTAGGGTTAGGGTTAGGGTTAGGGTTAGTGTTAGGGTTTGGGTTAGGGTTAGGGTTAGGACTAGGGTTAGTGTTAGGGTTAGGTTTAGGGTTAGCATTAGGGTTAGGATTAGGGTTAGGGTTAGGGTTTGTGTTAGGGTTAGGGTTAGGTTTTGGGTTAGGGTTAGGGTTAGGGTTAGGGTTTGGGTTAGGATTAGGGTTAGGGTTAGGGTTTGGGTTAGGGTTAGGGTTAGGGTTACGGTTAGGGTTAGGATTAGGGTTAGGGTTAGGGTTAGGGTTAAGGTTAGGGTTAGGTTTAGAATTAGGGTTAGTGTTAAGGTTAGGGTTAGGGTTAGGGTTAGGGTTAGGGTTAGGGTTAGGATTTCGGTTAGGGTTAGGGTTAGGGTTTGGGTTAGGGTTAGGTTTAGGGTTAGGGTTAGGGTTTGGGTAAGGGTTAGGGTTATGGTTAGGGTTTGAGTTAGGGTTAGGGTTAGGGTTAGGGTTTGGGTTAGGATAAGGGTTAGGGTTAGGGTTTGGTTTAGGGTTAGGGTTAGGGTTACGGTTAGGGTTAGGATTAGGGTTAGGGTTTGTGTTAAGCTTAGGGTTTGGGTTTGGGTTAGGGTTAGGGTTAGGGTTAGGGTTAGGGTTAGGTTTACAATTAGGGTTAGTGTTAAGCTTAGGGTTAGGGTTAGGTTTAGGATAAGGATGAAGGTTAGGGTTAGGGTTAGGATTTGGGTTACTGTTTGGGTTATGGTTTGGGTTAGGGTTAGGGTTAGGGTTTGGGGTAGTGTTTGAGTTACGGTTTGAGTTAGGGTTAGGTTTAGGGTTAGGGTTACGGTTACGGTTACGGTTAGGGTTAGGATTAGGGTTAGGGTTAGGGTTAAGGTTAGGGTTAGGTTTAGAATTAGGGTTAGTGTTAAGGTTAGGGTTAGGGTTAGGGTTAGGGTTAGGGTTAGGGTTAGGATTAGGGTTAGGGTTTCGGTTAGGGTTAGGGTTAGGGTTAGGGTTAGGGTTTGGGTTAGGGTTAGGGTTAGGGTTAGGGTTAGGGTTAGGGTTAGGGTTTGGTTTAGGATTAGGGTTAGGGTTAGGGTTTGGGGTAGTGTTAGGTTTAGGGTTATGGTTAGGGTTAGGATTAGGGTTAGGGTTTGTGTTAAGATTAGGGTTTGGTTTTATGTTAGGGTTAGGGTTAGGGTTAGGGTTAGGTTTACAATTAGGGTTAGTGTTAAGGTTAGGGTTAGGGTTAGGGTTAGGATAAGGATGAAGGTTAGGGTTAGGGTTAGGATTAGGGTTACTATTTGGGTTATGGTTTGGGTTAGGGTTAGGGTTAGGGTTTGGGTTAGTGTTAGAGTTATGGTTTGAGTTAGGGTTAGGTTTAGGGTTAGATTAGGGTTTGGGTTAGAGTGAGTGTTAGGGTTACGGTTTGGGTTTGGTTTAGAGTTAGGGTTAGGTTAGGGTTTGGGTTAGAGTTAGGGTTAGGGTGAGGTGTTGGATTAGGGTTATGGTTAGGGTTAGGGTTTGGGTTAGTGTTAGAGTTAGGGTTTGAGTTAGGGTTAGGTTGAGGCTTACGTTGAGGTTTGGGTTAGAGTTAGGGTTGGGGTTAGGGTTAGGACTAGGATTAGGGTTAGGGTTAGGGTTAGGGTTAGGGTTAGGACTAGGATTAGTGTTAGGGTTAGTGTTAGGTTTAGGTTTAGGGTTTGGGTTTAGGTTTGTGTTAGGGTTTGGGTTAGCGTTAGGGTTAGGACTAGGGTTAGTGTTAGGGTTAGGTTTAGGGTTAGCATTAGGGTTAGGATTAGGCTTAGGGTAAGGGTTTGGGTTTGGGTTAGGTTTAGGGTTAGGTTTAGGGTTAAGGTTTGGGTTAGGGTTAGGGTTAGGGTTAGGGTTAGTGTTAGAGTTAGGTTTTGAGTTAGGGTTAGGTTTAGGGTTAGGTTAGGGTTTGGGTTAGAGTTAGGGTTAGGGTTAGGGTTTGGGTTTGGTTTAGAGTTAGGGTTAGGTTAGGGTTTGGGTTAGAGTTAGGGTTAGGGTGAGGTGTTGGATTAGGGTTATGGTTAGGGTTAGGGTTAGGATTAGGTTTACGGTAAGGGTGCCGATTAGAGTTAGGTTTAGAGTTTGGGTTTGGGTAGGGGTTAAGGTTAGGTTTAGGGTTAGGGGTAGCGTTAGGGTGAGGATTAGGGTTAGGGTTAGGGTTCCGATTAGAGTTAGGTTTAGGGTTTGGGTTTGGGTAAGGGTTAAGTTTAGGTTTAGGGTTAGGGTTAGGGGTAGGGTTAGGACTAGGATTAGGGTTAGGGTTAGGGTTAGGTTAGGGTTTATGTTTGAGTTAGGGTTGGGGTTAGGGGTTGGATTAGGGTTATGGTTAGGGTTAGGCTTTAGGTTTGGGTTAGGGTTAGGGTTAGTGTTAGGTTTTGGGTTAGGGTTAGGGTTACGGTGTGGGTTTGGGTTAGGGTTAGGGTTAGGGTTAGGGTTTCGGTGTGGGTTATGTTTTGGGTTAGGTTTAGGTTTAGGGTTAGGGTTAGGGTTAGGGTTAGGGTTAGGGTTAGGATTAGGGTTAGGGTTAGGGTTAGGGTTAGGGTTTCGGTTTGGGTTATGTTTGGGTTAGGTTTAGGGTTAGCATTAGGGTTAGCATTAGGGTTAGGGTTAGGTTTAGGATAAGTGTTTCAGTTAGGGTTAGGGTTAGGGTTAGGGGTAGGGTGGGGGTTAGGGGTTGGTTTAGGGTTATGGGTAGGTTGAGGGTTAGTGTTAGGGTTTGGGTTAGGGGTAGGGTTAAGACTAGGGTTATGTTATGGTTAGGTTTAGGGTTAGCATTAGGGTTAGGATTAGGGTTAGGGTTAGGGTTAGGGTTAGGACTAGGATTAGGGTTAGGGTTAGGGTTAGGTTAGGGTTTATGTTAGAGTTAGGGTTAGGGTTAGGGGTTGGATTAGGGTTATGGTTAGGGTTAGGCTTTAGGTTTGGGTTATGGTTAGGGTTAGGGTTAGGGTTTAAGGGTAGGATTAGCTTTAGTGTTAGGGTTTGGGTTAGGGTTAGGGTTACGGTGTGGGTTTGGTTTAGGGTTAGGGTTAGGGTTAGGGTTTCGGTGTGGGTTATGTTTTGGGTTAGGTTTAGGGTTAGTGTTAGGGTTTCGGTTCAGGTTAGGATTAGGGTTAGGGTTTGAGTTTGAATTAGGGTTAGGGTTAGCATTAGGGTTAGGGTTAGGTTTAGGATTAGTGTTTCGGTTAGGGTTAGGGTTAGGGTTAGGGTTAGGGTTCCGATTAGAGTTAGGTTTAGAGTTTGGGTTTGGGTAAGGTTTAAGGTTAGGGTTAGGGTTAGGGTTAGGGTTAGGGTTAGTACTAGGATTAGGTTTAGGGTTAGGGTTAGGATTAGGGTTAGGGTTAGGTTTAGGGTTAGGGTTTTGGTTTGGTTATGTTTTGGGTTAGGTTTAGGGTTAGGGTTAGGGTTAGGGTTAGGGTTAGGGTTAGGGTTAGGATTAGGGTTAGGGTTAGGGTTAGGGTTAGGGTTTCGGTTTGGGTTATGTTTTGGGTTAGGTTTAGGGTTAGGGTTAGGGTTAGCATTAGGGTTAGGGTTAGGTTTAGGATAAGTGTTTCAGTTAGGGTTAGGGTTAGGGTTAGGGTTAGGGTGAGGGTTAGGGTTTGACTTAGGGTTATGGTTAGGTTTAGGGTTAGTGTTAGGGTTTGGGTTAGGGTTAGGGTTAAGACTAGGGTTATGTTATGGTTAGGTTTAGGGTTAGCATTAGGGTTAGGATTAGGGTTAGGGTTAGGGTTTGGGTTAGGGTTAGGGTTAGGGTTAGGGTTAGATTTAGGGTTTGGGTTAGGGTTAGGGTTATGGTTAGGGTTTGAGTTAGGGTTAGGGTTAGGGTTAGGGTTTCGTTGTGGGTTATGTTTTGGGTTAGGTTTAGGGTTAGGGTTAGGGTTTCGGTTCGGTTTAGGATTAGGGTTAGAGTTTGAGTTTGAATTAGGTTTAGGGTTAGCATTAGGGTTAGGGTAAAGTTTAGGATTAGTGTTTCGGTTAGGGTTAGGGTTAGGGTTACGGTCTGGGTTAGGGTTAGGTTTAGGATTAGGGGTTAGGTTTAGGTTTAGGGTTATTATTAGGGTTTGGGCTAGGGTTAGTGTTAGGGTTTGGGTTTTAGTTAGAATTAGGGTTAGTGTTAGGGTTAGGTTTTGTGTTAGTGTTAGGGTTAAGCTTAGTGTTAGTGTTAGGGTTTGGGTTAGGGTTAGGGTTAAGTTTAGAGTTAGGATTAGGTTTAGGGTTAGGGTTAGATTTAGGGTTTGGTTTAGGAGTAGTGTTAGGGTTAGGTTTAGGGTTTGGGTTAGGTTTAGGGTTAGGGTTAGGGGTATGGTTAGGGTTAGAGTTAGGGTTTGGGTTAGGAGTAGTGTTAGGGTTTGGGTTAGGGTTAGGGTTAAGTTTAGAGTTAGGATTAGGTTTAGGGTTAGGGATAGATTTAGGGTTTGGTTTAGGAGTAGTGTTAGGGTTAGGTTTAGGGTTTGGGTTAGGTTTAGGGTTAGGGTTAGGGTTTGCGTTCGGGTTCGGGTTAGGGTTAGGGTTAGGGTTTGAGTTAGGGTTAGGGTTAAGGTTAGGGTTAGGGGTAGGGTTAGGGTTAGAGTTAGGGTTTGGGTTAGGGTTATTGTTAGGGTTTGGGTTTGGGTTAGGATTAGGGATAGGGTTAGGGTTTGGGTTAGGGTTAGGGTTAGGGTTAAGGTTAGGGTTAGGATTAGGGTT
>JAJHUQ010000032.1:15912500-15917500 GCA_035773235.1 Eospalax fontanierii
GGTTAGGGTTACGGTTAGGGTTAGGATTAGGGTTAGGGTTAGGGTTAAGGTTAGGGTTAGGTTTAGAATTAGGGTTAGTGTTAAGGTTAGGCTTAGGGTTAGGGTTAGGGTTAGGGTTAGGGTTAGGGTTTCGGTTAGGGTTAGGGTTAGGGTTAGGGTTAGGGTTTGGGTTAGGGTTAGGTTTAGGGTTAGGGTTAGGGTTAGGGTTTGGGTTATTATTAGGGTTAGGGTTAGGGTTTGGGTTAGGGTTAGGGTTAGGGTTATGGTTAGGGTTAGGATTAGGGTTAGGGTTTGTGTTAAGATTAGGGTTTGGGTTTGTGTTAGGGTTAGGGTTAGGGTTAGGGTTAGGGTTAGGGTTAGGGTTAGGGTTAAGGTTAGGATTAGGGTTAGGGTTTGAGTTTGAATTAGGTTAAGGGTTAGCATTATGGTTAGGGTTAGATTTAGGATAAGTGTTTCAGTTAGGGTTTGGGTTAGGGTTAGGGTTAGGGTTAGGGTTAGGGTTAGGGTTTGGGTTAGGGTTAGGGTTAGGGTTAGGTTTTGGGTTAGGATTAGGGTTATGTTTAGGGTTAGGGTTAGGGTTAGGGTTAGGTTTAGGACTAGGATTAGGGTTATGGTTAGGGTTAGGGTTAGGATTAGGGTAAGGGTTAGGGTTCCGATTAGAGTTAGGTTTAGAGATTGGGTTTGGGTAAGGGTTAAGGTTAGGTTTAGGGTTAGGGTTTCGGTTAGGGTTAGGGTTAGGACTAGGATTAGGGCTAGGGTTAGGGTTAGGATTAGGGTTAGGGTTTGGTTTTAGGTTTGGGTTATGGTTAGGGTCAGGGTTAGGGTTAGGGTTTAGGGTTAGGGGTAGGTTTAAAGTTAGGGTTTCGGTTTGGGTTATGTTTTGGGTTAGGTTTAGTGTTAGGGTTAGGGTTTGAGTTGGAATTAGATTTAGGGTTAGCATTAGGGTTAGGGTTAGGTTTAGGATTTGTGTTTCAGTTAGGGTTAGGGTTAGGGTTAGTGTTTGGGTTCGGATTAGGGTTAGGGTTAGGTTTAGGTTTTGATTTAGGGTTAGGGTTAGGGTTAGGGTTTTTGTTAGGTTTTGGGTTAGGGTTAGGGTGAAGACTAGGGTTAGTGTTAGGCTTAGGTTTAGGGTTAGCATTAGGGTTAGGATTAGGGTTAGGCTTACGGTTTTGGTTAGGGTTAGGGTTAGGGTTAGGGTTAGGGTTAGGGTTTGGGTTAGGGTTAGGGTTAGGTTTAGGGTTAGGGTTAGGGTTAGGGTTATGGTTAGGTTTAGCATTAGGGTTAGGGTTAGGGTTATGGTTAGGGTTAGCTTTAGGGTTAGGGTTAGGGTTTGGGTTTGGGTTAGGGTTTGGGTTAGGGTTAGGGTTTGGGTTAGTGTTAGGTAAAGGGTTCGGGTTAGGATTTGGGTTAGGGTTTTGGTTAGAGGCGGGTGTGGGATAGAGTTATGGTGAGGGGGGGGGGCTGGGTTAGGGGTAGGGGTACGGTTAGGGTTAGGGTTATGGTTAGGGTTAGGTTTAGGGTTAGGGTTAGGGTTACGCTTTCGGTTTCGGTTATGTTTTGGGTTAGTTTTAGGGTTAGGTTTGGGTTTGGGTTGGGTTAGGATTAGGGTTAGGGTTTGAGTTTGAATTAGGTTTAGGGTTAGCATTAGGGTTAGGGTTAGGGTTAGGATAAGTGTTTCAGTTAGGGTTAGGGTTAGGGTTAGGGTTTGGGTTCGGGTTAGGGTTAGGGTTAGGGTTTGGGTTTGCGTTAGGGTTAGGGTTAGGATTAGGGTTAGGGTTTGTGTTAAGATTAGGTTTTGTGTTTGGGTTAAGGTTAGGGTTAGGGTTTGGGTTAAGGTTACGTTTAGGGTTAGGGTTTGTGTTAGGGTTAGGGTTAGCGTTAGGAGTAGGGTTAGGGTTAAGGTTTGGGTTAGGGTTAGGGTTAGGGTTAGCGTTTGGGTTAGGGTTAGGGTTAGGGTTAGGATTAGGGTTAGGGCTTATTTTAAGACTAGGGTTGGGGTTTGGGGTAAGGTTAGGGTTAGGGTTTGGGTTAAGGTTACGTTTAGGGTTAGGGTTGGTGTTAGGGTTAGGTTTAGCGTTAGGAGTAGGGTTAGTGTTTAGGTTTTTGGTTAGGGTTAGTGTTAGGGTTAGTGTTAGGATTAGGGTTTGGGTTAGGGTTTAGGTTTGGTTAGGTTTAGGGTTAGGGTTAGGTTTATGGTTAGGTTTAGCTTTAGGGTTAGGTTTAGGGTTATGGTTAGGGTTGGTGTTAGGGTTAGTGTTAGGGTTTGGGTTTGGGTTAGGGTTTGGGTTAGGGTTAGGGTTTGGGTTTGGGTTAGGGTTAGGTTTGAATCTGGGTTAGTATTAGGGTTATGGTTAGTGTTAAGATTATGGTTAGGGTTAGGGTTAGGTTTTGGGTGAGGGTTAGGGTTAGGGTTAGGGTTAGACTTATATTTAGGGTTAGGGTTAGGGTTAGGGTTAGGGTTAGGGTTAGGATAAGGATGAGGGTTAGGGTTAGGGTTAGGATTAGGGTTATTATTTGGGTTAGGGTTTGGGTTAGGGTTAGTGTTAGGGTTTTGGTTAGTGTTAGAGTTAGGGTTTGAGTTAGGGTTAGGTTTAGGCTTACATTGGGGTTGGGTTAGAGTTAGGGTTAGGGCTAGGGTTTGGGTTTGGTTTAGAGTTAGGGTTAGGTTAGGGTTTGGGTTAGAGTTAGGGTTAGGGTGAGGTGTTGGATTAGGGTTATGGTTAGGGTTAGGGTTAGGATTAGGGTTAGGGTTAGGGTTCCGATTAGAGTTAGGTTTCGAGTTTGGGTTTTGGTAAGGGTTAAGCTTAGGGTTAGGGGTAGGGTTAGGGTTAGGGTTAGGGTTAGGACTAGGATTAGTGTTAGGGTTAGTGTTAGGTTTAGGTTTAGGGTTTGGGTTTAGGTTTGGGTTATGGTTAGGGTTAGTGTTAGGGTTAGGGTTTAGGTTTAGGGTTAGGGTTTCGGTTTGGGTTATGTTTTGGGTTAGGTTTAGGGTTAGGGTTAGGGTTTGGGTTCGGGTTAGGAATAGGGTTATGGTTTGAGTTTGAATTAGGTTTAGGGTTAGCATTAGGGTTAGGGTTAGGTTTAGGATTAGTGTTTCAGTTAGGCTTAGTGTTAGGGTTAGGGTTTGGGTACGGGTTAGGTTTAGGGTTAGGGTTAGGGTTTGATTTAGGGTTAGGGTTAAGGTTAGGGTTAGTGTTAGGGTTTGGGTTAGGGTTAGAGTTAGGAATAGGGTTAGTGATAGGGTTAGTTTTAGGGTTAGCATTAGGGTTATGATTAGGTTTAGGGTTAGGGTTTGGGTTAGGGTTGGGTTAGGGTTAGGGTTAGGTTTAGGGTTTGGTTTAGGTTTATTGTTAGGGTTAGGGTTTGGGTGAGGGTTATGGTTAGGGTTAGGGTTAGGATTAGGGTTAGGGTTAGTGTTCCGATTAGATTTAGGTTTAGAGTTTGGGTTTGGGTAAGGGTTAAGGTTAGGGTTAGGTTTAGGGTTAGGGTAAGGACTAGGATTAGGTTTAGGGTTAGGGTTAGGGTTAGGGTTAGGGTTAAGGTTAGGATTAGGGTTAGGGCTTTGAGTTTGAATTAGGTTTAGGGTTAGCATTAGGGTTAGGGTTAGATTTAGGATAAGTGTTTCAGTTAGGGTTTGGGTTAGAGTTAGGGTTAGGGTTAGGATTAGGTTTTGGGTTAGGGTTAGTGTTAGGGTTAGGGTTTGGGTTAGGGTTAGGGTTAGGGTTAGGTTTTGGGTTAGGATTAGGGTTAGGGTTAGGGTTAGGGTTAGGGTTAGGGTTAGGGTTAGGACTAGGATTAGGGTTATGGTTAGGGTTAGGGTTAGGATTAGGGTTAGGATTAGGGTTCCGATTAGAGTTAGGTTTAGAGTTTGGGTTTGGGTAAGGGTTAAGGTTAGGTTTAGGGTTAGGGTTAGGGTTAGGGTTAGGGTTAGGACTAGGATTAGGGCTAGGGTTAGGGTTAGGATTACGGTTAGGGTTTGGTTTTAGGTTTGGGTTATGGTTAGGGTCAGGGTTAGGGTTAGGGTTTAGGGTTAGGGTTAGGTTTAAGGTTAGGGTTTCGGTTTGGGTTATGTTTTGGGTTAGGTTTAGGGTTAGGGTTAGGGTTTGAGTTGGAATTAGGTTTAGGGTTAGCATTAGGGTTAGGGTTAGGTTTAGGATTAGTGTTTCTGTTAGGGTTAGGGTTAGGTTTAGGTTTTGGGTTCGGGTTAGGGTTAGGGTTAGGTTTAGGTTTTGATTTAGGGTTAGGGTTAGGGTTAGGGTTTTTGTTAGCGTTTGGGTTAGGGTTAGGGTGAAGACTAAGGTTAGTGTTAGGGTTAGGTTTAGGGTTAGCATTAGGGTTAGGATTAGGGTTAGGCTTACGGTTTGGGTTAGGGTTAGGGTTAGGGTTACGGTTAGGTTTAGGGTTAGGGTTTGGGTTAGAGTTAGGGTTAGGGTGAGGTGTTGGATTAGGGTTATGGTTAAGGTTAGGGTTAGGATTAGGGTTAGGGTTAGGGTTCCGATTAGAGTTAGGTTTAGAGTTTGAGTTTTGGTAAGGGTTGAGGTTAGGGTTAGGGTTAGGGTTAGGGTTAGGGTTAGGGTTAGGAGTAGGATTAGGGTTAGGGTTAGTGTTAGGTTTTGGTTTAGGGTTTGGGTTTAGGTTTGGGTTATGGTTAGGGTTAGTGTTAGGGTTAGGGTTTATGGTTAGGGTTAGGGTTTCGGTTTGGGTTATGTTTTGGGTTAGGTTTAGGGTTAGGGTTAGGGTTTGGGTTCGGGTTAGGAATAGGGTTATGGTTTGAGTTTGAATTAGGTTTAGGGTTAGCATTAGGGTTAGGGTTAGGTTTAGGATTAGTGTTTCAGTTAGGCTTAGTGTTAGGGTTAGGGTTTGGGTACGGGTTAGGTTTAGGGTTAGGGTTAGGGTTTGATTTAGGTTTAGGGTTAAGGTTAGGGTTAGTGTTAGGGTTTGGGTTAGGGTTAGAGTTAGGAATAGGGTTAGTGATAGGGTTAGGTTTAGGGTTAGCATTA
>JAJHUQ010000032.1:15922500-15925000 GCA_035773235.1 Eospalax fontanierii
GGGTTTGGGTTAGGGTTAGGGTTAGGTTTAGAGTTAGGATTAGGTTGAGGGTTAGGGTTAGATTTAGGGTTTGGTTTAGGAGTAGTGTTAGGGTTAGGTTTAGGGTTTGGTTTAGGTTTAGGGTTAGGGTTAGGGTTTGCGTTCGGGTTCGGGTTAGGGTTAGGTTTAGGGTTTGAGTTAGGGTTAGGGTTAGGGTTATGGGTAGGGTTAGGGTTAGAGTTAGGGTTTGGGTTAGGGTTAGGGTTAGGGTTAGGGTTAGGGTTTGGGTTAGGGTTAGGGTTAGGTTTAGGGTTTGGGTTAGGATTAGGTTTAGGGTTAGGGTTTGGGTTAGGGTTAGGTTTAGGGTTAAGGTTAGGGTTAGGATTAGGGTTAGGGTTTGTGTTAAGATTAGGGTTTGGGTTTGGGTTAGGGTTAGGGTTAGGTTTAGGGTTTGATTTAGGGTTAGGGTTAGGGTTAGGGTTAGTGTTAGGGTTTGGGTTAGGGTTAGGGTTAGGACTAGGGTTAGTGTTAGGGTTAGGTTTAGGGTTAGCATTAGGGTTAGGATTAGGGTTAGGGTTAGGGTTTGTGTTAGGGTTAGGGTTAGGTTTTGGGTTAGGGTTAGGGTTAGGGTTAGGGTTTGGGTTAGGATTAGGGTTAGGGTTAGGGTTTGGGTTAGGGTTAGGGTTAGGGTTACGGTTAGGGTTAGGATTAGGGTTAGGGTTAGGGTTAGGGTTAAGGTTAGGGTTAGGTTTAGAATTAGGGTTAGTGTTAAGGTTAGGGTTAGGGTTAGGGTTAGGGTTAGGGTTAGGGTTAGGATTTCGGTTAGGGTAAAGTTAGGGTTTGGGTTAGGGTTAGGTTTAGGGTTAGGGTTAGGGTTTGGGTAAGGGTTAGGGTTATGGTTAGGGTTTGAGTTAGGGTTAGGGTTAGGGTTAGGGTTTGGGTTAGGATAAGGGTTAGGGTTAGGGTTTGGGTTAGGGTTAGGGTTAGGGTTACGGTTAGGGTTAGGATTAGGGTTAGGGTTTGTGTTAAGATTAGGGTTTGGGTTTGGGTTAGGGTTAGGGTTAGGGTTAGGGTTAGGGTTAGGTTTACAATTAGGGTTAGTGTTAAGCTTAGGGTTAGGGTTAGGTTTAGGATAAGGATGAAGGTTAGGGTTAGGGTTAGGATTTGGGTTACTATTTGGGTTATGGTTTGGGTTAGGGTTAGGGTTAGGGTTTGGGGTAGTGTTTGAGTTACGGTTTGAGTTAGGGTTAGGTTTAGGGTTAGGGTTACGGTTACGGTTAAGGTTAGGGTTAGGATTAGGGTTAGGGTTAGGGTTAAGGTTAGGGTTAGGTTTAGAATTAGGGTTAGTGTTAAGGTTAGGGTTAGGGTTAGGGTTAGGGTTAGGGTTAGGATTAGGGTTAGGGTTTCGGTTAGGGTTAGGGTTAGGGTTAGGGTTAGGGTTTGGGTTAGGGTTAGGGTTAGGGTTAGGGTTAGGGTTAGGGTTAGGGTTTGGTTTAGGATTAGGGTTAGGGTTAGGGTTTGGGGTAGTGTTAGGTTTAGGGTTATGGTTAGGGTTAGGATTAGGGTTAGGGTTTGTGTTAAGATTAGGGTTTGGTTTTATGTTAGGGTTAGGGTTAGGGTTAGGGTTAGGTTTACAATTAGGGTTAGTGTTAAGGTTAGGGTTAGGGTTAGGGTTAGGATAAGGATGAAGGTTAGGGTTAGGGTTAGGATTAGGGTTACTATTTGGGTTATGGTTTGGGTTAGGGTTAGGGTTAGGGTTTGGGTTAGTGTTAGAGTTATGGTTTGAGTTAGGGTTAGGTTTAGGGTTAGATTAGGGTTTGGGTTAGAGTTAGTGTTAGGGTTACGGTTTGGGTTTGGTTTAGAGTTAGGGTTAGGTTAGGGTTTGGGTTAGAGTTAGGGTTAGGGTGAGGTGTTGGATTAGGGTTATGGTTAGGGTTAGGGTTTGGGTTAGTGTTAGAGTTAGGGTTTGAGTTAGGGTTAGGTTTAGGCTTACATTGGGGTTTGGGTTAGAGTTAGGGTTTGGGTTTTTTTTAGAGTTAGGGTTAGGTTAGTGTTTGGCTTAGAGTTAGGGTTAGGGTGAGGTGTTGGATTAGGGTTATGGTTAGGGTTAGGGTTAGGATTAGGGTTAGAGTTAGGGTTCCGATTAGAGTTAGGTTTAGAGTTTGGGTTTTGGTAAGGGTTAAGCTTAGGGTTAGGGTTAGGGTTAGGGTTAGGGTTAGGGTTAGGACTAGGATTAGTGTTAGGGTTAGTGTTAGGTTTAGGTTTAGGGTTTGGGTTTAGGTTTGTGTTAGGGTTTGGGTTAGCGTTAGGGTTAGGACTAGGGTTAGTGTTAGGGTTAGGTTTAGGGTTAGCATTAGGGTTAGGATTAGGCTTAGGGTAAGGGTTTGGGTTTGGGTTAGGTTTAGGGTTAGGTTTAGGGTTAAGGTTTGGGTTAGGGTTAGGGTTAGGGTTAGGGTTAGTGTTAGAGTTAGGTTTTGAGTTAGGGTTAGGTTTAGGGTTAGGTTAGGGTTTGGGTTAGGGT
>JAJHUQ010000032.1:15927500-15930000 GCA_035773235.1 Eospalax fontanierii
GGTTTGGTTTAGGGTTATGGTTAGGTTTAGGGTTAGTGTTAGGGTTTGGGTTAGGGTTAGGGTTAAGACTAGGGTTATGTTATGGTTAGGTTTAGGGTTAGCATTAGGGTTAGGATTAGGGTTAGGGTTAGGGTTAGGGTTAGGACTAGGATTAGGGTTAGGGTTAGGGTTAGGTTAGGGTTTATGTTAGAGTTAGGGTTAGGGTTAGGGGTTGGATTAGGGTTATGGTTAGGGTTAGGCTTTAGGTTTGGGTTATGGTTAGGGTTAGGGTTAGGGTTTAAGGGTAGGATTAGCTTTAGTGTTAGGGTTTGGGTTAGGGTTAGGGTTACGGTGTGGGTTTGGGTTAGGGTTAGGGTTAGGGTTAGGGTTTCGGTGTGGGTTATGTTTTGGGTTAGGTTTAGGGTTAGTGTTAGGGTTTCGGTTCAGGTTAGGATTAGGGTTAGGGTTTGAGTTTGAATTAGGGTTAGGGTTAGCATTAGGGTTAGGGTTAGGTTTAGGATTAGTGTTAGTGTCAGGGTTGGGGTTAGTGTTAGGGTTAGGGTTCGGGTTCCGATTAGAGTTAGGTGTAGAGTTTGGGTTTGGGTAAGGTTTAAGGTTAGGGTTAGGGTTAGGGTTAGGGTTAGGGTTAGTACTAGGATTAGGTTTAGGGTTAGGGTTAGGTTTAGGGCTAGGGTTTCGGTTTGGTTATGTTTTGGGTTAGGTTTAGGGTTAGGGTTAGGGTTAGGGTTAGGGTTAGGGTTAGGATTAGGGTTAGGGTTAGGGTTAGGGTTAGGGTTAGGGTTTCGGTTTGGGTTATGTTTTGGGTTAGGTTTAGGGTTAGGGTTAGGGTTAGCATTAGGGTTAGGGTTAGGTTTAGGATAAGTGTTTCAGTTAGGGTTAGGGTTAGAGTTAGGGTTAGGGTGAGGGTTAGGGTTTGACTTAGGGTTATGGTTAGGTTTAGGGTTAGTGTTAGGGTTTGGGTTAGGGTTAGGGTTAACACTAGGGTTATGTTATGGTTAGGTTTAGGGTTAGCATTAGGGTTAGGATTAGGGTTAGGGTTAGGGTTTGGGTTAGGGTTAGGGTTAGGGTTAGGGTTAGATTTAGGGTTTGGGTTAGGGTTAGGGTTATGGTTAGGGTTTGAGTTAGGGTTAGGGTTAGGGTTAGGGTTTCGTTGTGGGTTATGTTTTGGGTTAGGTTTAGGGTTAGGGTTAGGGTTTCGGTTCGGTTTAGGATTAGAGTTAGGGTTTGAGTTTGAATTAGGTTTAGGGTTAGCATTAGGGTTAGGGTAAAGTTTAGGATTAGTGTTTCGGTTAGGGTTAGGGTTAGGGTTACGGTTTGGGTTAGGGTTAGGTTTAGGATTAGGGGTTAGGTTTAGGTTTACGGTTATTATTAGGGTTTGGGCTAGGGTTAGTGTTAGGGTTTGGGTTTTAGTTAGAATTAGGGTTAGTGTTAGGGTTAGGTTTTGTGTTAGTGTTAGGGTTAAGCTTAGTGTTAGTGTTAGGGTTTGGGTTAGGGTTAGGGTTAAGTTTAGAGTTAGGATTAGGTTTAGGGTTAGGGTTAGATTTAGGGTTTGGTTTAGAAGTAGTGTTAGGGTTAGGTTTAGGGTTTGGGTTAGGTTTAGGGTTAGGGTTAGGGGTATGGTTAGGGTTAGAGTTAGGGTTTGGGTTAGGAGTAGTGTTAGGGTTTGGGTTAGGGTTAGGGTTAAGTTTGAAGTTAGGATTAGGTTTAGGGTTAGGGTTAGATTTAGGGTTTGGTTTAGGAGTAGTGTTAGGGTTAGGTTTAGGGTTTGGGTTAGGTTTAGGGTTAGGGTTAGGGTTTGCGTTCGGGTTCGGGTTAGGGTTAGGGTTAGGGTTTGAGTTAGGGTTAGGGTTAGGGTTAGGGTTAGGGGTAGGGTTAGGGTTAGAGTTAGGGTTTGGGTTAGGGTTATTGTTAGGGTTTGGGTTTGGGTTAGGATTAGGGATAGGGTTAGGGTTTGGGTTAGGGTTAGGGTTAGGGTTAAGGTTAGGGTTAGGATTAGGGTTAGGATTTGTGTTAAGATTAGGGTTTGGGTTAGGGTTAGGTTTAGGACTATGGTTAGTGTTAGGGTTAGGTTTAGGGTTAGCATTACGGTTAGGATTAGGGTTAGGGGTAGTGTTAGGGTGAGGGTTGGGGTGAGGGTTAGGGTTAGGGTTAGGGTTTGGGTTAGGATTAGGGTTAGGGTTAGGGTTTGAGTTAGGGTTAGGGTTAGGGTTACGGTTAGGGTTAGCATTAGGGTTAGGGTTTGTGTTAAGATTAGGGTTTGGGTTTGGGTTAGGGTTAGGGTTAGGGTTAGGGTTAGGGTTAGGGTTAGGTTTACAATTAGGGTTAGTGTTAAGCTTAGGGTTAGGGTTAGGGTTAGGATAAGGATGAAGGTTAGGGTCAGGGTTAGGATTAGGGTTACTATTTGGGATATGGTTTGGGTTAGGGTTAAGGTTAGGGTTTGGGTTAGTGTTAGAGTTAGGGTTTGAGTTAGGGTTAGGGTTAGGGTTAGGGTTAGGGTTAG
>JAJHUQ010000032.1:15937500-15942500 GCA_035773235.1 Eospalax fontanierii
GTAGGGTTAGGGGTAGGGTTAGGGTTAGGGGTAGGGTTAGGGTTAGCTTTAGGGTTAGGGTTAGGGTTTGGATTTGGGTTAGGGTTTGGGTTAGGGTTAGGGTTTGGGTTAGTGTTAGGGTAAGGGTTCGGGTTAGGATTTGGGTTAGGGTTATGGTTAGAGTCGGATTTGGGTTAGAGTTATGGTGAGGGTTAGGGGTTGGGTTAGGGTTAGGGTTACGGTTAGGGTTAGGGTTATGGTTAGGGTTAGGTTTAGGGTTAGGGTTAGGGTTAGGGTTACGCTTTCGGTTTGGGTTATGTTTTGGGTTAGTTTTAGGGTTAGGTTTGGGTTTGGGTTGGGTTAGGATTAGGGTTAGGGTTTGAGTTTGAATTAGGTTTAGGGTTAGCATTAGGGTTAGGGTTAAGGTTAGGATAAGTGTTTCAGTTAGGGTTAGGGTTAGGGTTTGGGTTCGGGTTAGGGTTAGGGTTAGGGTTTGGGTTTGGGTTAGGGTTAGGGTTAGGATTAGGGTTAGGGTTAGGGTTAGGGTTAGGGTTAGGGTTAGGGTTAGGGTTAGGGTTAGGGTTTGAGTTAGGGTTAGGTTTAGGCTTACATTGGGGTTGGGTTAGAGTTAGGGTTAGGGCTAGGGTTTGGGTTTGGTTTAGAGTTAGGGTTAGGTTAGGGTTTGGGTTAGAGTTAGGGTTAGGGTGAGGTGTTGGATTAGGGTTATGGTTAGGGTTAGGGTTAGGATTAGGGTTAGGGTTAGGGTTCCGATTAGAGTTAGGTTTTAGAGTTTGGGTTTTGGTAAGGGTTAAGCTTAGGGTTAGGGTTAGGGTTAGGGTTAGGGTTAGGGTTAGGACTAGGATTAGTCTTAGGGTTAGTGTTAGGTTTAGGTTTAGGGTTTGGGTTTAGGTTTGGGTTATGGTTAGGGTTAGTGTTAGGGTTAGGGTTTAGGGTTAGGGTTAGGGTTTCGGTTTGGGTTATGTTTTGGGTTAGGTTTAGGGTTAGGGTTAGGGTTTGGGTTCGGGTTAGGAATAGGGTTATGTTTTGAGTTTGAATTAGGTTTAGGGTTAGCATTAGGGTTAGGGTTAGGTTTAGGATTAGTGTTTCAGTTAGGCTTAGTGTTAGGGTTAGGGTTTGGGTACGGGTTAGGTTTAGGGTTAGGGTTAGGGTTTGATTTAGGGTTAGGGTTAAGGTTAGGGTTAGTGTTAGGGTTTGGGTTAGGGTTAGAGTTAGGAATAGGGTTAGTGATAGGGTTAGGTTTAGGGTTAGCATTAGGGTTATGATTAGGTTTAGGGTTAGGGTTTGGGTTAGGGTTAGGTTAGGGTTAGGGTTAGGTTTAGGGTTTGGTTTAGGGTTATGGTTAGGGTTAGGGTTTGGGTGAGGGTTATGGTTATGGTTAGGGTTAGGATTAGGGTTAGGGTTAGGGTTCCGATTAGATTTAGGTTTAGAGTTTGGGTTTGGGTAAGGGTTAAGGTTAGGGTTAGGTTTAGGGTTAGGGTAAGGACTAGGATTAGGTTTAGGGTTAGGGTTAGGGTTAGGGTTAGGGTTAGGGTTAAGGTTAGGATTAGGGTTAGGGCTTTGAGTTTGAATTAGGTTTGGGGTTAGCATTAGGGTTAGGGTTAGATTTAGGATAAGTGTTTCAGTTAGGGTTTGGGTTAGGGTTAGTGTTAGGGTTAGGATTAGGTTTTGGGTTAGGGTTAGTGTTAGGGTTAGGGTTTGGGTTAGGGTTAGGGTTAGGGTTAGGTTTTGGGTTAGGATTAGGGTTAGGGTTAGGGTTAGGGTTAGGGTTAGGCTTAGGGATAGGGTTAGGACTAGGATTAGGGTTATGGTTAGGGTTAGGGTTAGGATTAGGGTTAGGATTAGGGTTCCGATTAGAGTTAGGTTTAGAGTTTGGGTTTGGGTAAGGGTTAAGGTTAGGTTTAGGGTTAGGGTTAGGGTTAGGGTTAGGACTAGGATTAGGGCTAGGGTTAGGGTTAGGATTACGGTTAGGGTTTGGTTTTAGGTTTGGGTTATGGTTAGGGTCAGGGTTAGGGTTAGGGTTTAGGGTTAGGTTTAGGTTTAAGGTTAGGGTTTCGGTTTGGTTTATGTTTTGGGTTAGGTTTAGGGTTAGGGTTAGGGTTTGAGTTGGAATTAGGTTTAGGGTTAGCATTAGGGTTAGGGTTAGGTTTAGGATTAGTGTTTCAGTTAGGGTTAGGGTTAGGGTTAGAGTTTGGGTTCGGGTTAGGGTTAGGGTTAGGTTTAGGTTTTGATTTAGGGTTAGGGTTAGGGTTAGGGTTTTTGTTAGCGTTTGGGTTAGGGTTAGGGTGAAGACTAGGGTTAGTGTTAGGGTTAGGTTTAGGGTTAGCATTAGGGTTAGGATTAGGGTTAGGCTTACGGTTTGGGTTAGGGTTAGGGTTAGGGTTACGGGTAGGTTTAGGGTTAGGGTTTGGGTTAGAGTTAGGGTTAGGGTGAGGTGTTGGATTAGGGTTATGGTTACGGTTAGGGTTAGGATTAGGGTTAGGGTTAGGGTTCCGATTAGAGTTAGGTTTAGAGTTTGAGTTTTGGTAAGGGTTAAGCTTAGGGTTAGGGTTAGGGTTAGGGTTAGGGTTAGGACTAGGATTAGGGTTAGGGTTAGTGTTAGGTTTAGGTTTAGGGTTTGGGTTTAGGTTTGGGTTATGGTTAGGGTTAGTGTTAGGGTTAGGGTTAGGGTTAGGGTTAGGGTTAGGGTTAGGGTTTATGGTTAGGGTTAGGGTTTCGGTTTGGGATATGTTGTGGGTTAGGTTTAGGGTTAGGGTTAGGGTTTGGGTTCGGGTTAGGAATAGGGTTATGGTTTGAGTTTGAATTAGGTTTAGGGTTAGCATTAGGGTTAGGGTTAGGTTTAGGATTAGTGTTTCAGTTAGGCTTAGTGTTAGGGTTAGGGTTTGGGTACGGGTTAGGTTTAGGGTTAGGGTTAGGGTTTGATTTAGGTTTAGGGTTAAGGTTAGGGTTAGTGTTAGGGTTTGGGTTAGGGTTAGAGTTAGGAATAGGGTTAGTGATAGGGTTAGGTTTAGGGTTAGCATTAGGGTTATGATTAGGTTTAGGGTTAGGGTTTGGGTTAGGGTTAGGTTAGGGTTAGGGTTAGGTTTAGGGTTTGGTTTAGGGTTATGGTTATGGTTAGGGTTTGGGTGAGGGTTATGGTTAGGGTTAGGGTTAGGATTAGGGTTAGGGTTAGGGTTCCGATTAGATTTAGGTTTAGAGTTTGGGTTTGGGTAAGGGTTAAGGTTAGGGTTAGGTTTAGGGTTAGGGTAAGGACTAGGATTAGGGTTAGGGTTAGGGTTAGGATTAGGGTTACGGTTAGGGTTAGGGTTAGGTTTTCGGTTTGGGTTATGTTTTGGGTTAGGGTTAGGGTTAGGGTTAGGGTTAGGGTTAGGGTTAAGGTTAGGATTAGAGTTAGGGCTTTGAGTTTGAATTAGGTTTAGGGTTAGCATTAGGGTTAGGGTTAGATTTAGGATATGTGTCTCAGTTAGGGTTTGGGTTAGGGTTAGGGTTAGGATTAGGTTTTGGGTTAGGGTTAGTGTTAGGGTTAGGGTTTGGGTTAGGGTTAGGGTTAGGGTTAGGTTTTGGGTTAGGATTAGGGTTAGGGTTAGGGTTAGGGTTAGGGTTAGGGTTAGGGTTAGGACTAGGATTAGGGTTATGATTAGGGTTAGGTTTAGGATCAGGGTTAGGATTAGGGTTCCGATTAGAGTTAGGTTTAGAGTTTGGGTTTGGGTAAGGGTTAAGGTTAGGTTTAGGGTTAGGGTTAGGGTTAGGGTTAGGTTTAGGACTAGGATTAGGGCTAGGGTTAGGGTTAGGATTAGGGTTAGGGTTTGGTTTTAGGTTTGGGTTATGGTTAGGGTCAGGGTTAGGGTTAGGGTTTAGGGTTAGGGTTAGGTTTAAGGTTAGGGTTTCGGTTTGTGTTATGTTTTGTGTTAGGATTAGGGTTAGGGTTAGCGTTTGAGTTGGAATTAGGTTTAGGGTTAGCATTAGGGTTAGTGTTAGGTTTAGGATTAGTGTTTCAGTTAGGGTTAGGGTTAGGGTTAGGGTTTGGGTTCGGGTTAGGGTTAGGGTTAGGTTTAGGTTTTGATTTAGGGTTAGGGTTAGGGTTACGGTTTTTGTTAGCGTTTGGCTTAGGGTTAGGCTGAAGACTAGGGTTAGTGTTAGGGTTAGGTTTAGGGTTAGCATTAGGGTTAGGATTAGGGTTAGGCTTACGGTTTAGTTAGGGTTAGTGTTAGAGTTAGGATTTGGGTTAGGGTTACGGTTAGGGTTAGGGTTAGGGTTAGGGTGAGGGTTAGGGTTAGGGTTAGGGTTAGGGTTAGGGTTAGGGTTCGGGTTAGGATTTGGGTTAGGGTTAGTGTTATGGTTAGAGTCGGATTTGGGTTAGAGTTATGGTGAGGGTTAGGGTTAGGGTTAGGGTTAGGGTTAGGGTTATGGTTAGGGTTAGCTTTAGGGTTAGGGTTAGGGTTTGGGTTTGGGTTAGGGTGTGGGTTAGGGTTAGGGTTTGGGTTAGGGTTAGGGTTAGGGTTCGGGTTAGGATTTGGGTTAGGGTTAGTGTTATGGTTAGAGTCGGATTTGGGTTAGAGTTATGGTGAGGGTTAGGGGTTCGGTTAGGGTTAGGGTTACGGTTAGGGTTAGGGTTATGGTTAGGGTTAGGTTTAGGGTTAGGGTTAGGGTTAGGGTTACGGTTTCGGTTTCGGTTATGTTTTGGGTTAGTTTTAGGGTTAGGTTTGGGTTTGGGTTGGGTTAGGATTAGGGTTAGGGTTTGAGTTTGAATTAGGTTTAGGGTTAGCATTAGGGTTAGGGTTAGGTTTAGGATAAGTGTTTCAGTTAGGGTTAGGGTTAGGGTTAGGGTTTGGGTTCGGGTTAGGGTTAGGGTTAGTGTTTGGGTTAGGGTTAGGGTTAGGGTTAGGATTAGGGTTAGGGTTTGTGTTAAGATTAGGGTTTGGGTTTGGGTTAAGGTTAGGGTTAGGGTTTGGGTTAAGGTAACGTTTAGGCTTAGGGTTTGTGTTAGGGTTAGGGTTAGCGTT
>JAJHUQ010000032.1:15947500-15965000 GCA_035773235.1 Eospalax fontanierii
TTAGATTTAGGATATGTGTCTCAGTTAGGGTTTGGGTTAGGGTTAGGGTTAGGATTAGGTTTTGGGTTAGGGTTAGTGTTAGGGTTAGGGTTTGGGTTAGGGTTAGGGTTAGGGTTAGGTTTTGGGTTAGGATTAGGGTTAGGGTTAGGGTTAGGGTTAGGGTTAGGGTTAGGGTTAGGACTAGGTTTAGGGTTATGATTAGGGTTAGGTTTAGGATTAGGGTTAGGATTAGGGTTCCGATTAGAGTTAGGTTTAGAGTTTGGGTTTGGGTAAGGGTTAAGGTTAGGTTTAGGGTTAGGGTTAGGGTTAGGGTTAGGTTTAGGACTAGGATTAGGGCTAGGGTTAGGGTTAGGATTAGGGTTAGGGTTTGGTTTTAGGTTTGGGTTATGGTTAGTGTCAGGGTTAGGGTTAGGGTTTAGGGTTAGGGTTAGGTTTAAGGTTAGGGTTTCGGTTTGTGTTATGTTTTGTGTTAGGATTAGGGTTAGGGTTAGCGTTTGAGTTGGAATTAGGTTTAGGGTTAGCATTAGGGTTAGGGTTAGGTTTAGGATTAGTGTTTCAGTTAGGGTTAGGGTTAGGGTTAGGGTTTGGGTTCGGGTTAGGGTTAGGGTTAGGTTTAGGTTTTGATTTAGGGTTAGGGTTAGGGTTACGGTTTTTGTTAGCGTTTGGGTTAGGGTTAGGGTGAAGACTAGGGTTAGTGTTAGGGTTAGGTTTAGGGTTAGCATTAGGGTTAGGATTAGGGTTAGGCTTACGGTTTAGTTAGGGTTAGGGTTAGAGTTAGGATTTGGGTTAGGGTTACGGTTAGGGTTAGGGTTAGGGTTAGGGTGAGGGTTAGGGTTAGGGTTAGGGTTAGGGTTAGGGTTCGGGTTAGGATTTGGGTTAGGGTTAGTGTTCTGGTTAGAGTCGGATTTGGGTTAGAGTTATGGTGAGGGTTAGGGTTAGGGTTAGGGTTAGATTTAGGGTTATGGTTAGGGTTAGCTTTAGGGTTAGGGTTAGGGTTTGGGTTTGGCTTAGGGTTTGGGTTCGGGTTAGGGTTTGGGTTAGGGTTAGGGTTAGGGTTCGGGTTAGGATTTGGGTTAGGGTTAGTGTTATGGTTAGAGTCGGATTTGGGTTAGAGTTATGGTGAGGGTTAGGGGTTCGGTTAGGGTTAGGGTTACGGTTAGGGTTAGGGTTATGGTTAGGGTTAGGTTTAGGTTTAGGGTTAGGGTTAGGGTTACGGTTTCGGTTTCGGTTATGTTTTGGGTTAGTTTTAGGGTTAGGTTTGGGTTTGGGTTGGGTTAGGATTAGGGTTAGGGTTTGAGTTTGAATTAGGTTTAGGGTTAGCATTAGGGTTAGGGTTAGGTTTAAGATCCGTGTTTCAGTTAGGGTTGGGGTTAGGGTTCGGGTTTGGGTTCGGGTTAGGGTTAGGGTTAGTGTTTGGGTTAGGGTTAGGGTTAGGGTTAGGATTAGGGTTAGGGTTTGTGTTAAGATTAGGGTTTGGGTTTGGGTTAAGGTTAGGGTTAGGGTTTGGGTTAAGGTAACGTTTAGGCTTAGGGTTTGTGTTAGGGTTAGGGTTAGCGTTAGGAGTAGGGTTAGGGTTAAGGTTTGGGTTAGGGTTATGGTTAGGGTTAGCGTTTGGGTTAGGGTTAGGGTTAGGGTTAGGATTAGGGTTAGGGTTTGTGTTAAGATTAGGGTTTGGGTTTGGGTTAAGGTTAGGGTTAGGGTTTGGGTTAAGGTTACGTTTAGGGTTAGGGTTTGTGTTAGGGTTAGGGTTAGCGTTAGGCGTAGGGTTAGGGTTTAGGTTTTTGGTTAGGGTTAGTGTTAGGGTTAGTGTTAGGATTAGGGTTTGGGTTAGGGTTTAGGTTTGGTTAGGTTTAGGGTTAGGGTTAGTGTTCTGGTTAGGTTTAGCATTAGGGTTAGGTTTAGGGTTATGGTTAGGGTTGGTGTTAGGGTTAGGGTTAGGGTTTGGGTTTGGGTTAGGGTTTGGGTTAGGGTTAGGGTTTGGGTTAGGTTTAGGGTTAGGGTTCGGGTTAGGATTTGGGTTAGGGTTAGGGTTAGAGTCGGATTTGGGTTAGAGTTATGGTGAAGGTTAGGGGTTGGGTTAGGGTTAGGGTTAGGGTTAGGGTTAGGGTTAGCGTTTGTGTTAGGGTTGGGGTTAGGGTTAGTGTTAGGGTTAGGGTTTGGTTTAGGAATACGGTTAGGTTTAGGTTTTCGGTTAAGTTTCGTGTTAGGGTTATGGTTTGCTTTCGGGTTGGGTTAGTGTTAGGGTTTTAGTTATGGTTAGGGTTAGGGTTAGGGTTAGGGTTAGGGTTTGGATTAGGGTAAGGCTTAGGGTTTGAGTTTGAGTTACGTTTAGGGTTAGCATTAGGGTTAGGATTAGGGTTAGGGTTAGGGTTTGGGTTAGGGTTAGGCTTAGGGTTAGGGTTAGGGTTTGGGTTAGTGTTAGGTTTGAATCTGGGTTAGTGTTAGGGTTATTGTTAGTGATAAGATTATGGTTAGGGTTAGGGTTAGTGTTAGGTTTTGGATTAGGCTTAGGGTTAGGGTTAGGGTTAGAATTAGGGTTAGGGTTAGGGTTAGGGTTAGGATAAGGCTGAGGTTTAGGGTTAGGGTTAGGATTAGGGTTATTATTTGGGTTATGGTTTGGGTTAGGGTTAGGGTTAGGGTTTGGGTTAGTGTTAGAGTTAGGGTTTGAGTTAGGGTTAGGTTTAGGCTTACATTGGGGTTTGGGTTAGAGTTAGGGTTAGGGTTAGGGTTTGGGTTTGGTTTAGAGTTAGGGTTAGGTTAGGGTTTGGGTTAGAGTTAGGGTTAGGGTGAGGTGTTGGATTAGGGTTATGCTTAGGGTTAGGGTTAGGATTAGGGTTAGGGTTAGGGTTCCGATTAGAGTTAGGTTTAGAGTTTGGGTTTGGGTAAGGGTTAAGGTTAGGGTTAGGGTTAGGGTTAGGGTTAGGGTTAGGACTAGGATTAGGGTTAGGGTTAGTGTTAGGATTAGGGTTAGGGTTTGGGTTTATGTTTGGGTTATGGTTAGGCTTAGTGTTAGGGTTAGGGTTTAGGGTTAGGGTTAGGGTTTCGGGTAGGGTTAGGGTTTCGGTTTGGGTTATATTTTTGGTTAGGTTTATGGTTAGAGTTAGGGTTTGGGATCGGGTTAGGAATAGGGTTATGGTTTGAGTTTGAATTAGGTTTAGGGTTAGCATTAGGGTTAGGGTTAGGTTTAGGATTAGTGTTTCAGTTAGGCTTCGTTTAGGGTTAGGGTTAGGGTTAGGGTTAGGGTTAGGGTTAGGGTTAGGATTAGGGTTAGGTTTTGAGTTTGAATTAGGTTTAGGGTTAGTATTAGGGTTAGGGTTAGATTTAGGATAAGTGTTTCAGTTAGGGTTTGGGTTAGGGTTAGGGTTAGGGTTAGGGTTTGGGTTAGGGTTAGGGTTAGGGTTAGGGTTAGGGTTTGGGTTAGGTTTAGGGTTAGGGTTAGGGTTAGGGTTTGTGTTAAGATTAGGGTTTCGGTTTGGGTTAGGGTTAGGGTTAGGGTTAGGATTAGGGTTAGGGTTAGGGTTAGGGTTAGGGTTAGAATTAGGGTTAGTGTTAAGGTTAGGGTTAGGGTTAGGGTTAGGATAAGGATGAGGTTTAGGGTTAGTGTTAAGATTATGGTTAGGGTTAGTGTTAGTGTTACGTTTTCTGTTAGGATTAGAGTTAGGGTTATAATTAGGGTTAGGGTTAGGGTAAGGGTTAGGGTTAGGATAAGGATGAGGGTTAGGGTTAGGGTTAGGATTAGGGTTATTATTTGGGTTATGGTTTGGGTTAGGGTTAGGTTTAGGGTTTGGGTTAGTGTTAGAGTTAGGGTTTGAGTTAGGGTTATGTTTAGGGTTAGTTTAGGGTTTGGGTTAGAGTTAGGGTTAGGGTTAGGGTTTGGGTTTGGTTTAGAGTTAGGGTTAGGTTAGGGTTTGGATTAGAATTAGGGTTAGGGTGAGGTGTTGGATTAGGGTTATGGTTAGGGTTAGGGTTAGGATTAGTGTTAGAGTTAGGGTTCCGATTAGAGTTAGGTTTAGAATTTGGGTTTGGGTAAGGGTTAAGGTTAGGTTTAGGGTTAGGGTTATGGTTAGGGTTAGGACTAGGATTAGGGTTAGTGTTAGGGTTAAGATTAGGGTTAGGGTTTGGTTTTAGGTTTCGGTTATGGTTAGGGTAAGTGTTAGGGTTAGGGTTTCGGGTTAGGGTTAGGTTTAGGGTTAGGGTTTCGGTTTGGGTTATGTTTTTGGTTACGTTTAGGGTTAGAGTTAGGGTTTGAGTTGGAATTATGTTTAGGGTTAGCATTAGGGTTAGGGGTAGGTTTAGGATTAGTGTTTCAGTTAGGGTTAGGGTTAGGGTTAGGGTTTGGGTTCAGGTTAGGGTTAGGGTTAGGTTTAGGGTTTGATTTAGGTTTAGGGTTAGGTTTAGGGTTAGTGTTAGGGTTTGGGTTAGGGTTAGGGTTAGGGTTAGGACTAGGGTTAGATTTAGGGTTAGGTTTAGGGTTAGCATTAGGGTTAGGATTAGGGTTAGGGTTAGGGTTTGGGTTAGGGTTAGGGTTAGGGTTAGGTTTAGGGTTAGGGTTAGGGTTTGGGTTAGGGTTAGGGTTAGGGTTACGGTTTGGTTTAGGGTTAGGGTTAGGGTTAGGATTAGGGTTAGGGTTTGTGTTAAGATTAGAGTTTGGGTTTGGGTTAAGGTTAGGGTTAGGGTTTGGGTTAAGGTTACGTTTAGGGTTAGGGTTTGTGTTAGGGTTAGGTTTAGGAGTAGGGTTAGGGTTTAGGTTTTCGGTTAGGGTTAGTGTTAGGGTTAGTGTTAGGATTAGGGTATGGGTTAGGGTTTAGGTTTGGTTAGGTTTAGGGTTAGGGTTATGGTTCGTTTTAGTATTAGTGTTAGGGTTCGGGTTATGGTTAGGGTTAGCGTTAGGGTTAGGGTTTGGGTTTGGGTTTTGTTTAGGGTTTGGGTTAGGGTTAGGGTTTGGGTTAGGGTTAGGGTTAGGGTTCGGGTTAGGATTTGGGTTAGGGTTAGGGTTAGAGTCGGATTTGGGTTAGAGTTATGGTGAGGGTTAGGGGTTGGGTTAGGGTTAGGGTTACGGTTAGGATTAGGGTTAGGGTTAGGGTTTGGATTAGGGTTAGTTTTAGGATTTGGGTTTGGGTAAGGGTAAGGGTTAGGGTTAGGGTTAGGAGTAGGGTTAGGGTTTAGATTTTGTTTAGGGTTAATGTTAGGGTTAGGGTTAGGATTAGGGTTTGGTTTAGGGTTAAGGTTAGGGTTAGGGTTTGGGTTAGGATTAGGGTTATGGTTTGGGTTAGGGTTAGGTATAGGGTTCGGGTTTGGGGTAGGGTTAGGGTTAGGGTTAGGGTTAGGATTAGGGTTAGGGTTTGGGTTAGGGTTAGGCTTAGGTTTGAATTTGGGTTAGTGTTAGGGCTAGGGTTAGTGTAAAGTTTAGGGTTTGGATTTGGGTTAGGGTTAGGGTTTTAGTTACGATTAGGGTAAAGTTTACGGTTTAAGTTTCGGTTTTTTATGGTTAGGGTTAGGGTTATGGTTAGGTTTAGGGTTAGGGTGAGGTTTTGGGTTAAGTTTAGGGTTAGGATTAGGGTTTGGTTTTGCGTTAGGGTTTGGATTATGGTTAGGGTTTGGGTTAGGGTTAGGGTTAGGTTTAGGGTTAGGATTTGGGTTAGGGTTAGGGTTCGGGTTTGGGTTAGAGGTAGGGTGAGGGTTAGGTGTTGGGTTAGGATTAGGGTTACGGTTAGGATTAGAATTACGGTTAGGGTTCGGATTAGGGTTAGTTTTAGAGTTTGGGTTTGGGTAAGGGTAAGGGTTAGGGTTAGGGTTAGGATAAGGATGAGGGTTAGGGTTAGGGTTAGGATTAGGGTTAGTATTTGGGTTATGGTTTAGGTTTGGGTTAGGGTTAGGGTTTGGGTTAGTGTTAGGATTTGGATTAGAGTTAGGGTTAGGGTTAGGGTTTGGGTTTGGGTTAGGGTTAGGTTTAGGTTAGGGTTTGGGTTAGAGTTAGGTTTAGGGTTATGGGTTGGATTAGGGTTATGGTTAGCGTTAGTTTTAGGATTACGGTTAGGGTTAGGCTTTAGGTTTGGTTTATGGTTAGGGTTAGGGTTAGGGTTTAAGTGGAGGATTAGGGTTAGTGTTAGGGTTTGGGTTAGGGTTAGGCTTACGGTGTGGGTTTTGGTTAGGGTTAGGGTTGGGGTTGGGGTTTCGGTGTGGGTTATGTTTTGGGTTAGGTTTAGGGTTAGGGTTAGGGTTTCGGTTCGGGTTACGATTAGGGTTAGGGTTTGAGTTTGAATTAGGTTTAGGGTTAGCATTAGGGTTAGGGTAAGGTTTAGGATTAGTATTTCGGTTAGGGTTAGGGTTAGGGTTAGGGTTTGGGTTAGGGTTAGGTTTAGGATTAGGGGTTAGGTTTAGGTTTAGGGTTATTATTAGGGTTTGGGTTAGGGTTAGTGTTAGGGTTTGGGTTTTAGTTAGAATTAGGGTTAGTGTTAGGTTTAGGTTTTGTGTTAGTGTTAGGGTTAAGCTTAGTGTTAGTGTTAGGGTTTGGGTTAGGGTTAGGGTTAGGTTTAGAGTTAGGATTAGGTTTAGGGTTAGGGTTAGATTTAGGGTTTGGTTTAGGAGTAGTGTTAGGGTTAGGTTTAGGGTTTGGGTTAGGGGTTGGTTTCGGGTTCGGGTTAGGGTTAGGGTTAGCGTTTGAGTTAGGGTTAGGGTTAGGGTTAGGGGTAGGTTTGGGGTTAGGGTTAGGGTTTGGTTTAGGGTTAGGGTTAGTGTTAGGGTTAGGGTTAGGGTTAGGGTTTGGGTTAGGGTTAGGGTTAGGGTTAGGGTTTGGGTTAGGGTTAGGGTTAGGGTTAGGGTTTGGGTTAGGATTAGGGTTAGGTTTAGGGTTTGGGTTAGGGTTAGGGTTAGCGTTACGGTGAGGGTTAGGATTAGGGTTAGGGTTTGTGTTAAGATTAGGGTTTGGATTTGGGTTAGGGTTAGGGTTAGGTTTAGGGTTTGATTTAGGGTTAGGGTTAGGGTTAGGGTTAGTGTTAGGGTTTGGGTTAGGGTTAGGGTTAGGACCAGGGTTAGTGTTAGGGTTAGGTTTAGGGTTAGCATTACGGTTAGGATTAGGGTTAGGGTTAGGGTTAGGGTTAGTGTTTGGGTTAGGATTAGGGTTAGGGTTAGGGTTTGGGTTAGGGTTAGGGTTAGGGTTACGGTTAGGGTTTGGATTAGGGTTAGGGTTTGTGTTAAGATTAGGGTTTGGTTTTGGGTTAGGGTTAGGGTTAAGGTTAGGGTTAGGTTTAGAATTAGGGTTAGTGTTAAGGTTTGGGTTAGGGTTAGAGTTAGGATGTGGGTTAGTGTTAGAGTTAGGTTTTGAGTTAGGGTTAGGTTTAGGGTTAGGTTAGGGTTTGGGTTAGAGTTAGGGTTAGGGTTAGGGTTTGGGTTTGGTTTAGAGTTAGGGTTAGGTTAGGGTTTGGGTTAGAGTTAGGGTTAGGGTGAGGTGTTGGATTAGGGTTATGGTTAGGGTTAGGGTTAGGATTAGGGTTACGGTTAGGGTTCCGATTAGAGTTAGGTTTAGAGTTTGGGTTTGGGTAAGGGTTAAGGTTAGGTTTAGGGTTAGGGTTAGGGTTAGGGTTAGGGTTAGGATTAGGGTTAGGGTTAGGGTTCCGATTAGAGTTAGGTTTTGAGTTTGGGTTTGGGTAAGGGTTAAGTTTAGGTTTAGGGTTAGGGTTAGGGGTAGGGTTAGGACTAGGATTAGGGTTAGGTTTAGGGTTAGGTGAGGGTTTATGTTAGAGTTAGGGTTAGGGTTAGGGGTTGGATTGGGATTATGGTTAGGGTTAGGCTTTAGGTTTGGGTTATGGTTAGGGTTAGGGTTAGGGTTAGGGTTTAAGGGTAGGATTAGGGTTAGTGTTAGGGTTTGGGTTAGGGTTAGGGTAACGGTGTGGGTTTGGGTTAGGGTTAGGGTTAGGGTTAGCGTTTCGGTGCGGGTTATGTTTTGGGTTAGGTTTAGGGTTAACGTTAGGTTTTCGGTTCAGGTTAGGATTAGGGTTAGGGTTTGAGTTTGAATTAGGTTTAGGGTTAGCATTAGGGTTATGGTTAGGTTTAGGATTAGTGTTTCGGTTAGGGTTAGGGTTAGGGTTAGGGTTCCGATTAGAGTTAGGTTTAGAGTTTGGGTTTGGGTAAGGTTTAAGGTTAGGGTTAGGGTTAGGGTTAGGGTTAGGATTAGTACTAGGATTAGGTTTAGGGTTAGGGTTAGGATTAGGGTTAGGGTTACGGTTAGGGTTAGGGTTTCGGTTTGGGTTATGTTTTGGGTTAGGTTTAGGTTTAGGGTTAGGGTTTGGGTTAGGGTTAGGGTTAGGGTTAGGATTAGGGTTAGGGTTTGAGTTTGAATTAGGTTTAGGTTTAGCATTAGGGTTAGGGTTAGGTTTAGGGTTTGATTTAGGGTTAGGGTTAGGGTTACGTTTTGTGTTAGGGTTTGGGTTAGGGTTAGGGTTAGGACTAGGGTTAGTGTTAGGGTTAGCATTAGGGTTAGGATTAGGGTTAGGGTTAGGGTTTGTGTTAGGGTTAGGGTTAGGGTTATGGTTAGGGTTTGGGTTAGGGTTAGGGTCAGGGTTAGGGTTTGGGTTAGGATTAGGGTTAGGGTTAGGGTTTGGGTTAGGGTTAGGGTTAGGGTTACGGTTAGGTTTAGGATTAGGGTTAGGGTTAGGGTTAAGGTTAGGGTTAGGTTTAGAATTAGGGTTAGTGTTAAGGTTAGGGTTAGGGTTAGGGTTAGGGTTAGGGTTAGGGTTAGGGTTAGGGTGTCTTTTAGGGTTAGGGTTAGGGTTAGGGTTAGGGTTAGGGTTTGGGTTAGGATTAGGGTTAGGGTTAGGGTTTGGGTTAGGGTTAGGGTTAGGGTTACGGTTAGGGTTAGAATTAGGGTTAGGGTTTGTGTTAAGATTAGGGTTTGGGTTTGGGTTAGGGTTAGGGTTAGGGTTAGGGTTAGGGTTAGGTTTAGGTTTACAATTAGGGTTAGTGTTAAGGTTAGGGTTAGGGTAAGGGTTAGGATAAGGATGAACTTTAGGGTTAGGGTTAGGATTAGGGTTACTATTTGGGTTATGGTTTGGGGTAGGGTTAGGGTTAGGGTTTGGGTTAGTTTTAGAGTGAGGGTTTGAGTAAGGGTTAGGTTTAGGGTTAGATTAGGGTTTGGGTTAGAGTCAGTGTTAGGGTTACGGTTTGGGTTTGGTTTAGAGTTAGGGTTAGGTTAGGGTTTGGGTTAGAGTTAGGGTTAGGGTGAGGTGTTGGATTAGGGTTATGGTTAGGGTTAGGGTTTGGGTTAGTGTTAGAGATAGGGTTTGAGTTAGGGTTAGGTTTAGGCTTACGTTGAGCTTTGGGTTAGAGTTAGGGTTGGGGTTAGGGTTTGGGTTTGGTTTAGAGTTAGGGTTAGGTTAGGTTTTGGGTTAGAGTTAGGGTTAGAGTGAGGTGTTGGATTAGGGTTATGGTTAGGGTAAGGGTTAGGATTAGGGTTAGGGTTAGGGTTCCGATTAGAGTTAGGTTTAGAGTTTGGGTTTCGGTAAGGGTTAAGGTTAGGTTTAGGGTTAGGGTTACTGTAAGGGTTAGGGTTAGGACTAGGATTAGGGTTATGGTTAGGGTTAGGGTTAGGATTAGGGTTAGGGTTAGAGTTCCGATTAGAGTTAGGTTTAGAGTTTGTGTTTGGGTAAGGGTTAAGGTTAGGTTTAGGGTTAGGGTTAGGGTTAGGGTTAGGGTTAGGACTAGGATTAGGGTTAGGGTTAGGGTTTGGATTAGGATTAGGGTTTGGTTTTAGGTTTGGGTTATGGTTAGGGTAAGTGTTAGGGTTAGGGTTTGGGTTAGTGTTAGGTTTAGGGTAAGGGTTTCGGTTTGGGTTATGTTTTGGTTTAGGTTTAGGGTTAGGGTTAGGTTTTGAATTGGAATTAGGTTTAGGGTTAGCATTAGGGTTAGGGTTAGGTTTAGGATTAGTGTTTCAATTAGGGTTAGGGTTAGGTTTAGGGTTTGGGTTCGGGTTAGGGTTAGGTTTAGGTTTAGGGTTTGATTTAGGGTTAGGGTTAGGGTTAGGGTTAGTGTTAGGGTTGGGTTAGGGTTAGGGTTAGGACTAGGGTTAGTGTTAGGGTTAGGTTTAGGGTTAGCATTAGGGTTAGGATTAGGGTTAGGGTTAGGGTTTGGGTTTTGTTTAGGGTTAGGGTTAGGTTTAGGGTTAAGGTTTGGGTTAGGGTTAGGGTTAGGGTTAGCGTTTGGGTTTGGGTTAGGGTTTGGGTTAGGTTTAGTGTTTGGGTTAGTGTTAAGATTAGGGTTTGGGTTAGTGTTAAGCTTAGCGTAAGGGGTTGGGTTAAGGTTACGTTTAGGGTTAGCGTTTGTGTTAGGGGTAGGGCTAGCGTTAGCAGTAGGGTTAGGGTTTAGGCATTTGGTTAGGGTTAGTGTTAGGGTTAGTGTTAGGATTAGGGTTTGGGTTAGGGTTTAGGTTTGGTTAGGTTTAGGGTTAGGGTTAGGGTTATGGTTAGGTTTAGCATTAGGGTTAGGGTTAGGGTTATGGTTAGGGTTGGTGTTAGGGTTATTGTTAGGGTTAGGGTTCGGGTTAGCATTTGGGTTAGGGTTAGGGTTAGAGTCGGATTTGGGTTAGAGTTATGGTGAAGGTTAGGGGCTGGGTTAGGGTTAGGGTTTGGGTTAGGGTTAGGGTTAGGGTTAGGGTTAGGGTTTGGGTTAGGGTTAGGTTTGAATCTGGGTTCGAATTAGGGTTATGGTTAGTGTTAAGATTATGGTTAGGGTTAGGGTTAGGGTTAGGTTTTGGGTGAGGGTAAGGGTTAGGGTTAGGGTTAGACTTAGGTTTAGGTTTAGGGTTAGGGTTAGGGTTAGGGTTAGGATAAGGATGAGGGTTAGGGTTAGGGTTAGGATTCGGGTTATTATTTGGGTTAGGGTTTGGGTTAGGGTTAGTGTTAGGGTTTGGTTTAGTGTTAGAGTTAGGGTTTGAGTTAGGGTTAGGTTTAGGCTTACATTGGGGTTGGGTTAGAGTTAGGGTTAGGGCTAGGGTTTGGTTTAGAGTTAGGGTTAGGTTAGGGTTTTGGTTAGAGTTAGGGTTAGGGTGAGGTGTTGGATTAGGGTTATGGTTAGGGTTAGGGTTAGGATTAGGGTTAGGGTTAGGGTTCCGATTAGAGTTAGGTTTAGAGTTTGGGTTTGGGTAAGGGTTAAGGTTAGGGTTAGGGTTAGGGTTAGGGTTAGGGTTAGGGTTAGGACTAGGATTAGGGTTAGGGTTAGTGTTAGGTTTAGGGTTAGGGTTAGGGTTTGGGTTTAGGTTTGGGTTATGGTTAGGGTTAGTGTTAGGGTTAGGATTTAGGGTTAGGTTTAGGGTTAGGTTTAGGGTTAGGGTTAGGGTTTGGGTTCGGGTTAGGAATAGGGTTATGGTTTGAGTTTGAATTAGGTTAAGGTTAGCATTAGGGTTAGGGTTAGGTTTAGGATTAGTGTTTCAGTTAGGCTTAGTGTTAGGGTTAGGGTTTGGGTACGGGTTAGGTTTAGGGTTAGGGTTAGGGTTTGATTTAGGGTTAGGGTTAAGGTTAGGGTTAGTGTTAGGGTTTGGGTTAGGGTTAGAGTTACGAATAGGGTTAGTGATAGGGTTAGGTTTAGGGTTAGCATTAGGGTTATGATTAGGTTTAGGGTTAGGGTTTGGGTTAGGGTTAGGGTTAGGGTTAGAGTTAGGTTTAGGGTTTGGTTTAGGGTTATGGTTAGGGTTAGGGTTTGGGTGAGGATTAGGGTTAGGGTTAGGGTTAGGGTTTGTGTTAAGATTAGGGTTTGGGTTTGGGTTAGGTTAGGGTTTGGGTTACAGTTAGGGTTAGGTTTAGGGTTAGGGTTAGGGTTAAGGTTAGGATTAGGGTTAGGGTTTGAGTTTGAATTAGGTTTAGGGTTAGCATTAGGGTTAGGGTTAGATTTAGGATAAGTGTTTCAGTTAGGGTTTGGGTTAGGGTTAGGGTTAGGGTTAGTGTTAGGTTTTGGGTTAGGGTTAGTGTTAGGGTTACGGTTTGGGTTAGGGTTAGGGTTAGAGTTAGGTTTTGGGTTAGGATTAGGGTTAGGGTTAGGGTTAGGGTTAGGGTTAGGGTTAGGACTAAGATTAGGGTTATGGTTAGGGTTAGGGTTAGGATTAGGGTTAGGGTTAGGGTTCCGATTAGAGTTAGGTTTAGAGTTTGGGTTTCGGTAAGGTTTAAGGTTAGGTTTAGGGTTAGGGTTACGGTTAGGGTTAGGGTTAGGACTAGGATTAGGGCTAGGGGTAGGGTTAGGATTAGGGTGAGGGTTTGGTTTTTGCTTTGGGTTATGGTTAGGGTCAGGGTTAGGGTTAGGGTTTGGGTTAGGGTTAGGGTTAGGTTTAGGGTTAGGATTTGGGTTAGGGTTAGGGTTAGGGTTCGGGTTTGGGTTAGAGGTAGGGTGAGGGTTAGGTGTTGGGTTAGGATTAGGGTTACAGTTAGGATTAGAATTACGGTTAGGGTTCGGATTGGGGTTAGTTTTAGAGTTTGGGTTTGGGTAAGGGTAAGGGTTAGGGTTAGGGTTAGGATAAGGATGAGGGTTAGGGTTAGGGTTAGGATTACGGTAAGTATTTGGGTTATGGTTTAGGTTTGGGTTAGGGTTAGGGTTTGGGTTAGTGTTAGGATTTGGGTTAGAGTTAGGGTTAGGGTTAGGGTTTGGGTTTGGGTTAGGGTTAGGTTTAGGTTAGGGTTTGGGTTAGAGTTAGGTTTAGGGTTATGGGTTGGATTAGGGTTATGGTTAGCGTTAGTTTTAGGATTAGGGTTAGGGTTAGGCTTTAGGTTTGGTTTATGGTTAGGGTTAGGGTTAGGGTTTAAGTGGAGGATTAGGGTTAGTGTTAGGGTTTGGGTTAGGGTTAGGCTTACGGTGTGGGTTTTGGTTAGGGTTAGGGTTAGGGTTAGGGTTTCGGTGTGGGTTATGTTTTGGGGTAGGTTTAGGGTTAGGGTTAGGGTTTCGGTTCGGGTTACGATTAGGGTTAGGGTTTGAGTTTGAATTAGGTTTAGGGTTAGCATTAGGGTTAGGGTAATGTTTAGGATTAGTATTTCGGTTAGGGTTACGGTTAGGGTTAGGCTTTGGGTTAGGGTTAGGTTTAGGATTAGGGGTTAGGTTTAGGTTTAGGGTTATTATTAGGGTTTGGGTTAGGGTTAGTGTTAGGGTTTGGGTTTTAGTTAGAATTAGGTTTAGTGTTAGGGTTAGGTTTTGTGTTAGTGTTAGGGTTAAGCTTAGTGTTAGTGTTAGGGTTTGGGTTAGGGTTAGGGTTAGGTTTAGAGTTAGGATTAGGTTTAGGGTTAGGGTTAGATTTAGGGTTTGGTTTAGGAGTAGTGTTAGGGTTAGGTTTAGGGTTTGGGTTAGGGTTTGGTTTCGGGTTCGGGTTAGGGTGAGGGTTAGCGTTTGAGTTAGGGTTAGGGTTAGGGTTAGGGGTAGGTTTAGGGTTAGGGTTAGGGTTTGGTTTAGGTTTAGGGTTAGGGTTAGGGTTAGGGTTAGGGTTTGGGTTAGGGTTAGGGTTAGGGTTAGGGTTTGGGTTAGGGTTAGGGTTAGGGTTAGGGTTTGGGTTAGGATTAGGGTTAGGTTTAGGGTTTGGGTTAGGGTTAGGGTTAGGGTTACGGTTAGGGTTAGGATTAGGGTTAGGGTTTGTGTTAAGATTAGGGTTTGGATTTGGGTTAGGGTTAGGGTTAGGTTTAGGGTTTGATTTAGGGTTAGGGTTAGGGTTAGGGTTAGTGTTAGGGTTTGGGTTAGGGTTAGGGTTAGGACCAGGGTTAGTGTTAGGGTTAGGTTTAGGGTTAGCATTACGGTTAGGATTAGGGTTAGGGTTAGGGTTTGTGTTAGGGTTAGGGTTAGCGTTAGGGTTAGGCTTTGGGTTAGGGTTAGGGTAAGGGTTAGTGTTTGGGTTACGGTTAGGGTTAGGGTTAGGGTTAGGGTTAGTGTTTGGGTTAGGATTAGGGTTAGGGTTAGGGTTTGGGTTAGGGTTAGGGTTAGGGTTACGGTTAGGGTTTGGATTAGGGTTAGGGTTTGTGTTAAGATTAGGGTTTGGTTTTGGGTTAGGGTTAGGGTTAAGGTTAGGGTTAGGTTTAGAATTAGGGTTAGTGTTAAGGTTAGGGTTAGGGTTAGGGTTAGGATAAGGATGAGGGTTAGGTTTACGGTTAGGATTAGGGTTATTATTTGGGTTATGGTTTGGGTTAGGGTTAGGGTTAGGATGTGGGTTAGTGTTAGAGTTAGGTTTTGAGTTAGGGTTAGGTTTAGGGTTAGGTTAGGGTTTGGGTTAGAGTTAGGGTTAGGGTTAGGGTTTGGGTTTGGTTTAGAGTTAGGGTTAGGTTAGGGTTTGGGTTAGAGTTAGGGTTAGGGTGAGGTGTTGGATTAGGGTTATGGTTAGGGTTAGGGTTAGGATTAGGGTTACGGTTAGGGTTCCGATTAGAGTTAGGTTTAGAGTTTGGGTTTGGGTAAGGGTTAAGGTTAGGTTTAGGGTTAGGGTTAGGGTTAGGGTTAGGGTTAGGATTAGGGTTAGGGTTAGGGTTCCGATTAGAGTTAGGTTTAGAGTTTGGGTTTGCGTAAGGGTTAATTTTAGGTTTAGGGTTAGGGTTAGGGGTAGGGTTAGGACTAGGATTAGGGTTAGGGTTAGGGTTAGGTGAGGGTTTATGTTAGAGTTAGGGTTAGGGTTAGGGGTTGGATTAGGATTATGGTTAGGGTTAGGCTTTAGGTTTGGGTTATGGTTAGGGTTAGGGTTAGGGTTAGGGTTTAAGGGTAGAATTAGGGTTAGTGTTAGTGTTTGGGTTAGGGTTAGGGTTACGGTGTGGGTTTGGGTTAGGTTTAGCGTTTCGGTGTGGGTTATGTTTTGGGTTAGGTTTAGGGTTAACGTTAGGGTTTCGGTTCAGGTTAGGATTAGGGTTAGGGTTTGAGTTTGAATTAGGTTTAGGGTTAGCATTAGGATTAGGGTTAGGTTTAGGATTAGTGTTTCGGTGAGGGTTAGGGTTAGGGTTAGGGTTCCGATTAGAGTTAGGTTTAGAGTTTGGGTTTGGGTAAGGTTTAAGGTTAGGGTTAGGGTTAGGTTTAGGGTTAGGGTTAGTACTAGGATTAGGTTTAGGGTTAGGGTTAGGATTAGGGTTAGGTTTACGGTTAGGGTTAGGGTTTCGGTTTGGGTTATGTTTTGGGTTAAGTTTAGGTTTAGGGTTAGGGTTAGGGTTAGGGTTAGTGTTAGGGTTAGGATTAGGGTTAGGGTTTGAGTTTGAATTAGGTTTAGGGTTAGCATTAGGGTTAGGGTTAGGTTTAGGGTTTGATTTAGGGTTAGGGTTAGGGTTAGGTTTAGTGTTAGGGTTTGGGTTAGGGTTAGGGTTAGGACTAGGGTTAGTGTTAGGGTTAGCATTAGGGTTAGGATTAGGGTTAGGGTTAGGGTTTGTGTTAGGGTTAGTGTTAGGGTTATGGTTAGGGTTTGGGTTAGGGTTAGGGTTAGGGTTAGGGTTTGGGTTAGGATTAGGGTTAGGGTTAGGGTTTGGGTTAGGGTTAGGGTTAGGGTTAGGGTTAAGGTTAGGGTTAGGTTTAGAATTAGGGTTAGTGTTAAGGTTAGGGTTAGGGTTAGGGTTAGGGTTAGGGTTAGGTTTAGGGTTAGGGTTTCTGTTAGGGTTAGGGTTAGGGTTAGGGTTAGGGTTTGGGTTAGGATTAGGGTTAGGGTTAGGGTTTGGGTTAGGGTTAGGGTTAGGGTTACGGTTAGGGTTAGAATTAGGGTTAGGGTTTGTGTTAAGATTAGGGTTTGGGTTTGGGTTAGGGTTAGGGTTAGGGTTAGGGTTAGGTTTAGGTTTACAATTAGGGTTAGTGTTAAGGTTAGGGTTATGGTAAGGGTTAGGATAAGGAGGAACTTTAGGGTTAGGGTTAGGATTAGGGTTACTATTTGGGTTATGGTTTGGGGTAGGGTTAGGGTTAGGGTTTGGGTTAGTTTTAGAGTTAGGGTTTGAGTAAGGGTTAGGTTTAGGGTTAGATTAGGGTTTGGGTTAGAGTCAGTGTTAGGGTTACGGTTTGGGTTTGGTTTAGAGTTAGGGTTAGGTTAGGGTTTGGGTTAGAGTTAGGGTTAGGGTGAGGTGTTGGATTAGGGTTATGGTTAGGGTTAGGGTTTGGGTTAGTGTTAGAGATAGGATTTGAGTTAGGGTTAGGTTTAGGCTTACGTTGAGCTTTGGGTTAGAGTTAGGGTTGGGGTTAGGGTTTGGGTTTGGTTTAGAGTTAGGGTTAGGTTAGGTTTTGGGTTAGAGTTAGGGTTAGAGTGAGGTGTTGGATTAGGGTTATGGTTAGGGTAAGGGTTAGGATTAGGGTTAGGGTTAGGGTTCCGATTAGAGTTAGGTTTAGAGTTTGGTTTTCGTAAGGGTTAAGGTTAGGTTTAGGGTTAGGGTTAGGGTAAGGGTTAGGGTTAGGACTAGGATTAGGGTTATGGTTAGGGTTAGGGTTAGGATTAGGGTTAGGGTTAGGGTTCTGATTAGAGTTAGGTTTAGAGTTTGGGTTTGGGTAAGGGTTATGGTTAGGTTTAGGGTTAGGGTTAGGGTTAGGGTTAGGGTTAGGGTTAGGGTTAGGACTAGGATTAGGGTTAGGGTTAGGGTTTGGATTAGGGTTAGGGTTTGGTTTTAGGTTTGGGTTATGGTTAGGGTAAGTGTTAGGGTTAGGGTTTGGGTTAGTGTTAGGTTTAGGGTAAGGGTTTCGGTTTGGGTTATGTTTTGGTTTAGGTTTAAGGTTAGGGTTAGGTTTTGAATTGGAATTAGGTTTAGGGTTAGCATTAGGGTTAGGGTTAGGTTTAGGATTAGTGTTTCAGTTAGGGTTAGGGTTAGGGTTAGGGTTTGGGTTCGGGTTAGGGTTAGGTTTAGGTTTAGGGTTTGATTTAGGGTTAGGGTAAGGGTTAGGGTTAGTGTTAGGGTTGGGTTAGGGTTAGGGTTAGGACTAGGGTTAGTGTTAGGGTTAGGTTTAGGGTTAGCATTAGGGTTAGGATTAGGGTTAGGGTTAGGGTTTGGGTTTTGTTTAGGGTTAGGGTTAGGTTTAGGGTTAAGGTTTGGGTTAGGGTTAGGGTTAGGGTTAGCGTTTGGGTTAGGGTTAGGGTTAGGGTTAGGATTAGGGTTAGGGTTTGTGTTAAGATTAGGGTTTGGGTTTGGGTTAAGGTTAGGGTTAGGGTTTGGTTTAAGGTTACGTTTAGGGTTAGGGTTTGTGTTAGGGTTAGGGTTAGCGTTAGGAGTAGGGTTAGGGTTTAGGTTTTTGGTTAGGGTTAGTGTTAGGGTTAGTGTTAGAATTAGGGTTTGGGTTAGGGTTTAGGTTTGGTTAGGTTTAGGGTTAGGGTTAGGGTTATGGTTAGGTTTAGCATTAGGGTTAGGGTTAGGGTTATGGTTAGGGTTGGTTTTAGGGTTAGGGTTAGGGTTAGGGTTCGGGTTAGCATTTGGGTTAGGGTTAGGGTTAGAGTCGGATTTGGGTTAGAGTTATGGTGAAGGTTAGGGGTTGGGTTAGGGTTAGGGTTTGGGTTAGGGTTAGGGTTAGGGTTAGGTTTAGGGTTTGAGTTAGGGTTAGGTTTGAATCT
>JAJHUQ010000032.1:15982500-15985000 GCA_035773235.1 Eospalax fontanierii
ATTTGGGTTAGGGTTATGTTTAGAGTCGGATTTGGGTTAGAGTTATGGTGAGCTTTAGGGGTTAGGGTTAGGGTTATGGTTGGGGTTAGGGTTAGGGTTAGGGTTAGGGTTTGATTTAGGGTTAAGGTTAGGGTTAGGGTTAGTGTTAGGGTTTGGGTTAGGGTTACGGTTAGGAGTAGGGTAAGTGTTAGGGTTAGGTTTAGGGTTAGCATTAGGGTTAGGATTAGCGTTAGGGTTATGGTTTGGGTTAGGGTTAGGGTTAGGGTTAGGGTTAGGGTTTGGGTTAGGGTTAGGGTTAGGGTTAGGGTCTGATTAGGGTTAGGGTTAGGATTGGGGTTAGGGTTTGTGTTAAGATCACGGTTTGGGTTTGGGTTAGGGTTAGGGCTAGGGTTAGGGTTACGGTTCGGGTTAGAATTAGGGTTAGGGTTAAGGTTAGGGTTAGGGTTAGGGTTAGGGTTAGGATAAGGATGAGGGTTAGGGTTAGGGTTAGGATTAGTGTTAGTATTTGGGTTATGGTTTGGGTTAGGGTTAGTGTCAGGGTTTGGGTTAGTGTTAGAGTTAGGGTTTGAGTTAGGGTTAGGTATAGGGTTAGGTTAGGGTTTGGGTTAGAGTTAGGGTTAGGGTTAGGTTTGGGTTTGGTTTAGAGTTAGGGTTAGGTGTGTGTTTGAGTTAGAGTTAATGTTAGCGTGAGGTGTTCGATTAGTGTTATGGTTAGGGTTAGGGTTAGGATTAGGGTTAGGGTTAGGGTTCCGATTAGAGTTAGGTTTAGAGTTTGGGTTTTGTAACTGTTAAGGTTAGGGTTAAGTTTAGGGTTAGGGTTAGGGTTAGGATTTGGATTAGGGTTAGAGTTAGGGTTAGGATTATGGTTAGGGTTTGGATTTAGGTTTTGGTTATGTTTAGGGTAAGTGTTAGGGTTAGGGTTTCGGGTTAGGGTTAGGGTTAGGGTTTCGGTTTTGGTTATGTTTTGGGTTAGGTTTAGGGTTAGGGTTAGGGTTTGGGTTCGGGTTAGGATTAGGGTTAGGGTTAGGGTTAGGGTTAGGGTTAGGGTTTGGGTTAGGGTTAGGGTTAGGGTTAGGGTTACGTTTTGTGTTAGGGTTAGGGTTAGGGTTAGGGTTAGGGTTACGTTTTGTGTTAGGGTTAGGGTTAGGGTTAGGATTAGGGTTAGGGTGTGTGTTAAGATTAGGGTTTGGGTTTGGGTTAAGGTTAGGGTTAGGGTTTGGGTTAAGGTTACGTTTAGGGTTAGGGTTTGGGTTAGGGTTAGGGTTAGGAGTAGGGTTAGGGTTTAGGTTTTCGGTTAGGGTTAGTGTTAGGGTTAGTGTTAGGATTAGGGTATGGGTTAGGGTTTAGGTTTGGTTAGGTTTAGGGTTAGGGTTATGGTTAGGTTTAGCATTAGTGTTAGGGTTAGGGTTATGGTTAGGGTTAGCGTTAGGGTTAGGGTTTGGGTTTGGGTTTTGTTTAGGGTTTGGGTTAGGGCTAGGGTTTGGGTTAGGGTTAGGGTTAGGGTTCGGGTTAGGATTTGGGTTAGGGTTTGTGTTAGAGTCGGATTTGGGTTAGAGTTATGGTGAGGGTTAGGGGTTGGGTTAGGGTTAGGGTTACGGTTAGGATTAGGGTTAGGGTTAGGGTTTGGATTAGGGTTAGTTTTAGGATTTGGGTTTGGGTAAGGGTAAGGGTTAGGGTTAGGGTTTGGGTTAGGGTTAGGGTTAGGGTTCAGGTTAGGATTTGGGTTAGGGTTAGGGTTAGAGTCGGATTTGGGTTAGAGTTATGGTGAAGGTTAGGTGTTGGGTTAGGGATAGGGTTTGGGTTAGGGTTAGGGTTAGGTATAGGGTTAGGGTTAGGGTTTGGGTTAGGGTTAGGTTTGAATCTGGGTTAGTATTAGGGTTATGGTTAGTGTTAAGATTATGGTTAGGGTTAGGGTTAGGGTTAGGTTTTGGGTGAGGTTTAGGGTTAGGGTTAGGGTTAGACTTAGGTTTAGGGTGAGGGTTAGGGTTAGGGTTAGGGTTAGGATAAGGATGAGGGTTAGGTTTAGGGTTAGGATTAGGGTTATTATTTGGGTTAGGGTTTGGGTTAGGGTTAGTGTTAGGGTTTGGGTTAGTGTTAGAGTTAGGGTTTGAGTTAGGGTTAGTTTTAGGCTTACATTGGTGTTGGGTTAGAGTTAGGGTTAGGGTTAGGGTTTGGGTTTGGTTTAGAGTTAGGGTTAGGTTAGGGTTTGGGTTAGAGTTAGGGTTAGGGTGAGGTGTTGGATTAATGTTATGGTTAGGGTTAGGGTTAGGATTAGGGTTAGGGTTAGGGTTCCGATTAGAGTTAGGTTTAGAGTTCGGGTTTTGGTAAGGGTTAAGGTTAGGGTTAGGGTTAGGGTTAGGGTTAGGGTTAGGGTTAGGGTTAGGGTTAGGACTAGGATTAGGGTTAGGGTTAGGGTTAGGTTTAGGGTTAGGGTTTGGGTTTAGGTTTGGGTTATGGTTAGGGTTAGTGTTAGGGTTAGGGTTTAGGGTTAGGTTTAGGG
>JAJHUQ010000032.1:15990000-16000000 GCA_035773235.1 Eospalax fontanierii
AGTTTAGGGTTAGGATTAGGGTTTGGTTTTGCGTTAGGGTTTGGATTAGGGTTAGGGTTTGGCTTAGGGTTAGGGTTAGGGTTAGGGTTAGGATTTGGGTTAGGGTTAGGGTTAGGGTTCGGGTTTGGGTTAGAGTTAGGGTGAGGGTTAGGTGTTGGGTTAGGATTAGGGTTACGGTTAGGATTAGGATTACAGTTAGGGTTCGGATTAGGGTTAGTTTTAGAGTTTGGGTTTGGGTAAGGGTAAGGATTAGGGTTAGGGTTAGGATAAGGATGAGGGTTAGGGTTAGGGTTAGGATTAGGGTTAGTATTTGGGTTATGGTTTAGGTTTGGGTTAGGGTTAGGGGTTGGGTTAGTGTTAGGATTCGGGTTAAGATTAGGGTTAGGGCTAGGTTTTGGGTTTGTGTTAGGGATAGGTTTACGTTAGGGTTTGGGTTAGAGATAGGTTTAGGGGTATGGGTTGGATTAGGGTTATGGTTAGGGTTAGTTTTAGGATTAGGGTTAGGGTTAGGCTTTAGGTTTGGTTTATGGTTAGGGTTAGGGTTAGGGTTTAAGTGTAGGATTAGGGTTAGTGTTAGGGTTTGGGTTAGGTTTAGGCTTACGGTGTGGGTTTTGGTTAGGGTTAGGGTTAGGGTTAGGGTTTCGGTGTGGTTTATGTTTTGGGTTAGGATTAGGGTTAGGGTTAGGGTTTCGGTTCGGGTTAGGATTAGGGTTAGGGTTTGAGTTTGAATTAGGTTTAGGGTTAGCATTAGGGTTAGGGTAAGGTTTAGGATTAGTGTTTCGGTTAGGGTTAGGGTTAGGGTTAGGGTTTGGGTTAGGGTTAGGGTTAGGATTAGGGGTTAGGTTTAGGTTTAGGGTTATTATTAGGGTTTGGGTTAGGGTTAGTGTTAGGGTTTGGGTTTTAGTTAGAATTAGGGTTAGTGTTAGGGTTAGGTTTTGTGTTAGTGTTAGGGTTAAGTTTAGTGTTAGTGTTAGGGTTTGGGTTAGCGTTAGGGTTAGGTTTAGAGTTAGGATTAGGTTTAGAATTAGGGTTAGATTTAGGGTTTGGTTTAGGAGTAGTGTTAGGGTTAGGTTTAGGGTTTGGGTTAGGTTTAGGGTTAGGGTTAGGGTTTGGGTTTGGGTTCGGGTTAGGGTTAGGGATTGGGTTTGAGTTAGGGTTAGGGTTAGGGTTAGGGGTAGGGTTAGGGTTAGGGTTAGCGTTTGGGTTAGGGTTAGGGTTAGGGTTAGGGTTAGGGTTAGGGTTAGGGTTAGGGTTAGGGTTAGGGTTACGGTTAGGGTTAGGATTAGGGTTAGGGTTTGTGTTAAGATTAGGGTTTGGTTTTGGGTTAGGGTTAGGGTTAAGGTTAGGGTTAGGTTTAGAATTAGGGTTAGTGTTAAGGTTAGGGTTAGGGTTAGGGTTAGGATAAGGATGAGGGTTCGGGTTAGGGTTAGGATTAGGGCTATTATTTGGGTTATGGTTTGGGTTAGGGTTAGGGTTAGGATTTGGGTTAGTGTTAGAGTTAGGTTTTGAGTTAGGGTTAGGTTTAGGGTTAGGTTAGGGTTTGGGTTAGAGTTAGGGTTAGGGTTAGGGTTTGGGTTTGGTTTAGAGTTAGGGTTAGGTTAGGGTTTGGGTTAGAGTTAGGGTTAGGGTGAGGTGTTGGATTAGGGTTATGGTTAGTGTTAGGGTTAGGATAAGGGTTAGGGTTAGGATTAGGGTTAGGGTTAGGGTTCCGATTAGAGTTAGGTTTAGAGTTTGGGTTTGGGTAAGGGTTAAGCTTAGGGTTAGGGTTAGGGTTAGGGTTAGGGTTAGGATTAGGGTTAGGGTTAGGGTTCCGATTAGAGTTAGGTTTAGAGTTTGGGTTTGGGTAAGGGTTAAGTTTAGGTTTAGGGTTAGGGTTAGGGGTAGGGTTAGGACTAGGATTAGGGTTAGGTTTAGGGTTAGGTTAGGGTTTATGTTAGAGTTAGGGTTAGGGTTAGGGGTTGGATTAGGGTTACGGTTAGGGTTAGGCTTTAGGTTTGGGTTATGGTTAGGGTTAGGGTTAGGGTTTAAGGGTAGGATTAGGGTTAGTGTTAGGGTTTGGGTTAGGGTTAGGGTTACGGTGTGGGTTTGGGTTAGGGTTAGGGTTAGGGTTAGGGTTTCGGTGTGGGTTATGTTTTGGGTTAGGTTTAGGGTTAGGGTTAGGGTTTCATTTCAGGTTAGGATTAGGGTTAGGGTTTGAGTTTGAATTAGGTTTAGGGTTAGCATTAGGGTTAGGGTTAGGTTTAGGATTAGTGTTTCGCTTAGGGTTAGGGTTAGGGTTAGGGTTAGGGTTCGGATTATACTTAGGTTTAGAGTTTGGGTTTGGGTAAGGTTTAAGGTTAGGGTTAGGGTTAGGGTTAGGGTTAGGGTTAAGGTTAGTACTAGGATTAGGTTTAGGGTTAGGGTTAGGATTAGGGTTAGGGTTAGGGTTAGGGTTAGGGTTTCGGTTTGGGTTATGTTTTGGGTTAGGTTTAGGGTTAGGGTTAGGGTTAGGATTAGGGTTAGGGTTAGGGTTAGGGTTTCTGTTTGGGTTATGTTTTGGGTTAGGGTTAGGGTTAGGGTTAGGGTTTGGGTTAGGGTTAGGGTTAGGGTTAGGGTCTGATTAGGGTTAGGGTTAGGATTAGGGTTAGGGTTTGTGTTAAGATCACGGTTTGGGTTTGGGTTAGGGTTAGGGTTAGGGTTACGGTTCGGGTTAGAATTAGGGTTAGGGTTAAGGTTAGGGTTAGGGTTAGGGTTAGGGTTAGGACAAGGATGAGGGTTAGGGTTAGGGTTAGGATTAGTGTTAGTATTTGGGTTATGGTTTGGGTTAGGGTTAGTGTCAGGGTTTGGGTTAGTGTTAGAGTTAGGGTTTGAGTTAGGGTTAGGTATAGGGTTAGGTTAGGGTTTGGGTTAGAGTTAGGGTTAGGGTTAGGTTTGGGTTTGGTTAAGAGTTAGGGTTAGGTGTGTGTTTGAGTTAGAGTTAGTGTTAGCGTGAGGTGTTCGATTAGTGTTATGGTTAGGGTTAGGGTTAGGATTAGGGTTAGGGTTAGGGTTCCGATTAGAGTTAGGTTTAGAGTTTGGGTTTTGTAACTGTTAAGGTTAGGGTTAAGTTTAGGGTTAGGGTTAGGGTTAGGATTTGGATTAGGGTTAGGGTTAGGGTTAGGATTATGGTTAGGGTTTGGATTTAGGTTTTGGTTATGTTTAGGGTAAGTGTTAGGGTTAGGGTTTCGGGTTAGGGTTAGGGTTAGGGTTTCGGTTTTGGTTATGTTTAGGGTTAGGTTTAGGGTTAGGGTTACGGTTTGGGTTCGGGTTAGGATTAGGGTTAGGGTTAGGGTTAGGGTTAGGGTTAGGGTTAGGGTTTGGGTTAGGGTTAGGGTTAGGGTTAGGGTTACGTTTTGTGTTAGGGTTAGGGTTAGGGTTAGGGTTAGGGTTACGTTTTGTGTTAGGGTTAGGGTTAGGGTTAGGATTAGGGTTAGGGTTTGTGTTAAGATTAGGGTTTGGGTTTGGGTTAAGGTTAGGGTTAGGGTTTGGGTTAAGGTTACGTTTAGGGTTAGGGTTTGGGTTAGGGTTAGGGTTAGGAGTAGGGTTAGGGTTTAGGTTTTCGGTTAGGGTTAGTGTTAGGGTTAGTGTTAGGATTAGGGTATGGGTTAGGGTTTAGGTTTGGTTAGGTTTAGGGTTAGGGTTATGGTTAGGTTTAGCATTAGTGTTAGGGTTAGGGTTATGGTTAGGGTTAGCGTTAGGGTTAGGGTTTGGGTTTGGGTTTTGTTTAGGGTTTGGGTTAGGGTTAGGGTTTGGGTTAGGGTTAGGGTTAGGGTTCGGGTTAGGATTTGGGTTAGGGTTTGTGTTAGAGTCGGATTTGGGTTAGAGTTATGGTGAGGGTTAGGGGTTGGGTTAGGGTTAGGGTTACGGTTAGGATTAGGGTTAGGGTTAGGGTTTGGATTAGGGTTAGTTTTAGGATTTGGGTTTGGGTAAGGGTAAGGGTTAGGGTTAGGGTTTGGGTTAGGGTTAGGGTTAGGGTTCGGGTTAGGATTTGGGTTAGGGTTAGGGTTAGAGTCGGATTTGGGTTAGAGTTATGGTGAAGGTTAGGTGTTGGGTTAGGGATAGGGTTTGGGTTAGGGTTAGGGTTAGGTATAGGGTTAGGGTTAGGGTTTGGGTTAGGGTTAGGTTTGAATCTGGGTTAGTATTAGGGTTATGGTTAGTGTTAAGATTATGGTTAGGGTTAGGGTTAGGGTTAGGTTTTGGGTGAGGTTTAGGGTTAGGGTTAGGGTTAGACTTAGGTTTAGGGTTAGGGTTAGGGTTAGGGTTAGGGTTAGGATAAGGATGAGGGTTAGGTTTAGGGTTAGGATTAGGGTTATTATTTGGGTTAGGGTTTGGGTTAGGGTTAGTGTTAGGGTTTGGGTTAGTGTTAGAGTTAGGGTTTGAGTTAGGGTTAGTTTTAGGCTTACATTGGTGTTGGGTTAGAGTTAGGGTTAGGGTTAGGGTTTGGGTTTGGTTTAGAGTTAGGGTTAGGTTAGGGTTTGGGTTAGAGTTAGGGTTAGGGTGAGGTGTTGGATTAATGTTATGGTTAGGGTTAGGGTTAGGATTAGGGTTAGGGTTAGGGTTCCGATTAGAGTTAGGTTTAGAGTTCGGGTTTTGGTAAGGGTTAAGGTTAGGGTTAGGGTTAGGGTTAGGGTTAGGACTAGGATTAGGGTTAGGGTTAGGGTTAGGTTTAGGGTTAGGGTTTGGGTTTAGGTTTGGGTTATGGTTAGGGTTAGTGTTAGGGTTAGGGTTTAGGGTTAGGTTTAGGGTTAGGGTTAGGGTTTCGGTTTGGGTTATGTTTTGGGTTAGGTTTAGGGTTAGGGTTAGGGTTTGTGTTCGGGTTAGGAATAGGGTTATGGTTTGAGTTTGAATTAGGTTTAGTGTTAGCATTAGGGTTAGGGTTAGGTTTAGGATTAGTGTTTCAGTTAGGCTTAGTGTTAGGGTTAGGGTTTGGGTACGGGTTAGGTTTAGGGTTAGGGTTAGGGTTTGATTTAGGGTTAGGGTTAAGTTTAGGGTTAGTGTTAGGGTTTGGGTTAGGGTTAGGGTTAGGAATAGGGTTAGTGATAGGGTTAGGTTTAGGGTTAGCATTAGGTTTATCATTAGGTTTAGGGTTAGGGTTTGGGTTAGGGTTAGGGTTAGGGTTAGGGTTAGGTTTAGGGTTTGGTTTAGGGTTATGGTTAGGGTTAGGGTTTGGGTGAGGGTTAGGGTTAGGGTTAGGGTTAGGGTTAGGGTTTGTGTTAAGACTAGGGTTTGGGTTTGGGTTAGGTTAGGGTTTGGGTTACAGTTAGGGTTAGGGTTAGGGTTTGGGTTTGGTTTAGTGTTAGGGTTAGGTTAGGGTTTGGGTTAGAGTTAGGGTTAGGGTGAGGTGTTGGATTAGGGTTATGGTTAGGGTTAGGGTTAGGATTAGGGTTAGGGTTAGGGTTCCGATTAGAGTTAGGTTTAGAGTTTGGTTTTGGGTAAGGGTTAAGGTTAGGGTTTGGGTTAGGGTTAGGGTTAGGACTAGGATTAGGGTTAGGGTTAGAGTTAGGATTAGGGTTACGGTTAGGGTTAGGGTTAGGTTTTCGGTTTGGGTTATGTTTTGGGTTAGGTTTAGGGTTAGGGTTAGGGTTAGGGTTCGGGTTAGGATTTAGGTTAGGGTTATGGTTAGAGTCGGATTTGGGTTAGAGTTATGGTGAGCTTTAGGGGTTAGGGTTAGGGTTAGGGTTAGGGTTAGGGTTAGGGTTTGATTTAGGGTTAAGGTTAGGGTTAGGGTTAGTGTTAGGGATTGGGTTAGGGTTACGGTTAGGAGTAGGATAAGTGTTAGGGTTAGGTTTAGGGTTAGCATTAGGGTTAGGATTAGCGTTAGGGTTATGGTTTGGGTTAGGGTTAGGGTTAGGGTTAGGGTTAGGGTTAGGGTTTGGGTTAGGGTTAGGGTTAGGGTTAGGGTCTGGTTAGGGTTAGGGTTAGGATTAGGGTTAGGGTTTGTGTTAAGATCAGGGTTTGGGTTTGGGTTAGGGTTAGGGTTAGGGTTAGGGTTACGGTTCGGGTTAGAATTAGGGTTAGGATTAAGGTTAGGGTTAGGGTTAGGGTTAGGATAAGGATGAGGGTTAGGGTTAGGGTTAGGATTAGTGTTAGTATTTGGGTTATGGTTTGGGTTAGGGTTAGGGTTAGGGTTTGGGTTAGTATTAGAGTTAGGGTTTGAGTTAGGGTTAGGTATAGGGTTAGGTTAGGGTTTGGGTTAGAGTTAGGGTTAGGGTTAGGTTTGGGTTTGGTTTAGAGTTAGGGTTAGGTGTGTGTTTGAGTTAGAGTTAGTGTTAGCGTGAGGTGTTCGATTAGTGTTATGGTTAGGGTTATGGTTAGGATTAGGATTAGGGTTAGGGTTCCGATTAGAGTTAGGTTTAGAGTTTGGGTTTTGTAAGTGTTAAGGTTAGGGTTAGGTTTAGGGTTAGGGTTAGGGTTAGGATTTGGATTAGGGTTAGGGTTAGGGTTAGGATTATTGTTAGGGTTTGGATTTAGGTTTTGGTTATGTTTAGGGTAAGTGTTAGGGTTAGGGTTTCGGGTTAGGGTTAGGGTTAGGGTTTCGGTTTTGGTTATGTTTTGGGTTAGGTTTAGGGTTAGGGTTAGGGTTTGGGTTCGGGTTAGGATTAGGGTTAGGGTTAGGGTTAGGGTTAGGGTTAGGGTTTGGGTTAGGGTTAGGGTTAGGGTTAGGGTTACGTTTTGTGTTAGGGTTAGGGTTAGGGTTAGGGTTAGGGTTACGTTTTGTGTTAGGGTTAGGGTTAGGGTTAGGATTAGGGTTAGGGTTTGTGTTAAGATTAGGGTTTGGGTTTGGGTTAAGGTTAGGGTTAGGGTTTGGGTTAAGGTTACGTTTAGGGTTAGGGTTTGGGTTAGGGTTAGGGTTAGGAGTAGGGTTAGGGTTTAGGTTTTCGGTTAGGGTTAGTGTTAGGGTTAGTGTTAGGATTAGGGTATGGGTTAGGGTTTAGGTTTGGTTAGGTTTAGGGTTAGGGTTATGGTTAGGTTTAGCATTAGTGTTAGGGTTAGGGTTATGGTTAGGGTTAGCGTTAGGGTTAGGGTTTGGGTTTGGGTTTTGTTTAGGGTTTGGGTTAGGGTTAGGGTTTGGGTTAGGGTTAGGGTTAGGGTTCGGGTTAGGATTTGGGTTAGGGTTTGTGTTAGAGTCGGATTTGGGTTAGAGTTATGGTGAGGGTTAGGGGTTGGGTTAGGGTTAGGGTTACGGTTAGGATTAGGGTTAGGGTTAGGGTTTGGATTAGGGTTAGTTTTAGGATTTGGGTTTGGGTAAGGGTAAGGGTTAGGGTTAGGGTTAGGTGTAGGGTTAGGGTTTAGATTTTCGGTTAGGGTTAATGTTAGGGTTAGGGTTAGGATTAGGGTTTGGTTTAGGGTTAAGGTTAGGGTTAGGGTTTGGGTTAGGGTTTGGGTTAGGGTTTGGGTTAGGCTTAGGGTTAGGGTTAGGGTTAGGGTTAGGGTTAGGGTTAGGGTTTGGGTTAGGGTTAGGGTTAGGGTTAGGGTTAGGGTTAGGGTTATGGTTAGGTTTAGCATTAGGGTTAGGGTTAGGGTTATGGTTAGGGTTAGCTTTAGGGTTAGGGTTAGGGTTTGGGTTTGGGTTAGGTTTTGGGTTAGGGTTAGGGTTTGGGTTAGGGTTAGGGTTAGGGTTCGGGTTAGGATTTAGGTTAGGGTTATGGTTAGAGTCGGATTTGGGTTAGAGTTATGGTGAGCTTCAGGGGTTAGGGTTAGGGTTAGGGTTAGGGTTAGGGTTAGGGTTAGGGTTAGGGTTTGATTTAGGGTTAAGGTTAGGGTTAGGGTTAGTGTTAGGGTTTGGGTTAGGGTTACGGTTAGGAGTAGGGTAAGTGTTAGGGTTAGGTTTAGGGTTAGCATTAGGGTTAGGATTAGCGTTAGGGTTATGGTTTGGGTTAGGGTTAGGGTTAGGGTTAGGGTTAGGGTTAGGGTTAGGGTTTGGGTTAGGGTTAGGGTTAGGGTTAGGGTCTGGTTAGGGTTAGGGTTAGGATTAGGGTTAGGGTTTGTGTTAAGATCAGGGTTTGGGTTTGGGTTAGGGTTAGGGTTAGGGTTAGGGTTACGGTTCGGGTTAGAATTAGGGTTAGGATTAAGGTTAGGGTTAGGGTTAGGGTTAGGATAAGGATGAGGGTAAGGGTTAGGGTTAGGATTAGTGTTAGTATTTGGGTTATGGTTTGGGTTAGGGTTAAGGTTAGGGTTTGGGTTAGTGTTAGAGTTAGGGTTTGAGTTAGGGTTAGGTATAGGGTTAGGTTAGGGTTTGGGTTAGAGTTAGGGTTAGGGTTAGGTTTGGGTTTGGTTTAGAGTTAGGGTTAGGTGTGTGTTTGAGTTAGAGTTAGTGTTAGCGTGAGGTGTTCGATTAGTGTTATGGTTAGGGTTAGGGTTAGGATTAGGGTTAGGGTTAGGGTTCCGATTAGAGTTAGGTTTAGAGTTTGGGTTTTGTAAGTGTTAAGGTTAGGGTTAGGTTTAGGGTTAGGGTTAGGGTTAGGATTTGGATTAGGGTTAGGGTTAGGGTTAGGATTATGGTTAGGGTTTGGATTTAGGTTTTGGTTATGTTTAGGGTAAGTGTTAGGGTTAGGGTTTCGGGTTAGGGTTAGGGTTAGGGTTTCGGTTTTGATTATGTTTTGGGTTAGGTTTAGGGTTAGGGTTAGGGTTTGGATTCGGGTTAGGATTAGGGTTAGGGTTAGGGTTAGGGTTAGGGTTAGGGTTTGGGTTAGGGTTAGGGTTAGGGTTAGGGTTAGGGTTACGTTTTGTGTTAGGGTTAGGGTTAGGGTTAGGATTAGGGTTAGGGTTTGTGTTAAGATTAGGGTTTGGGTTTGGGTTAAGGTTAGGTTTAGGGTTTGGGTTAAGGTTACGTTTAGGGTTAGGGTTTGGGTTAGGGTTAGGGTTAGGAGTAGGGTTAGGGTTTAGGTTTTCGGTTAGGGTTAGTGTTAGGGTTAGTGTTAGGATTAGGGTATGGGTTAGGGTTTAGGTTTGGTTAGGTTTAGGGTTAGGGCTATGGTTAGGTTTAGCATTAGTGTTAGGGTTAGGGTTATGGTTAGGGTTAGCGTTAGGGTTAGGGTTTGGGTTTGGGTTTTGTTTAGGGTTTAGGTTAGGGTTAGGGTTTGGGTTAGGGTTAGGGTTAGGGTTCGGGTTAGGATTTGGGTTAGGGTTTGTGTTAGAGTCGGATTTGGGTTAGAGTTATGGTGAGGGTTAGGGGTTGGGTTAGGGTTAGGGTTACGGTTAGGATTAGGGTTAGGGTTAGGGTTTGGGTTAGGGTTAGGGTTAGGGTTTGGGTTAGGGTTAGGGTTAGGGTTAGGGTTAGGGTTAGGGTTAGGGTTAGGGTTTGGGTTAGGGTTAGGGTTAGGGTTTGGGTTAGGGTTAGGGTTAGGGTTCGGGTTTGGGGTAGGGTTAGGGTTAGGGTTAGTGTTAGGATTAGGGTTAGGTTTTGGGTTAGGGTTAGGCGTAGGTTTGAATTTGGGTTAGTGTTAGGGCTAGGGTTAGTGTAAAGTTTAGGGTTTGGATTTGGGTTAGGGTTAGGTTTTGAGTTACGATTAGGGTAAAGTTTACGGTTTAGGTTTCGGTTTGGTTTACAGTTAGGGTTATTGTTATGGTTAAGTTTAGGGTTAGGGTTAGGGTTAGGGTGAGGTTTTGGGTTAAGTTTAGGGTTAGGATTAGGGTTTGGTTTTGTGTTAGGGTTTGGATTAGGGTTAGGGTTTGGCTTAGGGTTAGGGTTAGGGTTAGGGTTAGGATTTGGGTTAGGGTTAGGGTTAGGGTTCGGTTTTGGGTTAGAGTTAGGGTGAGGGTTAGGTGTTGGGTTAGGATTAGAGTTACGGTTAGGATTAGGATTACAGTTAGGGTTCGGATTAGGGTTAGTTTTAGAGTTTGGGTTTGGGTAAGGGTAAGGATTAGGGTTAGGGTTAGGATAAGGATGAGGGTTAGGGTTTGGTTTAGGGTTAGGGTTATTGTTTGGGTTATGGTTTAGGTTTGGGTTAGGGTTAGGGTTTGGGTTAGTGTTAGGATTCGG
>JAJHUQ010000032.1:16002500-16010000 GCA_035773235.1 Eospalax fontanierii
TTAGGGTTTGGGTTAGGATTAGGGTTAGTGTTAGGGTTTGGGTTAGTGTTAGGCTTACGGTGTGGGTTTGGGTTAGGGTTAGGGTTAGGGTTAGGGTTTCGATGTGGGTTATGTTTTGGGTTAGGTTTAGGGTTAGGGTTAGGGTTTTGGTTCGGTTTAGGATTAGGGTTAGGTTTTGAGTTTGAATTAGGTTTAGGGTTAGCATTAGGATTAGGGTAAAGTTTAGGATTAGTGTTTCGGTTAGGGTTAGGGTTAGGCTTAGGGTTTGGGTTAGGGTTAGGTTTAGGATTAGGGGTTAGGTTTAGGTTTAGGGTTATTATTAGGGTTTGGGCTAGGGTTAGTGTTAGGGTTTGGGTTTTAGTTAGAATTAGGGTTAGTGTTAGTGTTAGGTTTTGTGTTATTGTTAGGGTTAAGCTTAGTGTTAGTGTTAGGGTTTGGGTTAGGGTTAGGGTTAGGTTTAGAGTTAGGATTAGGTTTAGGGTTAGGGTTAGATTTAGGGTTTGGTTTAGGAGTAGTGTTAGGGTTAGGTTTAGGGTTTGGGTTAGGTTTAGGGTTAGGGTTAGGGTTTGCGTTCGGGTTCGGGTTAGGGTTAGGTTTAGGGTTTGAGTTAGGGTTAGGGTTAGGGTTATGGGTAGGGTTAGGGTTAGAGTTAGGGTTTGGGTTAGGGTTAGGGTTAGGGTTAGGGTTAGGGTTTGGTTTAGGGTTAGGGTTAGGGTTAGGGTTTGGGTTAGGATTAGGTTTAGGGTTAGGGTTTGGGTTAGGGTTAGGATTAGGGGTAAGGTTAGGGTTAGGATTAGGGTTAGGGTTTGTGTTAAGATTAGGGTTTGGGTTTGGGTTAGGGTTAGGGTTAGGTTTAGGATTTGATTTAGGGTTAGGGTTAGGGTTAGTGTTAGGGTTTGGGTAAGGGTTAGGGTTAGGACTAGGGTTAGTGTTAGGGTTAGGTTTAGGGTTACCATTAGGGTTAGGATTAGGGTAAGGGTTAGGGTTTGTGTTAGGGTTAGGGTTAGGGTTAGGTTTTGGGTTAGGGTTAGGGTTAGGGTTAGGGTTTGGGTTAGGATTAGGGTTAGGGTTAGGGTTTGGGTTAGGGTTAGGGTTAGGGTTACGGTTAGGGTTAGGATTAGGGTTAGGGTTAGGGTTAGGGTTAGGGTTAAGGTTAGGGTTAGGTTTAGAATTAGGTTTAGTGTTAAGGTTAGGGTTAGGGTTAGGGTTAGGGTTAGGGTTAGGGTTAGGATTTCGGTTAGGGTTAGGGTTAGGGTTTGGGTTAGGGTTAGGTTTAGGGTTAGGGTTAGGGTTTGGGTAAGGGTTAGGGTTTTGGTTAGGGTTTGAGTTAGGGTTAGGGTTAGTTTTAGGGTTTGGGTTAGGATAAGGGTTAGGGTTAGGGTTTGGGTTAGGGTTAGGGTTAGGGTTACGGTTAGGGTTAGGATTAGGTTTAGGGTTTGTGTTAAGATTAGGGTTTGGGTTTGGGTTAGGGTTAGGGTTAGGGTTAGGGTTAGGGTTAGGGTTAGGTTTACAATTAGGGTTAGTGTTAAGCTTAGGGTTAGGGCTAGGTTTAGGATAAGGATGAAGGTTAGGGTTAGGGTTAGGATTTGGGTAACTATTTGGGTTATGGTTTGTGTTAGGGTTAGGGTTAGGGTTAGGGTTAGTGTTACGGTTAGGGTTAGGATTAGGGTTAGGGTTAAGGTTAGGGTTAGGTTTAGAATTAGGGTTAGTGTTAAGGTTAGGGTTAGGGTTAGGGTTAGGATTAGGGTTAGGGTTTCGGTTAGGGTTAGGGTTAGGGTTAGGGTTTGGGTTAGGGTTAGGTTTAGGGTTAGGGTTAGGGTTAGGGTTAGGGTTAGGGTTAGGGTTAGGGTTTGGGTTAGGATTAGGGTTAGGGTTAGGGTTTGGGTTAGGGTTAGGGTTAGGGTTATGGTTAGGGTTAGGATTAGGGTTAGGGTTTGTGTTAAGATTAGGGTTTGGTTTTGGGTTAGGGTTAGGGTTAGGGTTAGGTTTACAATTAGGGTTAGTGTTAAGGTTAAGGTTAGGTTTAGGGTTAGGATAAGGATGAAGGTTAGGGTTAGGGTTAGGATTAGGTTTACTCTTTGGGTTATGGTTTGGGTTAGGGTTAGGGTTAGGGTTTGGGTTAGTGTTAGAGTTAGGGTTTGAGTTAGGGTTAGGTTTAGGGTTAGATTAGGGTTTGGGTTAGAGTCAGTGTTAGGGTTACGGTTTGGGTTTGGTTTAGAGTTAGGGTTAGGTTAGGGTTTGGGTTAGAGTTAGGGTTAGGGTGAGGTGTTGGATTAGGGTTATGGTTAGGGTTAGGGTTTGGGTTAGTGTTAGAGTTAGGGTTTGAGTTAGGGTTAGGTTGAGGCTTACATTGGGGTTTGGTTTAGAGTTAGGGTTTGGGTTTTTTTTTAGAGTTAGGGTTAGGTTAGTGTTTGGGTTAGAGTTAGGGTTAGGGTGAGGTGTTGGATTAGGGTTATGGTTAGGGTTAGGGTTAGGATTAGGGTTAGGGTTAGGGTTCCGATTAGAGTTAGGTTTAGAGTTTGGGTTTCGGTACGGGTTAAGGTTAGGTTTAGGTTTAGGTTTAGGGTTAGGATTAGGGTTAGGACTAGGATTAGGGTTATCGTTAGGGTTAGGGTTAGGATTAGGGTTAGGGTTAGGGTTCCGATTAGAGTTAGGTTTAGAGTTTGGGTTTGGGTAAGGGTTAAGGTTACCTTTAGGGTTAGGGTTAGGGTTAGGGTTAGGGTTAGGACTAGGATTAGGGTTAGGGTTAGGGTTTGGATTAGGGTTAGGGTTTGGTTTTAGGTTTGGGTTATGCTTAGGGTAAGTGTTAGGGTTAGGGTTTAGGGTTAGGGTTAGGTTTAGGGTAAGGGTTTCTGTTTGGGTTAGGGTTAGGGTTAGGGTTAGGGTTTGAATTGGAATTAGGTTTAGGGTTAGCATTAGGGTTAGGGTCAGGTTTAGGATTAGTGTTTCAGTTAGGGTTAGGGTTAGGGTTAGGGTTTGGGTTCGGGTTAGGGTTAGGTTTAGGTTTTGGGTTAGGTTTAGGGTTAGGGTTAGGGTTTCGGTTCGGGTTAGGATTAGGGTTAGGGTTTGAGTTTGAATTAGGTTTAGGGTTAGCATTAGGGTTAGGGTAAGGTTTAGGATTAGTGTTTCGGTTAGGGTTAGGGTTAGGGTTAGGGTTTGGGTTAGGGTTAGGGTTAGGATTAGGGGTTAGGTTTAGGTTTAGGGTTATTATTAGGGTTTGGGATAGGGTTAGTGTTAGGGTTTGGGTTTTAGTTAGAATTAGGGTTAGTGTTAGGGTTAGGTTTTGTGTTAGTGTTAGGGTTAAGTTTAGTGTTAGTGTTAGGGTTTGGGTTAGCGTTAGGGTTAGGTTTAGAGTTAGGATTAGGTTTAGGATTAGGGTTAGATTTAGGGTTTGGTTTAGGAGTAGTGTTAGGGTTAGGTTTAGGGTTTGGGTTAGGTTTAGGGTTAGGGTTAGGGTTTGGGTCCGGGTTCGGGTTAGGGTTAGGGATTGGGTTTGAGTTAGGGTTAGGGTTAGGGTTAGGGGTAGGGTTAGGTTTAGGGTTAGCGTTTGGGTTAGGGTTAGGGTTAGGGTTAGGGTTAGGGTTAGGGTTAGGGTTAGGGTTACGGTTAGGGTTAGGATTAGGGTTAGGGTTTGTGTTAAGATTAGGGTTTGGTTTTGGGTTAGGGTTAGGGTTAAGGTTAGGGTTAGGTTTAGAATTAGGGTTAGTGTTAAGGTTAGGGTTAGGGTTAGGGTTAGGGTTAGGATAAGGATGAGGGTTCGGGTTAGGGTTAGGATTAGGTTTATTATTTGGGTTATGGTTTGGGTTAGGGTTAGGCTTAGGATTTGGGTTAGTGTTAGAGTTAGGTTTTGAGTTAGGGTTAGGTTTAGGGTTAGGTTAGGGTTTGGGTTAGAGTTAGGGTTAGGGTTAGGGTTTGGGTTTGGTTTAGAGTTAGGGTTAGGTTAGGGTTTGGGTTAGAGTTAGGGTTAGGGTGAGGTGTTGGATTAGGGTTATGGTTAGGGTTAGGGTTAGGATTAGGGTTACGGTAAGGGTTCCGATTAGAGTAAGGTTTAGAGTTTGGGTTTGGGTAAGGGTTAAGGTTAGGTTTAGGGTTAGGGTTAGGGTTAGGGTTAGGATTAGGGTTAGGGTTAGGGTTCCGATTAGAGTTAGGTTTAGAGTTTGGGTTTGGGTAAGGGTTAAGTTTAGGTTTAGGGTTAGGGTTAGGGGTAGGGTTAGGACTAGGATTAGGTTTAGGTTTAGGGTTAGGTTAGGGTTTATGTTAGAGTTAGGGTTAGGGTTAGGGGTTGGATTAGGTTTATGGTTAGGGTTAGGCTTTAGGTTTGGGTTATGGTTAGGGTTAGGGTTAGGGTTTAAGGGTAGGATTAGGGTTAGTGTTAGGGTTTGGGTTAGGGTTAGGGTTACGGTGTGGGTTTGGGTTAGGGTTAGGGTTAGGGTTAAGGTTTCGTTGTGGGTTATGTTTTGGGTTAGGTTTAGGGTTAGGGTTAGGGTTTCGGTTCAGGTTAGGATTAGGGTTAGGGTTTGAGTTTGAATTAGGTTTAGGGTTAGCATTAGGGTTAGGGTTAGGTTTAGGATTAGTGTTTCGGTTAGGGTTAGGGTTAGGGTTAGGGTTAGGGTTCCGATTATAGTTAGGTTTAGAGTTTGGGTTTGGGTAAGGTTTAAGGTTAGGGTTAGGGTTAGGGTTAGGGTTAGGGTTAAGGTTAGTACTAGGATTAGGTTTAGGGTTAGGGTTAGGATTAGGGTTAGGGTTAGGGTTAGGGTTAGGGTTTCGGTTTGGGTTATGTTTTGCGTTAGGTTTAGGGTTAGGGTTAGGGTTAGGATTAGGGTTAGGGTTAGGGTTAGGGTTAGGGTTTCTGTTTGGGTTATGTTTTGGGTTAGGTTTAGGGTTAGGGTTAGGGTTAGCATTAGGGTTAGGGTTAGGTTTAGGATAAGTGTTTCAGTTAGGGTTAGGGTTAGGGTTATGGTTAGGGTGAGGGTTAGGGTTTGATTTAGGGTTATGGTTAGGGTTAGGGTTAGTGTTAGGGTTTGGGTTAGGGTTAGGGTTAAGACAAGGGTTATGTTATGGTTAGGTTTCGGGTTAGCATTAGGGTTAGGATTAGGGTTAGGTTTAGGGTTTGGGTTAGGGTTAGGGTTAGGGTTAGGGTTTGGGTTAGGGTTAGGGTTATGGTTAGGGTTTGAGTTTGGGTTAGAGTTAGGGTTAGGGTTTGGGTTAGGATTAGGGTTAGTGTTAGGGTTTGGGTTAGTGTTAGGCTTACGGTGTGGGTTTTGGTTAGGGTTAGGGTTAGGGTTAGGGTTTAGGTGTGGGTTATGTTTTGGGTTAGGTTTAGTGTTAGGGTTAGGGTTTGAGTTTGAATTAGGTTTAGGGTTAGCATTAGGGTTAGGGTAAAGTTTAGGATTAGTGTTTCGGTTAGGGTTAGGGTTAGGCTTAGGTTTTGGGTTAGGGTTAGGTTTAGGATTAGGGGTTAGGTTTAGGTTTAGGGTTATTATTAGGGTTTGGGCTAGGGTTAGTGTTAGGGTTTGGGTTTTAGTTAGAATTAGGGTTAGTGTTAGGGTTAGGTTTTGTGTTAGTGTTAGGGTTAAGCTTAGTGTTAGTGTTAGGGTTTGGGTTAGGGTTAGGGTTAGGTTTAGAGTTAGGATTAGGTTTAGGGTTAGGGTAAGATTTAGGGTTTGGTTTAGGAGTAGTGATAGGGTTAGGTTTAGGGTTTGGTTTAGGTTTAGGGTTAGGGTTAGGGTTTGCGTTCGGGTTCGGGTTAGGGTTAGGTTTAGGGTTTGAGTTAGGGTTAGGGTTAGGGTTATGGGTAGGGTTAGGGTTAGAGTTAGGGTTTGGGTTAGGGTTAGGGTTAGGGTTAGGGTTAGGGTTTGGGTTAGGGTTAGGGTTAGGGTTAGGGTTTGGGTTAGGATTAGGTTTAGGGTTAGGGTTTGGGTTAGGGTTAGGTTTAGGGTTAAGGTTAGGGTTAGGATTAGGGTTAGGGTTTGTGTTAAGATTAGGGTTTGGGTTTGGTTTAGGGTTAGGGTTAGGTTTAGGGTTTGATTTAGGGTTAGGGTTAGGGTTAGGGTTAGTGTTAGGGTTTGGGTTAGGGTTAGGGTTAGGACTAGGGTTAGTGTTAGGGTTAGGTTTAGGGTTAGCATTAGGGTTAGGATTAGGGTTAGGGTTAGGGTTTGTGTTAGGGTTAGGGTTAGGTTTTGGGTTAGGGTTAGGGTTAGGGTTAGGGTTTGGGTTAGGATTAGGGTTAGGGTTAGGGTTTGGGTTAGGGTTAGGGTTAGGGTTACGGTTAGGGTTAGGATTAGGGTTAGGGTTAGGGTTAGGGTTAAGGTTAGGGTTAGGTTTAGAATTAGGGTTAGTGTTAAGGTTAGGGTTAGGGTTAGGGTTAGGGTTATGGTTAGGGTTAGGATTTCGGTTAGGGTTAGGGTTAGGGTTTGGGTTAGGGTTAGGTTTAGGGTTAGGGTTAGGGTTTGGGTAAGGGTTAGGGTTATGGTTAGGGTTTGAGTTAGGGTTAGGGTTAGGGTTAGGGTTTGGGTTAGGATAAGGGTTAGGGTTAGGGTTTGGGTTAGGGTTAGGGTTAGGGTTACGGTTAGGGTTAGGATTAGGGTTAGGGTTTGTGTTAAGATTAGGGTTTGGGTTTGGGTTAGGGTTAGGGTTAGGGTTAGGTTTACAATTAGGGTTAGTGTTAAGCTTAGGGTTAGGGTTAGGTTTAGGATAAGGATGAAGGTTAGGGTTAGGGTTAGGATTTGGGTTACTATTTGGGTTATGGTTTGGGTTAGGGTTAGGGTTAGGGTTTGGGGTAGTGTTTGAGTTATGGTTTGAGTTAGGGTTAGGTTTAGGGTTAGGGTTAGGGTTACGGTTACGGTTAGGGTTACGATTAGGGTTAGGGTTAGGGTTAAGGTTAGGGTTAGGTTTAGAATTAGGGTTAGTGTTAAGGTTAGGGTTAGGGTTAGGGTTAGGGTTAGGGTTAGGATTAGGGTTAGGGTTTCGGTTAGGGTTAGGGTTAGGGTTAGGGTTTGGGTTAGGGTTAGGGTTAGGGTTAGGGTTAGGGTTAGTTTTAGGGTTAGGGTTTGGTTTAGGATTAGGGTTAGGGTTAGGGTTTGGGGTAGTGTTAGGGTTAGGGTTATGGTTAGGGTTAGGATTAGGGTTAGGGTTTGTGTTAAGATTAGGGTTTGGTTTTGGGTTAGGGTTAGGGTTAGGGTTAGGGTTAGGTTTACAATTAGGGTTAGTGTTAAGGTTAGGGTTAGGGTTAGGGTTAGGATAAGGATGAAGGTTAGGGTTAGGGTTAGGATTAGGGTTACTATTTGGGTTATGGTTTGGGTTAGGGTTAGGGTTAGGGTTTGGGTTAGTGTTAGAGTTATGGTTTGTGTTAGGGTTAGGTTTAGGGTTAGATTAGGGTTTGGGTTAGAGTCAACGTTAGGGTTACGGTTTGGGTTTGGTTTAGAGTTAGGGTTAGGTTAGGGTTTGGGTTAGAGTTAGGGTTAGGGTGAGGTGTTGGATTAGGGTTATGGTTAGGGTTAG
>JAJHUQ010000032.1:16015000-16025000 GCA_035773235.1 Eospalax fontanierii
TAGGGTTAGGGTTAGGATTAGGGTTAGGGTTAGGGTTCCGATTAGAGTTATGTTTAGAGTTTGGGTTTCGGTAAGGGTTAAGGTTAGGTTTAGGTTTAGGGTTAGGATTAGGGTTAGGGTTAGGACTAGGATTAGGGTTATGGTTAGGGTTAGGGTTAGGATTAGCGTTAGGGTTAGGCTTCCGATTAGAGTTAGGTTTAGAGTTTGGGTTTGGGTAAGGGTTAAGGTTACTTTTAGGGTTAGGGTTAGGGTTAGGGTTAGGGTTAGGACTAGGATTAGTGTTAGGGTTAGGATTTGGATTAGGGTTAGGGTTTGGTTTTAGGTTTGGGTTATGGTTAGGGTAAGTGTTAGAGTTAGGGTTTAGGCTTAGGGTTAGGTTTGGGGTAAGGGTTTCTGTTTGGGTTATGTTTTGGGTTAGGTTTAGGGTTAGGGTTAGGGTTTGAATTGGAATTAGGTTTAGGGTTAGCATTAGGGTTAGGGTTAGGTTTAGGATTAGTGTTTCATTTAGGGTTAGGGTTAGGGTTAGGGTTTGGGTTAGACTTAGGTTTAGGGTTAGGGTTAGGGTTAGGGTTAGGGTTAGGATAAGGATGAGGGTTAGGGTTAGGGTTAGGATTAGGGTTATTATTTTTGTTAGGGTTTGTGTTAGGGTTAGTGTTAGGGTTTGGGTTAGTGTTAGAGTTAGGGTTTGAGTTAGGGTTAGGTTTAGGTTTAGGGTTTGATTTAGGGTTAGGGTTAGGGTTAGGGTTAGTGTTAGGATTTGGGTTAGGGTTAGGGTTAGAGTCGGATTTGGGTTAGAGTTATGGTGAAGGTTAGGGGTTGGGTTAGGGTTAGGGTTTGGGTTAGGGATAGGGTTAGGCTTAGGGTTAGGGTTTGGGTTAGGGTTAGGTTTGAATCTTGGTTAGTATTAGGGTTATGGTTAGTGTTAAGATTATGGTTAGGGTGAGGGTTAGGGTTAGGTTTTGTGTGAGGTTTAGGGTTAGGGTTAGGGTTAGACTTAGGTTTAGGGTTAGGGTTAGGGTTAGGGTTAGGTTTAGGATAAGGATGAGGGTTAGGGTTAGGGTTAGGATTAGGGTTATTATTTGGGTTAGGGTTTGTGTTAGGGTTAGTGTTAGGTTTTGGGTTAGTGTTAGAGTTAGGGTTTGAGTTAGGGTTAGGTTTAGGGTTACATTGGGGTTGGGTTAGAGTTAGGTTTAGGGTTAGGGTTTGGGTTTGGTTTAGAGTTAGGGTTAGGTTAGGGTGTGGGTTAGAGTTAGGGTTAGGGTGAGGTGTTGGATTAGGGTTATGGTTAGGGTTAGGGTTAGGATTAGGGTTAGGGTTAGGGTTCCGATTAGAGTTAGGTTTAGAGTTTGGGTTTGGGTAAGGGTTAAGGTTAGGGTTAGGGTTAGGGTTAGGGTTAGGTTTCGGGTTACAACTAGGATTAGGGTTAGGGTTAGTGTTAGGTTTAGGGTTAGGGTTTGGGTTTAGGTTTGGGTTATGGTTAGGGTTAGTGTTAGGGTTAGGGTTTAGGATTAGGTTTAGGGTTAGGGTTAGGGTTTCGGTTTGGGTTATGTTTTGGGTTAGGTTTAGGGTTAGGATTAGGGTTTGGGTTCGGGTTAGGAATAGGGTTATGGTTTGAGTTTGAATTAGGTTTAGGGTTAGCATTAGGGTTAGGGTTAGGTTTAGGATTAGTGTTTCAGTTAGGCTTAGTGTTATGGTTAGGGTTTGGGTACGGGTTAGGTTTAGGGTTAGGGTTAGGGTTTGATTTAGGGTTAGGGTTAAGGTTAGGGTTAGTGTTAGGGTTTGGGTTAGGGTTAGGGTTAGGAATAGGGTTAGTGATAGGGTTAGGTTTAGGGTTAGCATTAGGGTTATGATTAGGTTTAGGGTTAGGGTTTGGTTTAGGGTTATGGTTAGGGTTAGGGTTTGGGTGAGGGTTAGGGTTAGGGTTAGGGTTAGGGTTAGGGTTTGTGTTAAGATTAGGGTTTGGATTTAGGTTAGGTTAGGGTTTGGGTTACAGTTAGGGTTAGGGTTAGGGTTTGGGTTTGGTTTAGTGTTAGGGTTAGGTTAGGGTTTGGGTTAGAGTTAGGGTTAGGGTGAGGTGTTGGATTAGGGTTATGGTTAGGGTTAGGGTTAGGATTAGGGTTAGGGTTAGGGTTCCGATTAGAGTTAGGTTTAGAGTTTGGGTTTGGGTAAGGGTTAAGGTTAGGGTTAGGGTTAGGGTTAGGGTTAGGGTTAGGACTAGGATTAGGGTTAGGGTTAGTGTTAGGTTAAGGGTTAGGGTTTGGGTTTAGGTTTGGGTTATGGTTAGGGTTAGTGTTAGGGTTAGGTTTTAGGGTTAGGTTTAGGGTTAGGGTTAGGGTTTCGGTTTGGGTTATATTTTGGGTTAGGTTTAGGGTTAGGGTTAGGGTTTGGGTTCGGGTTAGGAATAGGGTTATGGTTTGCGTTTGAATTAGGTTAAGGTTAGCATTAGGGTTAGGGTTAGGTTTAGGATTAGTGTTTCAGTTAGGCTTAGTGTTAGGGTTAGGGTTTGGGTACGGGTTAGGTTTAGGGTTAGGGTTAGGGTTTGATTTAGGGTTAGGGTTAAGGTTAGGGTTAGTGTTAGGGTTTGGGTTAGGGTTAGAGTTAGGAATAGGGTTAGTGATAGGGTTAGGTTTAGGGTTAGCATTAGGGTTATGATTAGGTTTAGGGTTAGGGTTTGGGTTAGGGTTAGGGTTAGGGTTAGGGTTAGGTTTAGGGTTTGGTTTAGGGTTATGGTTAGGGTTAGGGTTTGGGTGAGGATTAGGGTTAGGGTTAGGGTTAGGGTTTGTGTTAAGATTAGGGTTTGGGTTTGGGTTAGGTTAGGGTTTGGGTTACAGTTAGGGTTACGGTTAGGGTTAGGGTTAGGGTTAAGGTTAGGATTAGGGTTAGGGTTTGAGTTTGAATTAGGTTTAGGGTTAGCATTAGGGTTAGAGTTAGATTTAGGATAAGTGTTTCAGTTAGGGTTTGGGTTAGGGTTAGGGTTAGGGTTAGTGTTAGGTTTTGGGTTAGGGTTAGTGTTAGGGTTACGGTTTGGGTTAGGGTTAGGGTTAGAGTTAGGTTTTGGGTTAGGATTAGGGTTAGGGTTAGGGTTAGGGTTAGGGTTAGGGTTAGGACTAGGATTAGGGTTATGGTTAGGGTTAGGGTTAGGATTAGGGTTAGGGTTAGGGTTCCGATTAGAGTTAGGTTTAGAGTTTGGGTTTGGGTAAGGGTTAAGGTTAGGTTTAGGGTTAGGGTTACGGTTAGGGTTAGGGTTAGGACTAGGATTAGGGCTAGGGTTAGGGTTAGGATTAGGGTTAGGGTTTGGTTTTAGGTTTGGGTTATGGTTAGGGTCAGGGTTAGGGTTAGGGTTTAGGGTTAGGGTTAGGTTTAAAGTTAGGGTTTCGGTTTCGGTTATGTTTTGGGTTAGGTTTAGGGTTAGGGTTAGGGTTTGAGTTGGAATTAGGTTTAGGGTTAGCATTAGGATTAGGGTTAGGTTTAGGATTAGTGTTTCAGTTAGGGTTAGGGTTAGGGTTAGGGTTTGGGTTCTGGTGAGGGTTAGGGTTAGGTTTAGGTTTTGATTTAGGGTTAGGGTTAGGGTTAGGGTTTTTGTTAGGTTTTGGGTTAGGGTTAGGGTGAAGACTAGGGTTAGTGTTAGGGTTAGGTTTAGGGTTAGCATTAGGGTTAGGATTAGGGTTAGGCTTACGGTTTGGGTTAGGGTTAGGGTTAGGGTTAGGGTTAGGTTTTGGGTTAGGTTTAGGGTTAGGGTTAGTGTTAGGGTTAGGGTTATGGTTAGGTTTAGCATTAGGGTTAGGGTTAGGGTTATGGTTAGGGTTAGCTTTAGGGTTAGGGTTAGGGTTTGGGTTTGGGTTAGGGTTTGGTTTAGGGTTAGGGTTTGGGTTAGGGTTAGGGTTAGGGTTCGGGTTATAATTTGGGTTAGGGTTATGGTTAGAGTCGGATTTGGGTTAGAGTTATGGTGAGGGTTAGGGGTTGGGTTACGGTTAGGGTTACGGTTAGGGTTAGGGTTATGATTAGGTTTAGGTTTAGGGTTAGGGTTAGGGTTACGCTTTCGGTTTCGGTTATGTTTTGGGATAGTTTTAGGGTTAGGTTTGGGTTTGGGTTGGGTTAGGATTAGGGTTAGGGTTTGAGTTTGAATTAGGTTTAGGGTTAGCATTAGGGTTAGGGTTAGGTTTAGGATAAGTGTTTCAGTTAGGGTTAGGGTTAGGGTTAGGGTTTGGGTTCGGGTTAGGGTTAGGGTTAGGGTTTTGGTTAGGGTTAGGGTTAGGGTTAGGATTAGGGTTAGGGTTTGTGTTAAGATTAGGGGTTAGGTGTGGGTTAAGGTTAGGGTTAGGGTTTGGGTTAAGGTTACGTTTAGGGTTAGGGTTTGTGTTAGGGTTCGGTTTATCGTTAGGAGTAGGGTTAGGGTTAAGGTTTGGGTTAGGGTTAGGGTTAGGGTTAGGGTTAGGGTTAGGTTTAGGGTTTGGGTTAGAGTTATGTTTAGGGTTATGGGTTGGATTAGGGTTATGGTTAGGGTTAGTTTTAGGATTATGGTTAGGGTTAGGCTTTAGGTTTGGTTTATGGTTAGGGTTAGGGTTAGGGTTTAAGTGTAGGATTAGGGTTAGTTTTAGGGTTTGGGTTAGGGTTAGGCTTACGGTGTGGGTTTTGTTTAGGGTTAGGGTTAGGGTTAGGGTTTCGGTGTGTGTTATGTTTTGGGTTAGGTTTAGGGTTAGGGTTAGGGTTTCGGTTCGGGTTACGATTAGGGTTAGGGTTTGAGTTTGAATTAGGTTTAGGGTTAGCATTAGGGTTAGGGTAAGGTTTAGGATTAGTATTTCGGTTAGGGTTAGGGTTAGCGTTAGGGTTTGGGTTAGGGTTAGGGTTAGGATTAGGGGTTAGGTTTAGTTTTAGGGTTATTATTAGGGTTTGGGTTAGGGTTAGTGTTAGGGTTTGGGTTTTAGTTAGAATTAGGGTTAGTGTTAGGGTTAGGTTTTGTGTTAGTGTTAGGGTTAAGCTTAGTGTTAGTGTTAGGGTTTGGGTTAGGGTTAGGGTTAGGTTTAGAGTTAGGATTAGGTTTAGGGTTAGGGTTAGATTTAGGGTTTGGTTTAGGAGTAGTGTTAGGGTTAGTTTTAGGGTTTGGGTTAGGGTTTGGTTTCGGGTTCGGGTTAGGGTTAGGGTTAGGGTTAGCGTTTGAGTTAGGGTTAGGGTTAGGGTTAGGGGTAGGTTTAGGGTTAGGTTTAGGGTTTGGGTTAGGGTTAGGGTTAGGGTTAGGGTTAGGGTTAGGGTTTGGGTTAGGGTTAGTGTTAGGGTTAGGGTTTGGGTTAGGGTTAGGGTTAGGGTTAGGGTTTGGGTTAGGATTAGGGTTAGGTTTAGGGTTTGGGTTAGGGTTAGAGTTAGGGTTACGGTTAGGGTTAGGATTAGGGTTAGGGTTTGTGTTAAGATTAGGGTTTGGATTTGGGTTAGGGTTAGGGTTAGGTTTAGGGTTTGATTTAGGGTTAGGGTTAGGGTTAGGGTTAGTGTTAGGGTTTGGGTTAGGGTTAGGGTTAGGACCAGGGTTAGTGTTAGGGTTAGGTTTAGGGTTAGCATTACGGTTAGGATTAGGGTTAGGGTTAGGGTTTGTGTTAGGGTTAGGGTTAGCGTTAGGGTTAGGGTTTGGGTTAGGGTTAGGGTTAGGGTTAGTGTTTGGGTTAGGGTTAGGGTTAGGGTTAGGGTTAGGGTTAGTGTTTGGGTTAGGATTAGGGTTAGGGTTAGGGTTTGGGTTAGGGTTAGGGTTAGGGTTACGGTTAGGGTTTGGATTAGGGTTAGGGTTTGTGTTAAGATTAGGGTTTGGTTTTGGGTTAGGGTTAGGGTTAAGGTTAGGGTTAGGTTTAGAATTAGGGTTAGTGTTAAGGTTAGGGTTAGGGTTAGGTTTAGGATAAGGATGAGGGTTAGGTTTAGGGTTAGGATTAGGGTTATTATTTGGGTTATGGTTTGGGTTAGGGTTAGGGTGAGGATGTGGGTTAGTGTTAGAGTTAGGTTTTGAGTTAGGGTTAGGTTTAGGGTTAGGTTAGGGTTTGGGTTAGAGTTAGGGTTAGGGTTAGGGTTTGGGTTTGGTTTAGAGTTAGGGTTAGGTTAGGGTTTGGGTTAGAGTTAGGGTTAGGGTGAGGTGTTGGATTAGGGTTATGGTTAGGGTTAGGGTTAGGATTAGGGTTACGGTTAGGGTTCCGTTTAGAGTTAGGTTTAGAGTTTGGGTTTGGGTAAGGGTTAAGGTTAGGTTTAGGGTTAGGGTTAGGGTTAGGGTTAGGATTAGGGTTAGGATTAGGGTTCCGATTAGAGTTAGGTTTAGAGTTTGGGTTTGGGTAAGGGTTAAGTTTAGGTTTAGGGTTAGGGTTAGGGGTAGGGTTAGGACTAGGATTAGGGTTAGGGTTAGGGTTAGGTGAGGGTTTATGTTAGAGTTAGGGTTAGGGTTAGGGGTTGGATTAGGATTATGGTTAGGGTTAGGCTTTAGGTTTGGGTTATGGTTAGGGTTAGGGTTAGGGTTAGGGTTTAAGGGTAGGATTAGGGTTAGTGTTAGGGTTTGGGTTAGGTTTAGGGTTATGGTGTGGGTTTGGGTTAGGGTTAGGGTTAGGGTTAGGGTTTCGGTGTGGGTTATGTTTTGGGTTAGGTTTAGGGTTAACGTTAGGGTTTCGGTTCAGGTTAGGATTAGGGTTAGGGTTTGAGTTTGAATTAGGTTTAGGGTTAGCATTAGGGTTAGGGTTAGGTTTAGGATTAGTGTTTCGGTTAGGGTTAGGGTTAGGGTTAGGGTTCCGATTAGAGTTAGGTTTAGAGTTTGGGTTTGGGTAAGGTTTAAGGTTAGGGTTAAGGTTAGGGTTAGGGTTAGGGTTGGTACTAGGATTAGGTTTAGGGTTAGGGTTAGGATTAGGGTTAGGGTTAGGTTTAGGGTTAGGGTTTCGGTTTGGGTTATGTTTTGGGTTAGGTTTAGGTTTAGGGTTAGGGTTAGGGTTAGGGTTAGGTTTAGGGTTAGGCTTAGGATTAGGGTTAGGGTTTGAGTTTGAATTAGGTTTAGGGTTAGCATTAGGGTTAGGGTTAGGTTTAGGGTTTGATTTAGGGTTAGGGTTAGGGTTAGGGTTAGTGTTAGGGTTTGGGTTAGGGTTAGGGTTAGGACTAGGGTTAGGGTTAGGGTTAGCTTTAGGGTTAGGATTAGGGTTAGGGTTAGGGTTTGTGTTAGGGTTAGGGTTAGGGTTATGGTTAGGGTTTGGGTCAGGGTTAGGGTTAGGGTTAGGGTTAGGGTTTGGGTTAGGATTAGGGTTAGGGTTAGGGTTTGGGTTAGGGTTAGGGTTAGGGTTAGGGTTACGGTTAGGGTTAGGATTAGGGTTAGGGTTAGGGTTAAGGTTAGGGTTAGGTTTAGAATTAGGGTTAGTGTTAAGGTTAGGGTTAGGGTTAGGGTTAGGGTTAGGGTTAGGGTTTCGGTTAGGGTTAGTGTTAGGGTTAGGGTTAGGGTTAGGGTTTGGGTTAGGATTAGGGTTAGGGTTAGGGTTTGGGTTAGGGTTAGGGTTAGGGTTACGGTTAGGGTTAGGATTAGGGTTAGGGTTTGTGTTAAGATTAGGGTTTGGGTTTGGGTTAGGGTTAGGGTTAGGGTTAGGGTTAGGGTTAGGTTTACAATTAGGGTTAGTGTTAAGGTTAGGGTTAGGGTAAGGGTTAGGATAAGGATGAACTTTAGGGTTAGGGTTAGGATTAGGGTTATTATTTGGGTTATGGTTTGGGGTAGGGTTAGGGTTAGGGTTTGGGTTAGTGTTAGAGTTAGGGTTTGAGTAAGGGTTAGGTTTAGGGTTAGATTAGGGTTTGGGTTAGAGTCAGTGTTAGGGTTACGGTTTGGGTTTGGTTTAGAGTTAGGGTTAGGTTAGGGTTTGGGTTTAAGTTAGGGTTAGGGTGAGGTGTTGGATTAGGGTTATGTTTAGGGTTATGGTTTGGTTTAGTGTTAGAGATAGGGTTTGAGTTAGGGTTAGGTTTAGGCTTACGTTGGGGTTTGGGTTAGAGTTAGGGTTGGGGTTAGGGTTTGGGTTTGGTTTAGAGTTAGGGTTAGGTTAGGTTTTGGGTTAGAGTTAGGGTTAGAGTGAGGTGTTGGATTAGGGTTATGGTTAGGGTAAGGGTTAGGATTAGGGTTAGGGTTAGGGTTCCGATTAGAGTTAGGTTTAGAGTTTGGGTTTCGGTAAGGGTTAAGGTTAGGTTTAGGGTTAGGGTTAGGGTAAGGGTTAGGGTTAGGACTAGGATTAGGGTTATGGTTAGGGTTAGGGTTAGGATTAGGGTTAGGGTTAGGGTTCCGATTAGAGTTAGGTTTAGAGTTTGGGTTTGGGTAAGGGTTAAGGTTAGGTTTAGGGTTAGGGTTAGGGTTAGGGTTAGGGTTAGGACTAGGATTAGGGTTAGGGTTAGGGTTTGGATTAGGGTTTGGTTTTAGGTTTGGGTTATGGTTAGGGTAAGTGTTAGGGTTAGGGTTTGGGTTAGTGTTAGGTTTAGGGTAAGGGTTTCGGTTTGGGTTATGTTTTGGTTTAGGTTTATGGTTAGGGTTAGGTTTTGAATTGGAATTAGGTTTAGGGTTAGCATTAGGGTTAGGGTTAGGTTTAGGATTAGTGTTTCAGTTAGGGTTAGGGATAGGGGTATGGTTTGGGTTCGGGTTAGGGTTAGGTTTAGGTCCAGGGTTTGATTTAGGGTAAGGGTTAGGGTTAGGGTTACTATTAGGGTTTGGGTTAGGGTTAGGGATAGGACTAGGGTTAGTGTTAGGGTTAGGTTTAGGGTTAGCATTAGGGTTAGGATTAGGGTTAGGGTTAGGTTTGGGTTTTGGTTAGGGTTAGGGTTAGGTTTAGGGTTAAGTTTTGGGTTAGGGTTAGGGTTAGGGTTAGCGTTTGGGTTAGGGTTAGGGTTAGGGTTAGGATTAGGGTAAGGGTTTGTGTTAAGATTAGGGTTTGAGTTTGGGTTAAGGTTAGGGTTTGGGTTTGGGTTAAGGTTACGTTTAGGGTTAGGGTTTGTGTTAGGGTTAGGGTTAGCGTTAGGAGTAGGGTTAGGGTTTAGGTTTTTGGTTAGGGTTAGTGTTAGGGTTAGTGTTAGGATTAGGGTTTAGGTTAGGGTTTAGTTTTGGTTAGGTTTAGGGTTAGGGTTAGGGTTATGGTTAGGTTTAGCATTAGGGTTAGGGTTAGGGTTATGTTTAGGGTTGGTGTTAGGGTTAGGGTTAGGGTTAGGGTTTGGGTTAGCATTTGGGTTAGGGTTAGGGTTAGAGTCGGATTTGGGTTAGAGTTATGGTGAAGGTTAGGGGTTGGGTTAGGGTTAGGGTTTGGGTTAGGGTTAGGGTTAGGGTTAGGGTTAGTGTTTGGGTTAGGGTTAGGTTTGAATCTGGGTTAGTATTACGGTTATGGTTAGTGTTAAGATTATGGTTAGGTTTAGGGTTAGGGTTAGGTTTTGGGTGAGGGTTAGGGTTAGGGTTAGGGTTAGACTTAGGTTTAGGTTTAGGGTTATTGTTAGGGTTAGGGTTAGGATAAGGATGAGGGTTAGGGTTAGGGTTAGGATTCGGGTTATTATTTGGGTTAGGGTTTGGGTTAGGGTTAGTGTTAGGGTTTGGGTTAGTGTTAGAGTTAGGGTTTGAGTTAGGGTTAGGTTTAGGCTTACATTGGGGTTGGGTTAGAGTTAGGGTTAGGGCTAGGGTTTGGGTTTGGTTTAGAGTTAGGGTTAGGTTAGGGTTTGGGTTAGAGTTAGGGTTAGGGTGAGGTGTTGGATTAGGGTTATGGTTAGGGTTAGGGTTAGGATTAAGGTTAGGGTTAGGGTTCCGATTAGAGTTAGGTTTAGAGTTTGGGTTTGGGTAAGGTTTAAGGTTAGGGTTAGGGTTAGGGTTAGGGTTAGGGTTAGGGTTAGGACTAGGATTAGGGTTAGGGTTAGTGATAGGTTTAGGGTTAGGGTTTGGGTTTAGGTTTGGGTTATGGTTAGGGTTAGTGTTAGGGTTAGGTTTTAGGGTTAGGTTTAGGGTTAGGGTTAGGGTTTCGGTTTGGGGTATGTTTTGGGTTAGGTTTAG
>JAJHUQ010000032.1:16032500-16062500 GCA_035773235.1 Eospalax fontanierii
TTTGGGTTAGGATTAGGGTTAGGGTTAGGGTTTGGGTTAGGGTTAGGGTTAGGGTTACGGTTAGGGTTAGGATTAGGGTTAGGGTTTGTGTTAAGATTAGGGTTTGGGTTTGGGTTAGGGTTAGGGTTAGGGTTAGGGTTAGGGTTAGGTTTACAATTAGGGTTAGTGTTAAGGTTAGGGTTAGGGTAAGGGTTAGGATAAGGATGAACTTTAGGGTTAGGGTTAGGATTAGGGTTACTATTTGGGTTATGGTTTGGGGTAGGGTTAGGGTTAGGGTTTGGGTTAGTGTTAGAGTTAGGGTTTGAGTAAGGGTTAGGTTTAGGGTTAGATTAGGGTTTGGGTTAGAGTCAGTGTTAGGGTTACGGTTTGGGTTTGGTTTAGAGTTAGGGTTAGGTTAGGGTTTGGGTTAGAGTTAGGGTTAGGGTGAGGTGTTGGATTAGGGTTATGGTTAGGGTTAGGGTTTGGGTTAGTGTTAGAGATAGGGTTTGAGTTAGGGTTAGGTTTAGGCTTACGTTGGGGTTTGGGTTAGAGTTAGGGTTGGGGTTAGGGTTTGGGTTTGGTTTAGAGTTAGGGTTAGGTTAGGTTTTGGGTTAGAGTTAGGGTTAGAGTGAGGTGTTGGATTAGGGTTATGGTTAGGGTAAGGGTTAGGATTAGGGTTAGGGTTAGGGTTCCGATTAGAGTTAGGTTTAGAGTTTGGGTTTCGGTAAGGGTTAAGGTTAGGTTTAGGGTTAGGGTTAGGGTAAGGGTTAGGGTTAGGACTAGGATTAGGGTTATGGTTAGGGTTAGGGTTAGGATTAGGGTTAGGGTTAGGGTTCCGATTAGAGTTAGGTTTAGAGTTTGGGTTTGGGTAAGGGTTAAGGTTAGGTTTAGGGTTAGGGTTAGGGTTAGGGTTAGGGTTAGGACTAGGATTAGGGTTAGGGTTAGGGTTTGGATTAGGGTTTGGTTTTAGGTTTGGGTTATGGTTAGGGTAAGTGTTAGGGTTAGGGTTTGGGTTAGTGTTAGGTTTAGGGTAAGGGTTTCGGTTTGGGTTATGTTTTGGTTTAGGTTTAGGGTTAGGGTTAGGTTTTGAATTGGAATTAGGTTTAGGGTTAGCATTAGGGTTAGGGTTAGGTTTAGGATTAGTGTTTCAGTTAGGGTTAGGGTTAGGGTTAGGGTTTGGGTTCGGGTTAGGGTTAGGTTTAGGTTTAGGGTTTGATTTAGGGTTAGGGTTAGGGTTAGGGTTACTGTTAGGGTTTGGGTTAGGGTTAGGGATAGGACTAGGGTTAGTGTTAGGGTTAGGTTTAGGGTTAGCATTAGGGTTAGGATTAGGGTTAGGGTTAGGGTTTGGGTTTTGGTTAGGGTTAGGGTTAGGTTTAGGGTTAAGTTTTGGGTTAGGGTTAGGGTTAGGGTTAGCGTTTGGGTTAGGGTTAGGATTAGGGTTAGGGTTTGTGTTAAGATTAGGGTTTGAGTTTGGGTTAAGGTTAGGGTTTGGGTTTGGGTTAAGGTTACGTTTAGGGTTAGGGTTTGTGTTAGGGTTAGGGTTAGCGTTAGGAGTAGGGTTAGGGTTTAGGTTTTTGGTTAGGGTTAGTGTTAGGGTTAGTGTTAGGATTAGGGTTTAGGTTAGGGTTTAGGTTTGGTTAGGTTTAGGGTTAGGGTTAGGGTTATGGTTAGGTTTAGCATTAGGGTTAGGGTTAGGGTTATGTTTAGGGTTGGTGTTAGGGTTAGGGTTAGGGTTAGGGTTTGGGTTAGCATTTGGGTTAGGGTTAGGGTTAGAGTCGGATTTGGGTTAGAGTTATGGTGAAGGTTAGGGGTTGGGTTAGGGTTAGGGTTTGGGTTAGGGTTAGGGTTAGGGTTAGGGTTAGGGTTTGGGTTAGGGTTAGGTTTGAATCTGGGTTAGTATTAGGGTTATGGTTAGTGTTAAGATTATGTTTAGGTTTAGGGTTACGGTTAGGTTTTGGGTGAGGGTTAGGGTTAGGGTTAGGGTTAGACTTAGGTTTAGGTTTAGGGTTAGGGTTAGGGTTAGGGTTAGGATAAGGATGAGGGTTAGGGTTAGGGTTAGGATTCGGGTTATTATTTGGGTTAGGGTTTGGGTTAGGGTTAGTGTTAGGGTTTGGGTTAGTGTTAGAGTTAGGGTTTGAGTTAGGGTTAGGTTTATGCTTACTTTGGGGTTGGGTAAGAGTTAGGGTTAGGGCTAGGGCTTGGGTTTGGTTTAGAGTTAGGGTAAGGTTAGGGTTTGGGTTAGAGTTAGGGTTAGGGTGAGGTGTTGGATTAGGGTTATGGTTAGGGTTAGGGTTAGGATTAGGGTTAGGGTTAGGGTTCCGATTAGAGTTAGGTTTAGAGTTTGGGTTTGGGTAAGGGTTAAGGTTAGGGTTAGGGTTAGGGTTAGGGTTAGGGTTAGGGTTAGGACTAGGATTAGGGTTAGGGTTAGTGTTAGGTTTAGGGTTAGGGTTTGGGTTTAGGTTTGGGTTATGGTTAGGGTTAGTGTTAGGGTTAGGTTTTAGGGTTAGGTTTAGGGTTAGGATTAGGGTTTCAGTTTGGGTTATGTTTTGGGTTAGGTTTAGGGTTAGGGTTAGGGTTTGGGTTCGGGTTAGGAATAGGGTTATGGTTTGAGTTTGAATTAGGTTTAGGGTTAGCATTAGGGTTAGGATTAGGTTTAGGATTAGTGTTTCAGTTAGGCTTAGTGTTAGGGTTAGGGTTTGGGTACGGGTTAGGTTTAGGGTTAGGGTTAGGGTTTGATTTAGGGTTAGGGTTAAGGTTAGGGTTAGTGTTAGGGTTTGGGTTAGGGTTAGAGTTAGGAATAGGGTTAGTGATAGGGTTAGGTTTAGGGTTAGCATTAGGGTTATGATTAGGTTTAGGGTTAGGGTTTGGGTTAGGGTTAGGGTTAGGGTTAGGGTTAGGTTTAGGGTTTGGTTTAGGGTTATGGTTAGGGTTAGGGTTTGGGTGAGGATTAGGGTTAGGGTTAGGTTTAGGGTTTGTGTTAAGATTAGGGTTTGGGTTTGGGTTAGGTTAGGGTTTGGGTTACAGTTAGGGTTAGGGTTAGGGTTTGGGTTTGGTTTAGTGTTAGGGTTAGGTTAGGGTTTGGGTTAGAGTTAGGGTTTGGGTAAGGGTTAAGGTTAGGGTTAGGGTTAGGGTTAGGGTTATGACTAGGATTAGGGTTAGGGTTAGGGTTAGGATTAGGGTTACGGTTAGGGTTAGGGTTAGGTTTTCGGTTTGGGTTATGTTTTGGGTTAGGTTTAGGGTTAGGGTTAGGGTTAGGGTTAAGGTTAGGATTAGGGTTAGGGTTTGAGTTTGAATTAGGTTTAGGGTTAGCATTAGGGTTAGGGTTAGATTTAGGATAAGTGTTTCAGTTAGGGTTTGGGGTAGGGTTAGGGTTAGGGTTAGGGTTAGTGTTAGGTTTTGGGTTAGGGTTAGTGTTAGGGTTAGGGTTTGGGTTAGGGTTAGGGTTAGAGTTAGGTTTTGGGTTAGGATTAGGGTTAGGGTTAGGGTTAGGGTTAGGGTTAGGGTTAGGACTAGGATTAGGGTTATGGTTAGGGTTAGGGTTAGGATTAGGGTTAGGGTTAGGGTTCCGATTAGAGTTAGGTTTAGAGTTTGGGTTTGGGTAAGGGTTAAGGTTAGGTTTAGGGTTAGGGTTACGGTTAGGGTTAGGGTTAGGACTAGGATTAGGGCTAGGGTTAGGGTTAGGATTAGGGTTAGGGTTTGGTTTTAGGTTTGGGTTATGGTTAGGGTCAGGGTTAGGGTTAGGGTTTATGGTTAGGGTTAGGTTTAAAGTTAGGGTTTCGGTTTCGGTTATGTTTTGGGTTAGGTTTAGGGTTAGGGTTAGGGTTTGAGTTGGAATTAGGTTTAGGGTTAGCATTAGGGTTAGGGTTAGGTTTAGGATTAGTGTTTCAGTTAGGGTTAGGGTTAGGGTTAGGTTTTGGGTTCAGGTTAGGGTTAGGGTTAGGTTTAGGTTTTGATTTAGGGTTAGGGTTAGGGTTAGGGTTTGATTTAGGGTTAGGGTTAAGGTTAGGGTTAGTGTTAGGGTTTGGGTTAGGGTTAGAGTTAGGAATAGGGTTAGTGATAGGGTTAGGTTTAGGGTTAGCATTAGGGTTATGATTAGGTTTAGGGTTAGGGTTTGGGTTAGGGTTAGGGTTAGGGTTAGGGTTAGGTTTAGGGTTTGGTTTAGGGTTAGGGTTAGGGTTAGGGTTTGGGTGAGGATTAGGGTTAGGGTTAGGGTTAGGGTTTGTGTTAAGATTAGGGTTTGGGTTTGGGTTATGTTAGGGTTTGGGTTACAGTTAGGGTTAGGGTTAGGGTTTGGGTTTGGTTTAGTGTTAGGGTTAGGTTAGGGTTTGGGTTAGAGTTAGGGTTTGGGTAAGGGTTAAGGTTAGGGTTAGGGTTAGGGTTAGGGTTATGACTAGGATTAGGGTTAGGGTTAGGGTTAGGATTAGGGTTACGGTTAGGGTTAGGGTTAGGTTTTCGGTTTGGGTTATGTTTTGGGTTAGGTTTAGGGTTAGGGTTAGGGTTAGGGTTAGGGTTAAGGTTAGGATTAGGGTTAGGGTTTGAGTTTGAATTAGGTTTAGGGTTAGCATTAGGGTTAGGGTTAGATTTAGGATAAGTGTTTCAGTTAGGGTTTGGGTTAGGGTTAGGGTTAGGCTTAGTGTTAGGTTTTGGGTTAGGGTTAGTGTTAGGGTTAGGGTTTGGGTTAGGGTTAGGGTTAGAGTTAGGTTTTGGGTTAGGATTAGGGTTAGGGTTAGGGTTAGGGTTAGGGTTAGGGTTAGGACTAGGATTAGGGTTATGGTTAGGGTTAGGGTTAGGATTAGGTTTAGGGTTAGGGTTCCGATTAGAGTTAGGTTTAGAGTTTGGGTTTGGGTAAGGGTTAAGGTTAGGTTTAGGGTTAGGGTTACGGTTAGGGTTAGGGTTAGGACTAGGATTAGGGCTAGGGTTAGGGTTAGGATTAGGGTTAGGGTTTGGTTTTAGGTTTGGGTTATGGTTAGGGTCAGGGTTAGGGTTAGGGTTTATGGTTAGGGTAAGGTTTAAAGTTAGGGTTTCGGTTTCGGTTATGTTTTGGGTTAGGTTTAGGTTTAGGGTTTGGGTTTGAGTTGGAATTAGGTTTAGGGTTAGCATTAGGGTTAGGGTTAGGTTTAGGATTAGTGTTTCAGTTAGGGTTAGGGTTAGGGTTAGGTTTTGGGTTCAGGTTAGGGTTAGGGTTAGGTTTAGGTTTTGATTTAGGGTTAGGGTTAGGGTTAGGGTTTTTGTTAGGTTTTGGGTTAGGGTTAGGGTGATGACTAGGGTTAGTGTTAGGGTTAGGTTTAGGGTTACCATTAGGGTTAGGATTAGGGTTAGGCTTACGGTTTGGGTTAGGGTTAGGGTTAGGGTTAGGGTTAGGTTTTGGGTTAGGTTTAGGGTTAGGGTTAGGGTTAGGGTTAGGGTTAGGGTTATGGTTAGGTTTAGCATTAGGGTTAGGGTTAGGGTTATGGCTAGGGTTAGCTTTAGGGTTAGGGTTAGGGTTTGGGTTTGGGTTAGGATTTGGGTTAGGGTTAGGGTTTGGGTTAGGGTTAGGGTTAGGATTCGGGTTAGGATTTGGGTTAGGGTTATGGTTAGAGTCGGATTTGGGTTAGAGTTATGGTGAGGGTTAGGGGTTGGGTTAGGGTTAGGGTTACAGTTAGGGTTAGGGTTATGGTTAGGGTTAGGTTTAGGGTTATGGTTAGGGTTAGGGTTACGCTTTCGGTTTCGGTTATGTTTTGGGTTAGTTTTAGGGTTAGGTTTGGGTTTGGGTTGGGTTAGGATTAGGGTTAGGGTTTGAGTTTGAATTAGGTTTATGGTTAGCATTAGGGTTAGGGTTAGGTTTAGGATAAGTGTTTCAGTTAGGGTTAGGAGTAGGGTTAGGGTTAAGGTTTGGGTTAGGGTTAGGGTTAGGGTGAGGGTTAGGTTTAGGGTTTGGTTTAGGGTTATGGTTAGGGTTAGGGTTTGGGTGAGGATTAGGGTTAGGTTTAGGGTTAGGGTTTGGGTGAGGATTAGGGTTAGGGTTAGTGTTTGAATCTGGGTTAGTATTAGGGTTATGGTTAGTGTTAAGATTATGGTTAGGGTGTGGGTTAGGTTTTGGGTGAGGGTTAGGGTTAGGGTTAGGGTTAGACTTAGGTTTAGGGTTAGGGATAGGGTTAGGGTTAGGGTTAGGATAAGGATGAGGGTTAGGGTTAGGGTTAGGATTAGGGTTATTATTTGGGTTAGGGTTTGGGTTAGGGTTAGTGTTAGGGTTTGGGTTAGTGTTAGAGTTAGGGTTTGAGTTAGGGTTAGGTTTTGGCTTACATTGGTGTTGGGTTAGATTTAGGGTTAGGGCTAGGATTTGGGTTTGGTTTAGAGTTAGGGTTAGGTTAGGGTTTGGGTGAGAGTTAGGGTTAGGGTGAGGTGTTGGATTAGGGTTATGGTTAGTGTTAGGGTTAGGATTAGGGTTAGGGTTAGGGTTCCGATTAGAGTTAGGTTTAGAGTTTGGGTTTGGGTAAGGGTTAAGGTTAGGGTTAGGGTTAGGGTTAGGGTTAGGGTTAGGGTTAGGACTAGGATTAGTGTTAGGGTTAGTGTTAGGTTTAGGGTTAGGGTTTGGGTTTAGGTTTGGGTTATGGTTAGGGTTAGTGTTAGGGTTAGGGTTTAGGGTTAGGTTTAGGGTTAGGGTTAGGGTTTCGGTTTGGGTTATGTTTTGGGTTAGGTTTAGGGTTAGGGTTAGGGTTTGGGTTCGGGTTAGGAATAGGGTTATGGTTTGAGTTTGAATTAGGTTTAGGGTTAGCATTAGGGTTAGGTTTAGGTTTAGGATTAGTGTTTCAGTTAGGCTTAGTGTTAGGGTTAGGGTTTGGGTACGGGTTAAGTTTAGGGTTAGGGTTAGGGTTTGATTTAGGGTTAGGGTTAAGGTTAGGGTTAGTGTTAGGGTTTGGGTTTGGGTTAGAGTTAGGAATAGGTTTAGTGATAGGGTTAGGTTTAGGGTTAGCATTAGGGTTATGATTAGGTTTAGGTTTAGGGTTTGGTTTAGGGTTATGGTTAGGGTTAGAGTTTGGGTGAGGGTTAGGGTTAGGGTTAGGGTTAGGGTTTGTGTTAAGATTAGGGTTTGGGTTTGGGTTAAGCCAGGGTTTGGGTTACAGTTAGGGTTAGGGTTAGGGTTTGGGTTTGGTTTAGTGTTAGGTTTAGGTTAGGGTTTGGGTTAGAGTTAGGGTTAGGGTGAGGTGTTGGATTAGGGTTATGGTTAGGGTTAGGGTTAGGATTAGGGTTAGGGTTAGGGTTCCGATTAGTGTTAGGTTTAGAGTTTGGGTTTGGGTAAGGGTTAAGGTTAGGGTTAGGGATAGGGTTAGGGTAAGGACTAGGATTAGGGTTAGGGTTAGGGTTAGGATTAGGGTTACTGTTAGGGTTAGGGTTAGGTTTTCGGTTTGGGTTATGTTTTGGGTTAGGTTTAGGGTTAGGGTTTGGGTTAGGGTTAGGGTTAGGGTTAGGGTTAAGTTTTGGGTTAGGGTTAGTGTTAGGGTTAGGGTTTGGGTTAGGGTTAGGGTTAGGGTTAGGTTTTGGGTTAGGACTAGGGTTAGGGTTAGGGTTAGGGTTAGGGTTAGGGTTAGGGTTAGGGTTAGGACTAGGATGAGGGTTATGGTTGGGTTTGGGGTTGGGATTAGGGTTAGGATTAGGGTTCCGATTAGAGTTAGGTTTAGAGTTTGGGTTTGGTAAGGGTTAAGGTTAGGTTTAGGGTTAGGGTTAGGGTTAGGGTTAGGGTTAGGACTAGGATTAGGGCTAGGGTTAGCGTTAGGATTAGGGTTAGGGTTTGGTTTTAGGTTTGGGTTATGGTTAGGGTCAGGGTTAGGGTTAGGGTTTAGGGTTAGGGTTAGGTTTAAGGTTAGGGTTTCGGTTTGGGTTATGTTTTGGGTTAGGTTTAGGGTGAGGGTTAGGGTTTGAGTTGGAATTAGGTTTAGGTTTAGCATTAGGGTTAGGGTTAGGTTTAGGATTAGTGTTTCAGTTAGGGTTAGGGTTAGGGTTAGGGTTTGGTTTCGGGTTAGGGTTAGGGTTAGGTTTAGGTTTTGATTTAGGGTTAGGGTTAGGGTTAGGGTTTTTGTTAGGGTTTGGGTTAGGGTTAGGGTGAAGACTAGGGTTAGTGTTAGGGTTAGGTTTAGGGTTAGCATTAGGGTTAGGATTAGGGTTAGGCTTACGGTTTGGGTTAGGGTTAGGGTTAGGTTTAAGGTTAGGGTTTGGGTTAGGGTTAGGATTAGGATTAGGGTTAGGGTTAGGGTTAGGGTTAGGATTAGGTTTAGCATTAGGGTTAGGGTTAGGGTTATGGTTAGGGTTAGCTTTAGGGTTAGGGTTAGGGTTTGGGTTTGGGTTAGTGTTTGGTTTAGGGTTAGGGTTTGGGTTAGGGTTAGGGTTAGGGTTCGGGTTAGGATTTGGGTTAGGGTTATGGTTAGAGTCGGATTTGGGTTAGAGTTATGGTGAGGGTTAGGGGTTCGGTTAGGGTAAGGGTTACCGTTAGGGTTAGGGTTATGGTTAGGGTTAGGTTTAGGGTTAGGGTTAGGGTTAGGGTTACGGTTTCGTTTTCAGTTATGTTTTGGGTTAGTTTTAGGGTTAGGTTTGGGTTTGGGTTGGGTTAGGATTAGGGTTAGGGTTTGAGTTTGAATTAGGTTTAGGGTTAGCATTAGGGTTAGGGTTAGGTTTAGGATAAGTGTTTCAGTTAGGGTTAGGGTTAGGGTTAGGGTTTGGGTTCGGGTTAGGGTTAGGGTTAGTGTTTGGGTTAGGGTTAGGGTTAGGGTTAGGATTAGGTTTAGGGTTTGTGTTAAGATTAGGGTTTGGGTTTGGGTTAAGGTTAGGGTTAGGGTTTGGTTTAAGGTTACGTTTAGGGTTAGGGTTTGTGTTAGGGTTAGGGTTAGCGTTAGGAGTAGGGTTAGGGTTTAGGTTTTTGGTTAGGGTTAGTGTTAGGGTTAGTGTTAGGATTAGGGTTTGGGTTAGGGTTTAGGTTTGGTTAGGTTTAGGGTTAGGGTTAGGGTTATGGTTAGGTTTAGCATTAGGGTTAGGTTTAGGGTTATGGTTAGGGTTGGTGTTAGGGTTAGGGTTTGGGTTTGGGTTAGGGTTTGGGTTAGGGTTAGGGTTTGGGTTAGGGTTAGGGTTGGGTTCGGGTTAGGATTTGGGTTAGGGTTAGGGTTAGAGTCGGATTTGGGTTAGAGTTATGGTGAAGGTTAGGAGTTGGGTTAGGGTTAGGGTTTGGGTTAGGGTTAGGGTTAGGGTTAGGGTTAGGGATAGGGTTAGGGTTTGGGTTAGGGTTAGGTTTGAATCTGGGTTAGTATTAGGGTTATGGTTAGTGTTAAGATTATGGTTAGGGTTAGGGTTAGGGTTCGGTTTTGGGTGAGGGTTAGGGTTAGGGTTAGGGTTAGGATTAGGGTTATTATTTGGGTTAGGGTTTGGGATAGTGTTATGTTTAGGCTTACATTGGGGTTGGGTTAGAGTTAGGGTTAGGGTTAGGGTTTGGGTTTGGTTTAGAGTTAGGGTTAGGTTAGGGTTTGTGTTAGAGTTAGGGTTAGGGTGAGGTGTTGGATTAGGGTTATGGTTAGGGTTAGGGTTAGGATTAGAGTTAGGGCTAGGGTTCCGATTAGAGTTAGGTTTAGAGTTTGGGTTTGGGTAAGGGTTAAGGTTAGGATTAGGGTTAGGGTTAGGGTTAGGGTTAGGGTTAGGGTAAGGGTTAGGACTAGGATTAGGGTTAGGGTTTGATTTAGGGTTAGGGTTAAGTTTAGGGTTAGTGTTAGGTTTTGGGTTAGGGTTAGGGTTAGGAATAGGGTTAGTGATAGGGTTAGGTTTAGGGTTAGCATTAGGGTTATGATTAGGTTTAGGGTTAGGGTTTGGGTTAGGGTTAGGGTTAGGGTTAGGGTTAGGTTTAGGGTTTGGTTTAGGGTTATGGTTAGGTTTAGGGTTTGGGTGAGGGTTAGGGTTAGGTTTAGGGTTAGGGTTTGTGTTAAGATTAGGGTTTGGGTTTGGGTTAGGTTAGGGTTTGGGTTACAGTTAGGGTTAGGGTGAGGTGTTGGATTAGGGTTAGGGTTAGGTTTAGGATAAGTATTTCAGTTAGGGATAGGCTTCCGATTAGAGTTAGGTTTAGAGTTTGGGTTTGGGTAAGGGTTAAGGTTAGGGTTAGGGTTATGGTTAGGGTTAGGACTAGGATTAGGGTTAGGGTTAGGGTTAGGATTAGGGTTACGGGTAGGGTTAGGGTTAGATTTTCGGTTTGGGTTATGTTTTGGGTTAGGTTTAGGGTTAGGGTTAGGGTTAGTGTTAGGGTTAGGTTTAAGTTTAGGATTACGGTTAGGGTTTGAGTTTGAATTAGGTTTAGGGTTAGCATTAGGGTTAGGGTTATATTTAGGATAAGTGTTTCAGTTAGGGTTTGGGTTAGCTTTAGGGTTAGGGTTAGGGTTAGGTTTTGGGTTAGGGTTAGTGTTAGGGTTAGGGTTTGGGTTAGGGTTAGGGTTAGGGTTAGGGTTAGGTTTTGGGTTAGGATTAGGGTTAGGGTTAGGGTTAGGGTTAGGATTAGGACTAGGATTAGGGTTATGGTTAGGGTTAGGGTTAGGATTAGGGTTAGGGTTAGGGTTCCGATTAGAGTTAGGTTTAGAGTTTGGGTTTGGGTAGGGTTATGGTTAGGTTTAGGGTTAGGGTTAGGGTTAAGGTTAGGACTAGGAGTAGGGGTAGGGTTGGGGTTAGGATTATGGTTAGGGTTAGGGTTAGGGTTAGGGTTAGGGTTAGGGTTATGGTTTAGGTTTGGGTTAGGGTTAGGGTTTGGGTTAGGATAAGGATGAGGGTTATGGTTAGGTTTAGGATTAGGGTTAGTATTTGGGTTATGGTTTAGGTTTGGGTTAGGGTTAGGGTTTGGGTTAGTGTTAGGATTTGGGTTAGAGTTAGGGTTAGGGTAGGGTTTGGGTTTGGGTTAGGGTTAGGTTTAGGTTAGGGTTTGGGTTAGAGTTAGGTTTAGGGTTATGTGTTGGATTAGGGTTATGGTTAGGGTTAGTTTTAGGATTAGGGTTAGGGTTAGGCTTTAGGTTTGGTTTATGGTTAGGTTTAGGTTTAGGGTTTAAGTGTAGGATTAGGTTTAGTGTTAGGGTTTGGGTTAGGGTTAGGCTTACGGTGTGGGTTTTGATTAGGGTTAGGGTTAGGGTTAGGGTTTCGGTGTGGGTTATGTTTTGGGTTAGGTTTAGGGTTAGGGTTAGGGTTTTGGTTCGGGTTAGGATTAGGGTTAGGGTATGAGTTTGAATTAGGTTTAGGGTTAGCATTAGGGTTAGAGTAAGGTTTAGGATTAGTGTTTCGGTTAGGGTTAGGGTTAGGGTTAGGGTTTGGGTTAGGGTTAGGGTTAGGATTAGGGGTTAGGTTTAGGTTTAGGGTTATTATTGGGGTTTGGGTTAGGGTTAGTGTTAGGGTTTGGGTTTTAGTTAGAATTAGGGTTAGTGTTAGGGTTAGGTTTTGTGTTAGTGTTAGGGTTAAACTTAGTGTTAGTGTTAGGGTTTGGGTTAGGGTTAGGGTTAGGTTTAGAGTTAGGATTAGGTTTAGGGTTAGGGTTAGATTTAGGGTTTGGTTTAGGAGTAGTTTTAGGGTTAGGTTTAGGGTTTGCTTTAGGTTTAGGGTTAGGGTTAGGGTTTGGGTTCGGGTTCGGGTTAGGGTTAGGGTTAGCGTTTGAGTTAGGGTTAGGGTTAGGGTTAGGGGTAGGGTTAGGGTTAGAGTTAGGGTTTGGGTTAGGGTTAGGGTTAGGGTTAGGGTAAGGGTTTGGGTTAGTGTTAGGGTTAGGGTTTGGGTTAGGGTTAGGGTTAGGGTTAGGGTTAGGGTTAGGGTTAGGGTTTGGGTTAGGATTAGGGTTAGGTTTAGGGTTTGGGTTAGGGTTAGGGTTAGGGTTTGATTTAGGGTTAGGGTTAGGGTTAGGGTTAGTGTTAGGGTTTGGGTTAGGGTTAGGGTTAGAACCAGGGTTAGTGTTAGGGTTAGGTTTAGGGTTAGCATTAGGGTTAGGATTAGGGTTAGGGTTAGGGTTTGTGTTAGGGTTAGGGTTAGGGTTAGGGTTAGGGTTTGGGTTAGGATTAGGTTTAGGGTTAGTGTTTGGGTTAGGGTTAGGGTTAGGGTTAGGGTTAGTGTTTTTGTTAGGGTTAGGGTTAGGGTTAGGGTTAGGGTTAGTGTTTGGGTTAGGATTAGGGTTAGGGTTAGGGTTTGGGTTAGGGTTAGGGTTAGGGTTACGGTTAGGGTTAGGATTAGGTTTAGGGTTTGGTTTAGGGTTATGGTTAGGGTTAGGGTTTGGGTGAGGATTAGGGTTAGGGTTAGGGTTAGGTTTTGGGTGAGGATTAGGGTTAGGGTTAGTGTTAGGGTTAGTGTTAGGATTAAGGTTTGGGTTAGGGTTTAGGTTTGGTTAGGTTTAGGGTTAGGGTTAGGGTTATGGTTAGGTTTAGCATTAGGGTTAGGTTTAGGGTTATGGTTAGGGTTGGTGTTAGGGTTAGGGTTAGGGTTTGGGTTTGAGTTAGGGTTTGGGTTAGGGTTAGGGTATGGGTTAGGGTTAGGGTTAGGGTTCGGTTTAGGATTTGGGTTAGAGTTAGGGTTAGAGTCGGATTTGGGTTAGAGTTATGGTGAAGGTTAGGGGTTGGGTTAGGGTTAGGGTTTGGGTTAGGGTTAGGGTTAGGGTTAGGGTTAGGGTTTGGGTTAGGGTTAGGTTTGAATCTGGGTTAGTATTAGGGTTATGGTTAGTGTTAAGATTATGGTTAGGGTTAGGGTTAGGTTTTGGGTGAGGGTTAGGGTTAGGGTTAGGGTTAGACTTAGGTTTAGGGTTAGGGATAGGGTTAGGGTTAGGGTTAGGATAAGGATGAGGGTTAGGGTTAGGGTTAGGATTAGGGTTATTATTTGGGTTAGGGTTTGGGTTAGGGTTAGTGTTAGGGTTTGGGTTAGTGTTAGAGTTAGGGTTTGAGTTAGGGTTAGGTTTAGGCTTACATTGGGGTTGGGTTAGACTTAGGGTTAGGGCTAGGATTTGGGTTTGGTTTAGAGTTAGGGTTAGGTTAGGGTTTGGGTGAGAGTTAGGTTTAGGGGGAGGTGTTGTATTAGGTTTATGGTTAGTGTTAGGGTTAGGATTAGGCTTAGGGTTAGGGTTCCGATTAGAGTTAGGTTTAGAGTTTGAGTTTGGGTAAGGGTTAAGGTTAGGGTTAGGGTTAGGGTTAGGGTTAGGGTTAGGGTTAGGGTAAGGGTTAGGGTTAGGACTAGGATTAGTGTTAGGGTTAGTGTTAGGTTTAGGGTTAGGGTTTGGGTTTAGGTTTGGGTTATGGTTAGGGTTAGTGTTAGGGGTAGGGTTTAGGGTTAGGTTTAGGGTTAGGGTTAGGGTTTCGGTTTGGGTTACGTTTTGGGTTAGGTTTAGGGTTAGGGTTAGAGTTTGGGTTCGGGTTAGGAATAGGGTTATGGTTTGAGTTTGAATTAGGTTTAGGGTTAGCATTAGGGTTAGGTTTAGGGTTTGTGTTAGGGTTAGGGTTAGCGTTAGGGTTAGGGTTTGGGTTAGGGTTAGGGTTAGGGTTAGTGTTTGGGTTAGGATTAGGGTTAGGGTTAGGGTTTGTGTTAGGGTTAGGGTTAGGGTTACGGTTAGGGTTTGGATTAGGGTTAGGGTTTGTGTTAAGATTAGGGTTTGGTTTTGGGTTAGGGTTAGGGTTAAGGTTAGGGTTAGGTTTAGAATTAGGGTTAGTGTTAAGGTTAGGGTTAGGGTTAGGTTTAGGATAAGGATGAGGGTTAGGTTTAGGGTTAGGATTAGGGTTATTATTTGGGTTAGGGTTTGGGTTAGCGTTAGTGTTAGGGTTTGGGTTAGTGTTAGAGTTAGGGTTTGAGTTAGGGTTAGGTTTAGGCTTACATTGGGGTTGGGTTAGAGTTAGGGTTAGGGCTAGGGTTTGGGTTTGGTTTAGAGTTAGGGTTAGGTTAGGGTTTGGGTTAGAGTTAGGGTTAGGGTGAGGTGTTGGATTAGGGTTATGGTTAGGGTTAGGGTTAGGATTAGGGTTACGGTTAGGGTTCCGATTAGAGTTAGGTTTAGAGTTTGGGTTTGGGTAAGGGTTAAGGTTAGGTTTAGGGTTAGGGTTAGGGTTAGGGTTAGGATTAGGGGTAGGGTTAGGGTTCCGATTAGAGTTAGGTTTAGAGTTTGGGTTTGGGTAAGGGTTAAGTTTAGGTTTAGGGTTAGGGTTAGGGGTAGGGTTAGGACTAGGATTAGGGTTAGGGTTAGGGTTAGGTGAGGGTTTATGTTAGAGTTAGGGTTAGGGTTAGGGGTTGGATTAGGATTATGGTTAGGGTTAGGCTTTAGGTTTGGGTTATGGTTAGGGTTAGGGTTAGGGTTAGGGTTTAAGGGTAGGATTAGGGTTAGTGTTAGGGTTTGGGTTAGGTTTAGGGTAACGGTGTGGGTTTGGGTTAGGGTTAGGGTTAGGGTTAGGGTTTCGGTGTGGGTTATGTTTTGGGTTAGGTTTAGGGTTAACGTTAGGGTTTCGGTTCAGGTTAGGATTAGGGTTAGGGTTTGAGTTTGGATTAGGTTTAGGGTAAGCATTCGGGATAGGGTTAGGTTTAGGATTCGTGTTTCGGATAGGTTTAGGGTTAGGGTTAGGGATCCGATTAGAGTTAGGTTTAGAGTTTGGGTTTGGGTAAGGTTTAAGGTTAGGGTTAAGATTAGGGTTAGGGTTAGGGTTAGTACTAGGATTAGGTTTAGGGTTAGGGTTAGGATTAGGGTTAGGGTTAGGTTTAGGGTTAGGGTTTCGGTTTGGGTTATGTTTTGGGTTAGGTTTAGGTTTAGGGTTAGGGTTAGGGTTAGGGTTAGGGTTAGGGTTAGGCTTAGGATTAGGGTTAGGGTTTGAGTTTGAATTAGGTTTAGGGTTAGCATTAGGGTTAGGGTTAGGTTTAGGGTTTGATTTAGGGTTAGGGTTAGGGTTAGGGTTAGTGTTAGGGCTTGGGTTAGGGTTAGGGTTAGGACTAGGGTTAGTGTTAGGGTTAGCATTAGGGTTAGGATTAGGGTTAGGGTTAGGGTTTGTGTTAGGGTTAGGGTTAGGGTTATGGTTAGGGTTTGGGTTAGGGTTAGGGTTAGGGTTAGGGTTAGGGTTTGGGTTAGGATTAGGGTTAGGGTTAGGGTTTGGGTTAGGGTTAGGGTTAGGGTTACGGTTAGGGTTAGGATTAGGGTTAGGGTTAGGGTTAAGGTTAGGGTTAGGTTTAGAATTAGGGTTAGTGTTAAGGTTAGGGTTAGGGTTAGGTTTAGGGTTAGGGTTAGGGTTAGGGTTAGGGTTAGGGTTTGGGTTAGGATTAGGGTTAGGGTTAGGGTTTGGGTTAGGGTTAGGGTTAGGGTTAGGGTTAGGGTTAAGGTTAGGGTTAGGTTTAGAATTAGGGTTAGTGTTAAGGTTAGGGTTAGGGTTAGGTTTAGGGTTAGGGTTAGGGTTAGGGTTTCGGTTAGGGTTAGGGTTAGGGTTAGGTTTAGGGTTAGGGTTTGGGTTAGGATTAGGGTTAGGGTTAGGGTTTGGGTTAGGGTTAGGGTTAGGGTTACGGTTAGGGTTAGGATTAGGGTTAGGGTTTGTGTTAAGATTAGGGTTTGGGTTTGGGTTAGGGTTAGGGTTAGGGTTAGGGTTAGGGTTAGGTTTACAATTAGGGTTAGTGTTAAGGTTAGGGTTAGGGTAAGGGTTAGGATAAGGATGAACTTTAGGGTTAGGGTTAGGATTAGGGTTACTATTTGGGTTATTTTTTGGGGTAGGGTTAGGGTTAGGGTTTGGGTTAGTGTTAGAGTTAGGGTTTGAGTAAGGGTTAGGTTTAGGGTTAGATTAGGGTTTGGGTTAGAGTCAGTGTTAGGGTTACGGTTTGGGTTTGGTTTAGAGTTAGGGTTAGGTTAGGGTTTGGGTTAGAGTTAGGGTTAGGGTGAGGTGTTGGATTAGGGTTATGGTTAGGGTTAGGGTTTGGGTTAGTGTTAGAGATAGGGTTTGAGTTAGGGTTAGGTTTAGGCTTACGTTGGGGTTTGGGTTAGAGTTAGGGTTGGGGTTAGGGTTTGGGTTTGGTTTAGAGTTAGGGTTAGGTTAGGTTTTGGGTTAGAGTTAGGGTTAGAGTGAGGTGTTGGATTAGGGTTATGGTTAGGGTAAGGGTTAGGATTAGGGTTAGGGTTAGGGTTCCGATTAGAGTTAGGTTTAGAGTTTGGGTTTCGGTAAGGGTTAAGGTTAGGTTTAGGGTTAGGGTTAGGGTAAGGGTTAGGGTTAGGACTAGGATTAGGGTTATGGTTAGGGTTAGGGTTAGGATTAGGGTTAGGGTTAGGGTTCCGATTAGAGTTAGGTTTAGAGTTTGGGTTTGGGTAAGGGTTAAGGTTAGGTTTAGGGTTAGGGTTAGGGTTAGGGTTAGGGTTAGGACTAGGATTAGGGTTAGGGTTAGGGTTTGGATTAGGGTTTGGTTTTAGGTTTGGGTTATGGTTAGGGTAAGTGTTAGGGTTAGGGTTTGGGTTAGTGTTAGGTTTAGGGTAAGGGTTTCGGTTTGGGTTATGTTTTGGTTTAGGTTTAGGGTTAGGGTTAGGTTTTGAATTGGAATTAGGTTTAGGGTTAGCATTAGGGTTAGGGTTAGGTTTAGGATTAGTGTTTCAGTTAGGGTTAGGGTTAGCGTTAGGGTTTGGGTTCGGGTTAGGGTTAGGTTTAGGTTTAGGGTTTGATTTAGGGTTAGGGTTAGGGTTAGGGTTACTGTTAGGGTTTGGGTTAGGGTTAGGGATAGGACTAGGGTTAGTGTTAGGGTTAGGTTTAGGGTTAGCATTAGGGTTAGGATTAGGGTTAGGGTTAGGGTTTGGGTTTTGGTTAGGGTTAGGGTTAGGTTTAGGGTTAAGTTTTGGGTTAGGGTTAGGGTTAGGGTTAGCGTTTGGGTTAGGGTTAGGATTAGGGTTAGGGTTTGTGTTAAGATTAGGGTTTGAGTTTGGGTTAAGGTTAGGGTTTGGGTTTGGGTTAAGGTTACGTTTAGGGTTAGGGTTTGTGTTAGGGTTAGGGTTAGCGTTAGGAGTAGGGTTAGGGTTTAGGTTTTTGGTTAGGGTTAGTGTTAGGGTTAGTGTTAGGATTAGGGTTTAGGTTAGGGTTTAGGTTTGGTTAGGTTTAGGGTTAGGGTTAGGGTTATGGTTAGGTTTAGCATTAGGGTTAGGGTTAGGGTTATGTTTAGGGTTGGTGTTAGGGTTAGGGTGAGGGTTAGGGTTTGGGTTAGCATTTGGGTTAGGGTTAGGGTTAGAGTCGGATTTGGGTTAGAGTTATGGTGAAGGTTAGGGGTTGGGTTAGGGTTAGGGTTTGGGTTAGGGTTAGGGTTAGGGTTAGGGTTAGGGTTTGGGTTAGGGTTAGGTTTGAATCTGGGTTAGTATTAGGGTTATGGTTAGTGTTAAGATTATGTTTAGGTTTAGGGTTAGAGTTAGGTTTTGGGTGAGGGTTAGGGTTTTGGGTTAGGGTTAGACTTAGGTTTAGGTTTAGGGTTAGGGTTAGGGTTAGGGTTAGGATAAGGATGAGGGTTAGGGTTAGGGTTAGGATTCGGGTTATTATTTGGGTTAGGGTTTGGGTTAGGGTTAGTGTTAGGGTTTGGGTTAGTGTTAGAGTTAGGGTTTGAGTTAGGGTTAGGTTTAGGCTTACATTGGGGTTGGGTTAGAGTTAGGGTTAGGGCTAGGGTTTGGGTTTGGTTTAGAGTTAGGGTTAGGTTAGGGTTTGGGTTAGAGTTAGGGTTAGGGTGAGGTGTTGGATTAGGGTTATGGTTAGGGTTAGGGTTAGGATTAGGGTTAGGGTTAGGGTTCCGATTAGAGTTAGGTTTAGAGTTTGGGTTTGGGTAAGGGTTAAGGTTAGGGTTAGGGTTAGGGTTACGGTTAGGGTTAGGGTTAGGACTAGGATTAGGGCTAGGGTTAGGGTTAGGATTAGGGTTAGGGTTTCGTTTTAGGTTTGGGTTATGGTTAGGGTCAGGGTTAGGGTTAGGGTTTATGGTTAGGGTTAGGTTTAAAGTTAGGGTTTCGGTTTCGGTTATGTTTTGGGTTAGGTTTAGGGTTAGGGTTAGGGTTTGAGTTGGAATTAGGTTTAGGGTTAGCATTAGGGTTAGGGTTAGGTTTAGGATTAGTGTTTCAGTTAGGGTTAGGGTTAGGGTTAGGTTTTGGGTTCAGGTTAGGGTTAGGGTTAGGTTTAGGTTTTGATTTAGGGTTAGGGTTAGGGTTAGGGTTTGATTTAGGGTTAGGGTTAAGGTTAGGGTTAGTGTTAGGGTTTGGGTTAGGGTTAGAGTTAGGAATAGGGTTAGTGATAGGGTTAGGTTTAGGGTTAGCATTAGGGTTATGATTAGGTTTAGGGTTAGGGTTTGGATTAGGGTTAGGGTTAGGGTTAGGGTTAGGTTTAGGGTTTGGTTTAGGGTTATGGTTAGGGTTAGGGTTTGGGTGAGGATTAGGGTTAGGGTTAGGGTTAGGGTTTGTGTTAAGATTAGGGTTTGGGTTTGGGTTAGGTTAGGGTTTGGGTTACAGTTAGGGTTAGGGTTAGGGTTTGGGTTTGGTTTAGTGTTAGGGTTAGGTTAAGGTTTGGGTTAGAGTTAGGGTTTGGGTAAGGGTTAAGGTTAGGGTTAGGGTTAGGGTTAGGGTTATGACTAGGATTAGGGTTAGGGTTAGGGTTAGGATTAGGGTTACGGTTAGGGTTAGGGTTAGGTTTTCGGTTTGGGTTATGTTTTGGGTTAGGTTTAGGGTTAGGGTTAGGGTTAGGGTTAGGGTTAAGGTTAGGATTAGGGTTAGGGTTTGAGTTTGAATTAGGTTTAGGGTTAGCATTAGGGTTAGGGTTAGATTTAGGATAAGTGTTTCAGTTAGGGTTTGGGTTAGGGTTAGGGTTAGGCTTAGTGTTAGGTTTTGGGTTAGGGTTAGTGTTAGGGTTAGGGTTTGGGTTAGGGTTAGGGTTAGAGTTAGGTTTTGGGTTAGGATTAGGGTTAGGGTTAGGGTTAGGGTTAGGGTTAGGGTTAGGGTTAGGACTAGGATTAGGGTTATGGTTAGGGTTAGGGTTAGGATTAGGGTTAGGGTTAGGGTTCCGATTAGAGTTAGGTTTAGAGTTTGGGTTTGGGTAAGGGTTAAGGTTAGGTTTAGGGTTAGGGTTACGGTTAGGGTTAGGGTTAGGACTAGGATTAGGGCTAGGGTTAGGGTTAGGATTAGGGTTAGGGTTTGGTTTTAGGTTTGGGTTATGGTTAGGGTCAGGGTTAGGGTTAGGGTTTATGGTTAGGGTAAGGTTTAAAGTTAGGGTTTCGGTTTCGGTTATGTTTTGGGTTAGGTTTAGGGTTAGGGTTTGGGTTTGAGTTGGAATTAGGTTTAGGGTTAGCATTAGGGTTAGGGTTAGGTTTAGGATTAGTGTTTCAGTTAGGGTTAGGGTTAGGGTTAGGTTTTGGGTTCAGGTTAGGGTTAGGGTTAGGTTTAGGTTTTGATTTAGGGTTAGGGTTAGGGTTAGGGTTTTTGTTAGGTTTTGGGTTAGGGTTAGGGTGATGACTAGGGTTAGTGTTAGGGTTAGGTTTAGGGTTACCATTAGGGTTAGGATTAGGGTTAGGCTTACGGTTTGGGTTAGGGTTAGGGTTAGGGTTAGGTTTTGGGTTAGGTTTAGGGTTAGGGTTAGGGTTAGGGTTAGGGTTAGGGTTATGGTTAGGTTTAGCATTAGGGTTAGGGTTAGGGTTATGGTTAGGGTTAGCTTTAGGGTTAGGGTTAGGGTTTGGGTTTGGGTTAGGATTTGGGTTAGGGTTAGGGTTTGGGTTAGGGTTAGGGTTAGGATTCGGGTTAGGATTTGGGTTAGGGTTATGGTTAGAGTCGGATTTGGGTTAGAGTTATGGTGAGGGTTAGGGGTTGGGTTAGGGTTAGGGTTACGGTTAGGGTTAGGGTTATGGTTAGGGTTAGGTTTAGGGTTATGGTTAGGGTTAGGGTTACGCTTTCGGTTTCGGTTATGTTTTGGGTTAGTTTTAGGGTTAGGTTTGGGTTTGGGTTGGGTTAGGATTAGGGTTAGGGTTTGAGTTTGAATTAGGTTTATGGTTAGCATTAGGGTTAGGGTTAGGTTTAGGATAAGTGTTTCAGTTAGGGTTAGGAGTAGGGTTAGGGTTAAGGTTTGGGTTAGGGTTAGGGTTAGGGTTAGGGTTAGGTTTAGGGTTTGGTTTAGGGTTATGGTTAGGGTTAGGGTTTGGGTGAGGATTAGGGTTAGGTTTAGGGTTAGGGTTTGGGTGAGAATTAGGGTTAGGGTTAGTGTTTGACTCTGGGTTAGTATTAGGGTTATGGTTAGTGTTAAGATTATGGTTAGGGTGTGGGTTAGGTTTTGGGTGAGGGTTAGGGTTAGGGTTAGGGTTAGACTTAGGTTTAGGGTTAGGGATAGGGTTAGGGTTAGGGTTAGGATAAGGATGAGGGTTAGGGTTAGGGTTAGGATTAGGGTTATTATTTGGGTTAGGGTTTGGGTTAGGGTTAGTGTTAGGGTTTGGGTTAGTGTTAGAGTTAGGGTTTGAGTTAGGGTTAGGTTTAGGCTTACATTGGGGTTGGGTTAGATTTAGGGTTAGGGCTAGGATTTGGGTTTGGTTTAGAGTTAGGGTTAGGTTAGGGTTTGGGTGAGAGTTAGGGTTAGGGTGAGGTGTTGGATTAGGGTTATGGTTAGTGTTAGGGTTAGGATTAGGGTTAGGGTTAGGGTTCCGATTAGAGTTAGGTTTAGCGTTTGGGTTTGGGTAAGGGTTAAGGTTAGGGTTAGGCTTAGGGTTAGGGTTAGGGTTAGGGTTAGGGTTAGGACTAGGATTAGTGTTAGGGTTAGTGTTAGGTTTAGGGTTAGGGTTTGGGTTTAGGTTTGGGTTATGGTTAGGGTTAGTGTTAGGGTTAGGGTTTAGGGTTAGGTTTAGGGTTAGGGTTAGGGTTTCGGTTTGGGTTATGTTTTGGGTTAGGTTTAGGGTTAGGGTTAGGGTTTGGGTTCGGGTTAGGAATAGGGTTATGGTTTGAGTTTGAATTAGGTTTAGGGTTAGCATTAGGGTTAGGTTTAGGTTTAGGATTAGTGTTTCAGTTAGGCTTAGTGTTAGGGTTAGGGTTTGGGTACGGGTTAAGTTTAGGGTTAGGGTTAGGGTTTGATTTAGGGTTAGGGTTAAGGTTAGGGTTAGTGTTAGGGTTTGGGTTTGGGTTAGAGTTAGGAATAGGTTTAGTGATAGGGTTAGGTTTAGGGTTAGCATTAGGGTTATGATTAGGTTTAGGTTTAGGGTTTGGTTTAGGGTTATGGTTAGGGTTAGAGTTTGGGTGAGGGTTAGGCTTAGTGTTAGGGTTAGGGTTTGGGTACGGGTTAAGTTTAGGGTTAGCGTTAGGGTTTGATTTAGGGTTAGGGTTAGGGTTAGGGTTTGTGTTAAGATTAGGGTTTGGGTTTGGGTTAAGCCAGGGTTTGGGTTACAGTTAGGGTTAGGGTTAGGGTTTGGGTTTGGTTTAGTGTTAGGTTTAGGTTAGGGTTTGGGTTAGAGTTAGGGTTAGGGTGAGGTGTTGGATTAGGGTTATGGTTAGGGTTAGGGTTAGGATTAGGGTTAGGGTTAGGGTTCCGATTAGAGTTAGGTTTAGAGTTTGGGTTTGGGTAAGGGTTAAGGTTAGGGTTAGGGATAGGGTTAGGGTAAGGACTAGGATTAGGGTTAGGGTTAGGGTTAGGATTAGGGTTACTGTTAGGGTTAGGGTTAGGTTTTCGGTTTGGGTTATGTTTTGGGTTAGGTTTAGGGTTAGGGTTTGGGTTAGGGTTAGGGTTAGGGTTAGGGTTAGGTTTTGGGTTAGGGTTAGTGTTAGGGTTAGGGTTTGGGTTAGGGTTAGGGTTAGGGTTAGGTTTTGGGTTAGGACTAGGGTTAGGGTTAGGGTTAGGGTTAGGGTTAGGGTTAGGTTTAGGGTTAGGACTAGGATGAGGGTTATGGTTAGGGTTAGGGTTAGGATTAGGGTTAGGATTAGGGTTCCGATTAGAGTTAGGTTTAGAGTTTGGGTTTGGGTAAGGGTTAAGGTTAGGTTTAGGGTTAGGGTTAGGGTTAGGGTTAGGGTTAGGACTAGGATTAGGGCTAGGGTTAGCGTTAGGATTAGGGTTAGGGTTTGGTTTTAGGTTTGGGTTATGGTTAGGGTCAGGGTTAGGGTTAGGGTTTAGGGTTAGGGTTAGGTTTAAGGTTAGGGTTTCGGTTTGGGTTATGTTTTGGGTTAGGTTTAGGGTGAGGGTTAGGGTTTGAGTTGGAATTAGGTTTAGGTTTAGCATTAGGGTTAGGGTTAGGTTTAGGATTAGTGTTTCAGTTAGGGTTAGGGTTAGGGTTAGGGTTTGGTTTCGGGTTAGGGTTAGGGTGAGGTTTAGGTTTTGATTTAGGGTTAGGGTTAGGGTTAGGGTTTTTGTTAGGGTTTGGGTTAGGGTTAGGGTGAAGACTAGGGTTAGTGTTAGGGTTAGGTTTAGGGTTAGCATTAGGGTTAGGATTAGGGTTAGGCTTACGGTTTGGGTTAGGGTTAGGGTTAGGGTTTGGGTTAGGGTTAGGATTAGGATTAGGGTTAGGGTTAGGGTTAGGGTTATGGTTAGGTTTAGCATTAGGGTTAGGGTTAGGGTTATGGTTAGGGTTAGCTTTAGGGTTAGGGTTAGGGTTTGGGTTTGGGTTAGTGTTTGGTTTAGGGTTAGGGTTTGGGTTAGGGTTAGGGTTAGGGTTCGGGTTAGGATTTGGGTTAGGGTTATGGTTAGAGTCGGATTTGGGTTAGAGTTATGGTGAGGGTTAGGGGTTCGGTTAGGGTAAGGGTTACCGTTAGGGTTAGGGTTATGGTTAGGGTTAGGTTTAGGGTTAGGGTTAGGGTTAGGGTTACGGTTTCGGTTTCAGTTATGTTTTGGGTTAGTTTTAGGGTTAGGTTTGGGTTTGGGTTGGGTTAGGATTAGGGTTAGGGTTTGAGTTTGAATTAGGTTTAGGGTTAGCATTAGGGTTAGGGTTAGGTTTAGGATAAGTGTTTCAGTTAGGGTTAGGGTTAGGGTTAGGGTTTGGGTTCGGGTTAGGGTTAGGGTTAGTGTTTGGGTTAGGGTTAGGGTTAGGGTTAGGATTAGGTTTAGGGTTTGTGTTAAGATTAGGGTTTGGGTTTGGGTTAAGGTTAGGGTTAGGGTTTGGTTTAAGGTTACGTTTAGGGTTAGGGTTTGTGTTAGGGTTAGGGTTAGCGTTAGGAGTAGGGTTAGGGTTTAGGTTTTTGGTTAGGGTTAGTGTTAGGGTTAGTGTTAGGATTAGGGTTTGGGTTAGGGTTTAGGTTTGGTTAGGTTTAGGGTTAGGGTTAGGGTTATGGTTAGGTTTAGCATTAGGGTTAGGTTTAGGGTTATGGTTAGGGTTGGTGTTAGGGTTAGGGTTTGGGTTTGGGTTAGGGTTTGGGTTAGGGTTAGGGTTTGGGTTAGGGTTAGGGTTGGGTTCGGGTTAGGATTTGGGTTAGGGTTAGGGTTAGAGTCGGATTTGGGTTAGAGTTATGGTGAAGGTTAGGAGTTGGGTTAGGGTTAGGGTTTGGGTTAGGGTTAGGGTTAGGGTTAGGGATAGGGTTAGGGTTTGGGTTAGGGTTAGGTTTGAATCTGGGTTAGTATTAGGGTTATGGTTAGTGTTAAGATTATGGTTAGGGTTAGGGTTAGGGTTCGGTTTTGGGTGAGGGTTAGGGTTAGGGTTAGGGTTAGGATTAGGGTTATTATTTGGGTTAGGGTTTGGGATAGTGTTATGTTTAGGCTTACATTGGGGTTGGGTTAGAGTTAGGGTTAGGGTTAGGGTTTGGGTTTGGTTTAGAGTTAGGGTTAGGTTAGGGTTTGTGTTAGAGTTAGGGTTAGGGTGAGGTGTTGGATTAGGGTTATGGTTAGGGTTAGGGTTAGGATTAGAGTTAGGGCTAGGGTTCCGATTAGAGTTAGGTTTAGAGTTTGGGTTTGGGTAAGGGTTAAGGTTAGGATTAGGGTTAGGGTTAGGGTTAGGGTTAGGGTTAGGGTAAGGGTTAGGACTAGGATTAGGGTTAGGGTTTGATTTAGGGTTAGGGTTAAGTTTAGGGTTAGTGTTAGGTTTTGGGTTAGGGTTAGGGTTAGGAATAGGGTTAGTGATAGGGTTAGGTTTAGGGTTAGCATTAGGGTTATGATTAGGTTTAGGGTTAGGGTTTGGGTTAGGGTTAGGGTTAGGGTTAGGGTTAGGTTTAGGGTTTGGTTTAGGGTTATGGTTAGGTTTAGGGTTTGGGTGAGGGTTAGGGTTAGGTTTAGGGTTAGGGTTTGTGTTAAGATTAGGGTTTGGGTTTGGGTTAGGTTAGGGTTTGGGTTACAGTTAGGGTTAGGGTGAGGTGTTGGATTAGGGTTATGGTTAGGTTTAGGGTTAGGATTAGAGTTAGGGTTAGGCTTCCGATTAGAGTTAGGTTTAGAGTTTGGGTTTGGGTAAGGGTTAAGGTTAGGGTTAGGGTTATGGTTAGGGTTAGGACTAGGATTAGGGTTAGGGTTAGGGTTAGGATTAGGGTTACGGGTAGGGTTAGGGTTATATTTTCGGTTTGGGTTATGTTTTGGGTTAGGTTTAGGGTTAGGGTTAGGGTTAGTGTTAGGGTTAGGTTTAAGTTTAGGATTACGGTTAGGGTTTGAGTTTGAATTAGGTTTAGGGTTAGCATTAGGGTTAGGGTTATATTTAGGATAAGTGTTTCAGTTAGGGTTTGGGTTAGGTTTAGGGTTAGGGTTAGGGTTAGGTTTTGGGTTAGGGTTAGTGTTAGGGTTAGGGTTTGGGTTAGGGTTAGGGTTAGGGTTAGGGTTAGGTTTTGGTTTAGGATTAGGGTTAGGGTTAGGGTTAGGGTTAGGATTAGGACTAGGATTAGGGTTATGGTTAGGGTTAGGGTTAGGATTAGGGTTAGGGTTAGGGTTCCGATTAGAGTTAGGTTTAGAGTTTGGGTTTGGGTAGGGTTATGGTTAGGTTTAGGGTTAGGGTTAGGGTTAGGGTTAGGACTAGGATTAGGGCTAGGGTTAGGGTTAGGATTATGGTTAGGGTTAGGGTTAGGGTTAGGGTTAGGGTTAGGATTATGGTTTAGGTTTGGGTTAGGGTTAGGGTTTGGGTTAGGATAAGGATGAGGGTTAGGGTTAGGTTTAGGATTAGGGTTAGTATTTGGGTTATGGTTTAGGTTTGGGTTAGGGTTAGGGTTTGGGTTAGTGTTAGGATTTGGGTTAGAGTTAGGGTTAGGGTAGGGTTTGGGTTTGGGTTAGGGTTAGGTTTAGGTTAGGGTTTGGGTTAGAGTTAGGTTTAGGGTTATGGGTTGGATTAGGGTTATGGTTAGGGTTAGTTTTAGGATTAGGGTTAGGGTTAGGCTTTAGGTTTGGTTTATGGTTAGGGTTAGGGTTAGGGTTTAAGTGTAGGATTAGGTTTAGTGTTAGGGTTTGGGTTAGGGTTAGGCTTACGGTGTGGGTTTTGGTTAGGGTTAGGTTTAGGGTTAGGGTTTCGGTGTGGGTTATGTTTTGGGTTAGGTTTAGGGTTAGGGTTAGGGTTTTGGTTCGGGTTAGGATTAGGGTTAGGGTATGAGTTTGAATTAGGTTTAGGGTTAGCATTAGGGTTAGAGTAAGGTTTAGGATTAGTGTTTCGGTTAGGGTTAGGGTTAGGGTTAGGGTTTGGGTTAGGGTTAGGGTTAGGATTAGGGGTTAGGTTTAGGTTTAGGGTTATTATTGGGGTTTGGGTTAGGGTTAGTGTTAGGGTTTGGGTTTTAGTTAGAATTAGGGTTAGTGTTAGGGTTAGGTTTTGTGTTAGTGTTAGGGTTAAACTTAGTGTTAGTGTTAGGGTTTGGGTTAGGGTTAGGGTTAGGTTTAGAGTTAGGATTAGGTTTAGGGTTAGGGTTAGATTTAGGGTTTGGTTTAGGAGTAGTTTTAGGGTTAGGTTTAGGGTGTGCTTGAGGTTTAGGGTTAGGGTTATGGTTTGGGTTCGGGTTCCGGTTAGGGTTAGGGTTAGCGTTTGAGTTAGGGTTAGGGTTAGGGTTAGGGGTAGGGTTAGGGTTAGAGTTAGGGTTTGGGTTAGGGTTAGGGTTAGGGTTAGAGTAAGGGTTTGGGTTAGTGTTAGGGTTAGGGTTTGGGTTAGGGTTAGGGTTAGGGTTAGGGTTAGGGTTAGGGTTTGGGTTAGGATTAGGGTTAGGTTTAGGGTTTGGGTTAGGGTTAGGGTTAGGGTTTGATTTAGGGTTAGGGTTAGGGTTAGGGTTAGTGTTAGGGTTTGGGTTAGGGTTAGGGTTAGAACCAGGGTTAGTGTTAGGGTTAGGTTTAGGGTTAGCATTAGGGTTAGGATTAGGGTTAGGGTTAGGGTTTGTGTTAGGGTTAGGGTTAGGGTTAGGGTTAGGGTTTGGGTTAGGGTTAGGTTTAGGGTTAGTGTTTGGGTTAGGGTTAGGTTTAGGGTTAGGGTTAGTGTTTTTGTTAGGGTTAGGGTTAGGGTTAGGGTTAGGGTTAGTGTTTGGGTTAGGATTAGGGTTAGGGTTAGGGTTTGGGTTAGGGTTAGGGTTAGGGTTACGGTTAGGGTTAGGATTAGGTTTAGGGTTTGGTTTAGGGTTATGGTTAGGGTTAGGGTTTGGGTGAGGATTAGGGTTAGGGTTAGGGTTAGGTTTTGGGTGAGGATTAGGGTTAGGGTTAGTGTTAGGGTTAGTGTTAGGATTAAGGTTTGGGTTAGGGTTTAGGTTTGGTTAGGTTTAGGGTTAGGGTTAGGGTTATGGTTAGGTTTAGCATTAGGGTTAGGTTTAGGGTTATGGTTAGGGTTGGTGTTAGGGTTAGGGTTAGGGTTTGGGTTTGGGTTAGGGTTTGGGTTAGGGTTAGGGTATGGGTTAGGGTTAGGGTTAGGGTTCGGTTTAGGATTTGGGTTAGAGTTAGGGTTAGAGTCGGATTTGGGTTAGAGTTATGGTGAAGGTTAGGGGTTGGGTTAGGGTTAGGGTTTGGGTTAGGGTTAGGGTTAGGGTTAGGGTTAGGGTTTGGGTTAGGGTTAGGTTTGAATCTGGGTTAGTATTAGGGTTATGGTTAGTGTTAAGATTATGGTTAGGGTTAGGGTTAGGTTTTGGGTGAGGGCTAGGGTTAGGGTTAGGGTTAGACTTAGGTTTAGGGTTAGGGATACGGTTAGGGTTAGGGTTAGGATAAGGATGAGGGTTAGGGTTAGGGTTAGGATTAGGGTTATTATTTGGGTTAGGGTTTGGGTTAGGGTTAGTGTTAGGGTTTGGGTTAGTGTTAGAGTTAGGGTTTGAGTTAGGGTTAGGTTTAGGCTTACATTGGGGTTGGGTTAGACTTAGGGTTAGGGCTAGGATTTGGGTTTGGTTTAGAGTTAGGGTTAGGTTAGGGTTTGGGTGAGAGTTAGGTTTAGGGTGAGGTGTTGGATTAGGGTTATGGTTAGTGTTAGGGTTAGGATTAGGGTTAGGGTTAGGGTTCCGATTAGAGTTAGGTTTAGAGTTTGGGTATGGGTAAGGGTTAAGGTTAGGGTTAGGGTTAGGGTTAGGGTTAGGGTTAGGGTTAGGGTAAGGGTTAGGGTTAGGACTAGGATTAGTGTTAGGGTAAGTGTTAGGTTTAGGGTTAGGGTTTGGGTTTAGGTTTGGGTTATGGTTAGGGTTAGTGTTAGGGTTAGGGTTTAGGGTTAGGTTTAGGGTTAGGGTTAGGGTTTCGGTTTGGGTTATGTTTTGGGTTAGGTTTAGGGTTAGGGTTAGAGTTTGGGTTCGGGTTAGGAATAGGGTTATGGTTTGAGTTTGAATTAGGTTTAGGGTTAGCATTAGGGTTAGGTTTAGGTTTAGGATTAGTGTTTCAGTTAGGCTTAGTGTTAGGGTTAGGGTTTGGGTACGGGTTAGGTTTAGGGTTAGGGTTAGGGTTTGATTTAGGGTTAGGGTTAAGGTTAGGGTTAGTGTTAGGGTTTGGGTTAGGGTTAGAGTTAGGAATAGGGTTAGTGATAGGGTTAGGTTTAGGGTTAGCATTAGGGTTATGATTAGGTTTAGGTTTAGGGTTTGGTTTAGGGTTATGGTTAGGGTTAGAGTTTGGGTGAGGATTAGGGTTAGGGTTAGGGTTAGGGTTTGTGTTAAGATTAGGGTTTGGGTTTGGTTTAAGCCAGGGTTTGGGTTACAGTTACGGTTAGGGTTAGGGTTTGGGTTTGGTTTAGTGTTAGGTTTAGGTTAGGGTTTGGGTTAGAGTTAGGGTTAGGGTGAGGTGTTGGATTAGGGTTATGGTTAGGGTTAGGGTTAGGATTAGGGTTAGGGTTAGGGTTCCGATTAGAGTTAGGTTTAGAGTTTGGGTTTGGGTAAGGGTTAAGGTTAGGGTTAGGGTTAGGGTTAGGGTAAGGACTAGGATTAGGGTTAGGGTTAGGGTTAGGATTAGGGTTACTGTTAGGGTTAGGGTTAGGTTTTCGGTTTGGGTTATGTTTTGGGTTAGGTTTAGGGTTTGGTTTTGGGTTAGGGTTAGGGTTAGGGTTAGGTTTTGGGTTAGGGTTAGTGTTAGGGTTAGGGTTTGGGTTAGGGTTAGGGTTAGGGTTAGGTTTTGGGTTAGGACTAGGGTTAGGGTTAGGGTTAGGGTTAGGGTTAGGGTTAGGGTTAGGACTAGGATGAGGGTTATGTTTAGGGTTAGGGTTAGGATTAGGGTTAGGATTAGGGTTCCGATTAGAGTTAGGTTTAGAGTTTGGGTTTGGGTAAGGGTTAAGGTTAGGTTTAGGGTTAGGGTTAGGGTTAGGGTTAGGGTTAGGACTAGGATTAGGGCTAGGGTTAGCGTTAGGATTAGGGTTAGGGTTTGGTTTTAGGTTTGGGTTATGGTTAGGGTCAGGTTTAGGGTTAGGGTTTAGGGTTAGGGTTAGGTTTAAGGTTAGGGTTTCGGTTTGGGTTATGTTTTGGTTTATGTTTAGGGGGAGGGTTAGGGTTTGAGTTGGAATTAGGTTTAGGGTTAGCATTAGGGTTAGGGTTAGGTTTAGGATTAGTGTTTCAGTTAGGGTTAGGGTTAGGGTTAGGGTTTGGTTTCGAGTTAGGGTTAGGGTTAGGTTTAGGTTTTGATTTAGGGTTAGGGTTAGGGTTAGGGTTTTTGTTCGGGTTTGGGTTAGGGTTAGGGTGAAGACTAGGGTTAGTGTTAGGGTTAGGTTTAGGGTTAGCATTAGGGTTAGGATTAGGGTTAGGCTTACGGTTTGGGTTAGGGTTAGGGTTAGGGTTAGGGTTAGGGTTTGGGTTAGGGTTAGGGTTAGGATTAGGGTTAGGGTTAGGGTTAGGGTTATGGTTAGGTTTAGCATTAGGGTTAGGGTTAGGGTTATGGTTAGGGTTAGCTTTAGGGTTAGGGTTAGGGTTTGGGTTTGGGTTAGTGTTTGGTTTAGGGTTAGGGTTTGGGTTAGGGTTAGGGTTAGGGTTCGGGTTAGGATTTGGGTTAGGGTTATGGTTAGAGTCGGATTTGGGTTAGAGTTATGGTGAGGGTTAGGGGTTCGGTTAGGGTAAGGGTTACCGTTAGGGTTAGGGTTATGGTTAGGGTTAGGTTTAGGGTTAGGGTTAGGGTTAGGGTTACGGTTTCGGTTTCAGTTATGTTTTGGGTTAGTTTTAGGGTTAGGTTTGGGTTTGGGTTGGGTTAGGATTAGGGTTAGGGTTTGAGTTTGAATTAGGTTTAGGGTTAGCATTAGGGTTAGGGTTAGGTTTAGGATAAGTGTTTCAGTTAGGGTTAGGGTTAGGGTTAGGGTTTGGGTTCGGGTTAGGGTTAGGGTTAGTGTTTGGGTTAGGGTTAGGGTTAGGGTTAGGATTAGGTTTAGGGTTTGTGTTAAGATTAGGGTTTGGGTTTGGGTTAAGGTTAGGGTTAGGGTTTGGGTTAAGGTTACGTTTAGGGTTAGGGTTTGTGTTAGGGTTAGGGTTAGCGTTAGGAGTAGGGTTAGGGTTTAGGTTTTTGGTTAGGGTTAGTGTTAGGGTTAGTGTTAGGATTAGGGTTTGGGTTAGGGTTTAGGTTTGGTTAGGTTTAGGGTTAGGGTTAGGGTTATGGTTAGGTTTAGCATTAGGGTTAGGTTTAGGGTTATGGTTAGGGTTGGTGTTAGGGTTAGGGTTAGGGTTTGGGTTTGGGTTAGGGTTTGGGTTAGGGTTAGGGTTTGGGTTAGGGTTAGGGTTAGGGTTTGGGTTAGGATTTGGGTTAGGGTTAGGTTTAGAGTCGGATTTGGGTTAGAGTTATG
>JAJHUQ010000032.1:16067500-16085000 GCA_035773235.1 Eospalax fontanierii
GGTTAGGGTTAGGTTTTGGGTTAGGATTAGGGTTAGGGTTAGGGTTTGGGTTAGGCTTAGGGTTAGGGTTACGGTTAGGGTTAGGATTAGGGTTAGGGTTAGGGTTAGGGTTAAGGTTAGGGTTAGGTTTAGAATTAGGGTTAGTGTTAAGTTTAGGGTTAGGTTTAGGGTTAGGGTTAGGGTTAGGGTTAGGATTTCGGTTAGGGTTAGCGTTAGGGTTTGGGTTAGGGTTAGGTTTAGGGTTAGGGTTAGGGTTTGGGTAAGGGTTAGGGTTATGGTTAGGGTTTGAGTTAGGGTTAGGGTTAGGGTTAGGGTTTGGGTTAGGATAAGGGTTAGGGTTAGGGTTTGGGTTAGGGTTAGGGTTTGGGTTAGGGTTAGGGTTAGGGTTACGGTTAGGGTTAGGATTAGGTTTAGGGTTTGTGTTAAGATTAGGGTTTGGGTTTGGGTTAGGGTTAGGGTTAGGTTTACAATTAGGATTAGTGTTAAGCTTAGGGTTAGGGTTAGGTTTAGGATAAGGATGAAGGTTAGGGTTAGGGTTAGGATTTGGGTTACTATTTGGGTTATGGTTTGGGTTAGGGTTAGGGTTAGGGTTTGGGGTAGTGTTAGAGTTACGGTTTGAGTTAGGGTTAGGGTTAGGGTTAGGGTTAGGATTAGGGTTAGGGTTTCGGTTAGGGTTAGGGTTAGGGTTAGGGTTAGGGTTTGGGTTAGGGTTAGGGTTAGGGTTAGGGTTAGGGTTAGGGTTAGGGTTTGGGTTAGGATTAGGGTTAGGGTTAGAGTTTGGGTTAGGGTTAGGGTTAGGTTTATGGTTAGGGTTAGGATTAGGGTTAGGGTTTGTGTTAAGATTTGGGTTTGGTTTTGGGTTAGGGTTAGGGTTAGGGTTAGGGTTAGGTTTACAATTAGGGTTAGTGTTAAGGTTAAGGTTAGGGTTAGGGTTAGGATAAGGATGAAGGTTAGGGTTAGGGTTAGGATTAGGGTTACTATTTGGGTTATGGTTTGGGTTAGGGTTAGGGTTAGGGTTTGGGTTAGTGTTAGAGTTAGGGTTTGAGTTAGTGTTAGGTTTAGGGTTAGATTAGGTTTTGGGTTAGAGTCAGTGTTAGGGTTACGGTTTGGGTTTGGTTTAGAGTTAGGGTTAGGTTAGGGTTTGGGTTAGAGTTAGGGTTAGGGTGAGGTGTTGGATTAGGGTTATGGTTAGGGTTAGGGTTTGGGTTAGTGTTAGAGTTAGGGTTTGAGTTAGGGTTAGGTTGAGGCTTACATTGGGGTTTGGGTTAGAGTTAGGGTTTGGGTTTTTTTTAGAGTTAGGGTTAGGTTAGTGTTTGGGTTAGAGTTAGGGTTAGGGTGAGGTGTTGGATTAGGTTTATGGTTAGGGTTAGGGTTAGGATTAGGGTTAGGGTTAGGGTTCCGATTAGAGTTAGGTTTAGAGTTTGGGTTTCGGTACGGGTTAAGGTTAGGTTTAGGTTTAGGGTTAGGGTTAGGGTTAGGGTTAGGACTAGGATTAGGGTTATGGTTAGGGTTAGGGTTAGGATTAGGGTTAGGGTTAGGGTTCCGATTAGAGTTAGGTTTAGAGTTTCGGTTTGGGTAAGGGTTAAGGTTACCTTTAGGGTTAGGGTTAGGGTTAGGGTTAGGGTTAGGACTAGGATTAGGGTTAGGGTTAGGGTTTGGATTAGGGTTAGGGTTTGGTTTTAGGTTTGGGTTATGGTTAGGGTAAGTGTTAGGGTTAGGGTTTAGGGTTAGGGTTTGAATTGTAATTAGGTTTAGGGTTAGCATTAGGGTTAGGGTTAGGTTTAGGATTAGTGTTTCAGGTAGGGTTAGGGTTAGGGTTAGGGTTTGGGTTCGGGTTAGGGTTAGGTTTAGGTTTTGGGTTAGGTTTAGGGTTAGGGTTAGGGTTTCGGATCGGGTTAGGATTAGGGTTAGGGTTTGAGTTTGAATTAGGTTTAGGGTTAGCATTAGGGTTAGGGTAAGGTTTAGGATTAGTGTTTCGGTTAGGGTTAGGGTTAGGGTTAGGGTTTGGGTTAGGGTTAGGGTTAGGATAAGGGGTTAGGTTTAGGTTTAGGGTTATTATTAGGGTTTGGGTTAGGGTTAGTGTTAGGGTTTGGGTTTTAGTTAGAATTAGGGTTAGTGTTAGGGTTAGGTTTTGTGTTAGTGTTAGGGTTAAGTTTAGTGTTAGTGTTAGGGTTTGGGTTAGCGTTAGGGTTAGGTTTAGAGTTAGGATTAGGTTTAGGATTAGGGTTAGATTTAGGGTTTGGTTTAGGAGTAGTGTTAGGGTTAGGTTTAGGGTTTGGGTTAGGTTTAGGGTTAGGGTTAGGGTTTGGGTTCGGGTTCGGGTTAGGGTTAGGGATTGGGTTTGAGTTAGGGTTAGGGTTAGGGTTAGGGGTAGGGTTAGGGTTAGGGTTAGCGTTTGGGTTAGGGTTAGGGTTTGGGTTAGGTTTAGGGTTAGGGTTAGGGTTAGGGTTACGGTTAGGGTTAGGATTAGGGTTAGGGTTTGTGTTAAGATTAGGGTTTGGGTTTGGGTTAGGGTTAGGGTTAGGGTTAGGGTTAGATTTACAATTAGGGTTAGTGTTAAGCTTAGGGTTAGGGTTAGGTTTAGGATAAGGATGAAGGTTAGGGTTAGGGTTAGGATTTGGGTTACTATTTGGGTTATGGTTTGGGTTAGGGTTAGGGTTAGGGTTTGGGGTAGTGTTAGAGTTACGGTTTGAGTTAGGGTTAGGGTTAGGGTTAGGGTTAGGGTTAGGGTTACGGTTAGGGTTACGGTTAGGGTTAGGATTAGGGTTAGGGTTTGTGTTAAGATTCGGGTTTGGTTTTGGGTTAGGGTTAGGGTTAAGGTTAGGGTTAGGTTTAGAATTAGGGTTAGTGTTAAGGTTAGGGTTAGGGTTAGGGTTAGGATAAGGATGAGGGTTCGGGTTAGGGTTAGGATTAGGGTTATTATTTGGGTTATGGTTTGGGTTAGGGTTAGGGTTAGGATTTGGGTTAGTGTTAGAGTTAGGTTTTGAGTTAGGGTTAGGTTTAGGGTTAGGTTAGGGTTTGGGTTAGAGTTAGGGTTAGGGTTAGGGTTTGGGTTTGGTTTAGAGTTAGGGTTAGGTTAGGGTTTGGGTTAGAGTTAGGGTTAGGGTTAGGTGTTGGATTAGGGTTATGGTTAGGGTTAGGGTTAGGATTAGGGTTACGGTAAGGGTTCCGATTAGAGTAAGGTTTAGAGTTTGGGTTTGGGTAAGGGTTAAGGTTAGGTTTAGGGTTAGGGTTAGGGTTAGGGTTAGGATTAGGGTTAGGGTTAGGGTTCCGATTAGAGTTAGATTTAGAGTTTGGGATTGGGTAAGGGTTAAGTTTAGGTTTAGAGTTAATGTTAGGGGTAGGGTTAGGACTAGGATTAGGGTTAGGTTTAGGGTTAGGTTAGGGTTTATGTTAGAGTTAGGGTTAGGGTTAGGGGTTGGATTAGGGTTACGGTTAGGGTTAGGCTTTAGGTTTGGGTTATGGTTAGGGTTAGGGTTAGGGTTTAAGGGTAGGATTAGGGTTAGTGTTAGGGTTTGGGTTAGGGTTAGGGTTACGGTGTGGGTTTGGGTTAGGGTTAGGGTTAGGGTTAGGGTTTCGGTGTGGGTTATGTTTTGGGTTAGGTTTAGGGTTAGGGTTACGGTTTCGGTTCAGGTTAGGATTAGGGTTAGGGATTGAGTTTGAATTAGGTTTAGGGTTAGCATTAGGGTTAGGGTTAGGTTTAGGATTAGTGTTTCGGTTAGGGTTAGGGTTAGGGTTAGGGTTAGGGTTCCGATTATAGTTAGGTTTAGAGTTTGGGTTTGGGTAAGGTTTAAGGTTAGGGTTAGGGTTAGGGTTAGGGTTAGGGTTAAGGTTAGTACTAGGATTAGGTTTAGGGTTAGGGTTAGGATTAGGGTTAGGGTTAGGGTTAGGGTTAGGGTTTCTTTTTGGGTTATGTTTTGGGTTAGGTTTAGGGTTAGGGTTAGGGTTAGCATTAGGGTTAGGGTTAGGTTTAGCATAAGTGTTTCAGTTAGGTTTAGGGTTAGAGTTAGGGTTAGGGTGAGGGTTAAGGTTTGATTTAGGGTTATGGTTAGGGTTAGGGTTAGTGTTAGGGTTTGGGTTAGGGTTAGGGTTAAGACTAGGGTTATGTTATGGTTAGGTTTAGGGTTAGCATTAGGGTTAGGATTAGGGTTAGGTTTAGGGTTTGGGTTAGGGTTAGGGTTAGGGTTAGGGTTAGGGTTTGGGTTAGGGTTAGGGTTATGGTTAGGGTTTGAGTTTGGGTTAGGGTTAGGGTTAGGGTTTGGGTTAGGATTAGGGTTAGTGTTAGGGTTTGGGTTAGTGTTAGGCTTACGGTGTGGGTTTTGGTTAGGGTTAGGGTTAGGGTTAGGGTTTCGGTGTGGGTTATGTTTTGGGTTAGGTTTAGGGTTAGGGTTAGGGTTTTGGTTCGGTTTAGGATTAGGGTTAGGGTTTGAGTTTGAATTAGGTTTAGGGTTAGCATTAGGGTTAGGGTAAAGTTAAGGATTAGTGTTTCGGTTAGGGTTAGGGTTAGGCTTAGGTTTTGGGTTAGGGTTAGGTTTAGGATTAGGGGTTAGGTTTAGGTTTAGGGTTATTATTAGGGTTTGGGCTAGGGTTAGTGTTAGGGTTTGGGTTTTAGTTAGAATTAGGGTTAGTGTTAGGGTTAGGTTTTGTGTTAGTGTTAGGGTTAAGCTTAGTGTTAGTGTTAGGGTTTGGGTTAGGGTTAGGGTTAGGTTTTGGGTTAGGATTAGGGTTAGGGTTAGGGTTTGGGTTAGGCTTAGGGTTAGGGTTACGGTTAGGGTTAGGATTAGGGTTAGGGTTAGGGTTAGGGTTAAGGTTAGGGTTAGGTTTAGAATTAGGGTTAGTGTTAAGTTTAGGGTTAGGTTTAGGGTTAGGGTTAGGGTTAGGGTTAGGATTTCGGTTAGGGTTAGCGTTAGGGTTTGGGTTAGGGTTAGGTTTAGGGTTAGGGTTAGGGTTTGGGTAAGGGTTAGGGTTATGGTTAGGGTTTGAGTTAGGGTTAGGGTTAGGGTTAGGGTTTGGGTTAGGATAAGGGTTAGGGTTAGGGTTTGGGTTAGGGTTAGGGTTTGGGTTAGGGTTAGGGTTAGGGTTACGGTTAGGGTTAGGATTAGGTTTAGGGTTTGTGTTAAGATTAGGGTTTGGGTTTGGGTTAGGGTTAGGGTTAGGTTTACAATTAGGATGAGTGTTAAGCTTAGGGTTAGGGTTAGGTTTAGGATAAGGATGAAGGTTAGGGTTAGGGTTAGGATTTGGGTTACTATTTGGGTTATGGTTTGGGTTAGGGTTAGGGTTAGGGTTTGGGGTAGTGTTAGAGTTACGGTTTGAGTTAGGGTTAGGGTTAGGGTTAGGGTTAGGATTAGGGTTAGGGTTTCGGTTAGGGTTAGGGTTAGGGTTAGGGTTAGGGTTTGGGTTAGGGTTAGGGTTAGGGTTAGGGTTAGGGTTAGGGTTAGGGTTTGGGTTAGGATTAGGGTTAGGGTTAGAGTTTGGGTTAGGGTTAGGGTTAGGTTTATGGTTAGGGTTAGGATTAGGGTTAGGGTTTGTGTTAAGATTTGGGTTTGGTTTTGGGTTAGGGTTAGGGTTAGGGTTAGGGTTAGGTTTACAATTAGGGTTAGTGTTAAGGTTAAGGTTAGGGTTAGGGTTAGGATAAGGATGAAGGTTAGGGTTAGGGTTAGGATTAGGGTTACTATTTGGGTTATGGTTTGGGTTAGGGTTAGGGTTAGGGTTTGGGTTAGTGTTAGAGTTAGGGTTTGAGTTAGTGTTAGGTTTAGGGTTAGATTAGGTTTTGGGTTAGAGTCAGTGTTAGGGTTACGGTTTGGGTTTGGTTTAGAGTTAGGGTTAGGTTAGGGTTTGGGTTAGAGTTAGGGTTAGGGTGAGGTGTTGGATTAGGGTTATGGTTAGGGTTAGGGTTTGGGTTAGTGTTAGAGTTAGGGTTTGAGTTAGGGTTAGGTTGAGGCTTACATTGGGGTTTGGGTTAGAGTTAGGGTTTGGGTTTTTTTTAGAGTTAGGGTTAGGTTAGTGTTTGGGTTAGAGTTAGGGTTAGGGTGAGGTGTTGGATTAGGTTTATGGTTAGGGTTAGGGTTAGGATTAGGGTTAGGGTTAGGGTTCCGATTAGAGTTAGGTTTAGAGTTTGGGTTTCGGTACGGGTTAAGGTTAGGTTTAGGTTTAGGGTTAGGGTTAGGGTTAGGGTTAGGACTAGGATTAGGGTTATGGTTAGGGTTAGGGTTAGGATTAGGGTTAGGGTTAGGGTTCCGATTAGAGTTAGGTTTAGAGTTTCGGTTTGGGTAAGGGTTAAGGTTACCTTTAGGGTTAGGGTTAGGGTTAGGGTTAGGGTTAGGACTAGGATTAGGGTTAGGGTTAGGGTTTGGATTAGGGTTAGGGTTTGGTTTTAGGTTTGGGTTATGGTTAGGGTAAGTGTTAGGGTTAGGGTTTAGGGTTAGGGTTTGAATTGTAATTAGGTTTAGGGTTAGCATTAGGGTTAGGGTTAGGTTTAGGATTAGTGTTTCAGGTAGGGTTAGGGTTAGGGTTAGGGTTTGGGTTCGGGTTAGGGTTAGGTTTAGGTTTTGGGTTAGGTTTAGGGTTAGGGTTAGGGTTTCGGATCGGGTTAGGATTAGGGTTAGGGTTTGAGTTTGAATTAGGTTTAGGGTTAGCATTAGGGTTAGGGTAAGGTTTAGGATTAGTGTTTCGGTTAGGGTTAGGGTTAGGGTTAGGGTTTGGGTTAGGGTTAGGGTTAGGATAAGGGGTTAGGTTTAGGTTTAGGGTTATTATTAGGGTTTGGGTTAGGGTTAGTGTTAGGGTTTGGGTTTTAGTTAGAATTAGGGTTAGTGTTAGGGTTAGGTTTTGTGTTAGTGTTAGGGTTAAGTTTAGTGTTAGTGTTAGGGTTTGGGTTAGCGTTAGGGTTAGGTTTAGAGTTAGGATTAGGTTTAGGATTAGGGTTAGATTTAGGGTTTGGTTTAGGAGTAGTGTTAGGGTTAGGTTTAGGGTTTGGGTTAGGTTTAGGGTTAGGGTTAGGGTTTGGGTTCGGGTTCGGGTTAGGGTTAGGGATTGGGTTTGAGTTAGGGTTAGGGTTAGGGTTAGGGGTAGGGTTAGGGTTAGGGTTAGCGTTTGGGTTAGGGTTAGGGTTTGGGTTAGGTTTAGGGTTAGGGTTAGGGTTAGGGTTACGGTTAGGGTTAGGATTAGGGTTAGGGTTTGTGTTAAGATTAGGGTTTGGGTTTGGGTTAGGGTTAGGGTTAGGGTTAGGGTTAGATTTACAATTAGGGTTAGTGTTAAGCTTAGGGTTAGGGTTAGGTTTAGGATAAGGATGAAGGTTAGGGTTAGGGTTAGGATTTGGGTTACTATTTGGGTTATGGTTTGGGTTAGGGTTAGGGTTAGGGTTTGGGGTAGTGTTAGAGTTACGGTTTGAGTTAGGGTTAGGGTTAGGGTTAGGGTTAGGGTTAGGGTTACGGTTAGGGTTACGGTTAGGGTTAGGATTAGGGTTAGGGTTTGTGTTAAGATTCGGGTTTGGTTTTGGGTTAGGGTTAGGGTTAAGGTTAGGGTTAGGTTTAGAATTAGGGTTAGTGTTAAGGTTAGGGTTAGGGTTAGGGTTAGGATAAGGATGAGGGTTCGGGTTAGGGTTAGGATTAGGGTTATTATTTGGGTTATGGTTTGGGTTAGGGTTAGGGTTAGGATTTGGGTTAGTGTTAGAGTTAGGTTTTGAGTTAGGGTTAGGTTTAGGGTTAGGTTAGGGTTTGGGTTAGAGTTAGGGTTAGGGTTAGGGTTTGGGTTTGGTTTAGAGTTAGGGTTAGGTTAGGGTTTGGGTTAGAGTTAGGGTTAGGGTTAGGTGTTGGATTAGGGTTATGGTTAGGGTTAGGGTTAGGATTAGGGTTACGGTAAGGGTTCCGATTAGAGTAAGGTTTAGAGTTTGGGTTTGGGTAAGGGTTAAGGTTAGGTTTAGGGTTAGGGTTAGGGTTAGGGTTAGGATTAGGGTTAGGGTTAGGGTTCCGATTAGAGTTAGATTTAGAGTTTGGGATTGGGTAAGGGTTAAGTTTAGGTTTAGGGTTAATGTTAGGGGTAGGGTTAGGACTAGAATTAGGGTTAGGTTTAGGGTTAGGTTAGGGTTTATGTTAGAGTTAGGGTTAGGGTTAGGGGTTGGATTAGGGTTACGGTTAGGGTTAGGCTTTAGGTTTGGGTTATGGTTAGGGTTAGGGTTAGGGTTTAAGGGTAGGATTAGGGTTAGTGTTAGGGTTTGGGTTAGGGTTAGGGTTACGGTGTGGGTTTGGGTTAGGGTTAGGGTTAGGGTTAGGGTTTCGGTGTGGGTTATGTTTTGGGTTAGGTTTAGGGTTAGGGTTACGGTTACGGTTCAGGTTAGGATTAGGGTTAGGGATTGAGTTTGAATTAGGTTTAGGGTTAGCATTAGGGTTAGGGTTAGGTTTAGGATTAGTGTTTCGGTTAGGGTTAGGGTTAGGGTTAGGGTTAGGGTTCCGATTATAGTTAGGTTTAGAGTTTGGGTTTGGGTAAGGTTTAAGGTTAGGGTTAGGGTTAGGGTTAGGGTTAGGGTTAAGGTTAGTACTAGGATTAGGTTTAGGGTTAGGGTTAGGATTAGGGTTAGGGTTAGGGTTAGGGTTAGGGTTTCTTTTTGGGTTATGTTTTGGGTTAGGTTTAGGGTTAGGGTTAGGGTTAGCATTAGGGTTAGGGTTAGGTTTAGCATAAGTGTTTCAGTTAGGTTTAGGGTTAGAGTTAGGGTTAGGGTGAGGGTTAAGGTTTGATTTAGGGTTATGGTTAGGGTTAGGGTTAGTGTTAGGGTTTGGGTTAGGGTTAGGGTTAAGACTAGGGTTATGTTATGGTTAGGTTTAGGGTTAGCATTAGGGTTAGGATTAGGGTTAGGTTTAGGGTTTGGGTTAGGGTTAGGGTTAGGGTTAGGGTTAGGGTTTGGGTTAGGGTTAGGGTTATGGTTAGGGTTTGAGTTTGGGTTAGGGTTAGGGTTAGGGTTTGGGTTAGGATTAGGGTTAGTGTTAGGGTTTGGGTTAGTGTTAGGCTTACGGTGTGGGTTTTGGTTAGGGTTAGGGTTAGGGTTAGGGTTTCGGTGTGGGTTATGTTTTGGGTTAGGTTTAGGGTTAGGGTTAGGGTTTTGGTTCGGTTTAGGATTAGGGTTAGGGTTTGAGTTTGAATTAGGTTTAGGGTTAGCATTAGGGTTAGGGTAAAGTTTAGGATTAGTGTTTCGGTTAGGGTTAGGGTTAGGCTTAGGTTTTGGGTTAGGGTTAGGTTTAGGATTAGGGGTTAGGTTTAGGTTTAGGGTTATTATTAGGGTTTGGGCTAGGGTTAGTGTTAGGGTTTGGGTTTTAGTTAGAATTAGGGTTAGTGTTAGGGTTAGGTTTTGTGTTAGTGTTAGGGTTAAGCTTAGTGTTAGTGTTAGGGTTTGGGTTAGGGTTAGGGTTAGGTTTTGGGTTAGGATTAGGGTTAGGGTTAGGGTTTGGGTTAGGCTTAGGGTTAGGGTTACGGTTAGGGTTAGGATTAGGGTTAGGGTTAGGGTTAGGGTTAAGGTTAGGGTTAGGTTTAGAATTAGGGTTAGTGTTAAGTTTAGGGTTAGGTTTAGGGTTAGGGTTAGGGTTAGGGTTAGGATTTCGGTTAGGGTTAGCGTTAGGGTTTGGGTTAGGGTTAGGTTTAGGGTTAGGGTTAGGGTTTGGGTAAGGGTTAGGGTTATGGTTAGGGTTTGAGTTAGGGTTAGGGTTAGGGTTAGGGTTTGGGTTAGGATAAGGGTTAGGGTTAGGGTTTGGGTTAGGGTTAGGGTTTGGGTTAGGGTTAGGGTTAGGGTTACGGTTAGGGTTAGGATTAGGTTTAGGGTTTGTGTTAAGATTAGGGTTTGGGTTTGGGTTAGGGTTAGGGTTAGGTTTACAATTAGGATTAGTGTTAAGCTTAGAGTTAGGGTTAGGTTTAGGATAAGGATGAAGGTTAGGGTTAGGGTTAGGATTTGGGTTACTATTTGGGTTATGGTTTGGGTTAGGGTTAGGGTTAGGGTTTGGGGTAGTGTTAGAGTTACGGTTTGAGTTAGGGTTAGGGTTAGGGTTAGGGTTAGGATTAGGGTTAGGGTTTCGGTTAGGGTTAGGGTTAGGGTTAGGGTTAGGGTTTGGGTTAGGGTTAGGGTTAGGGTTAGGGTTAGGGTTAGGGTTAGGGTTTGGGTTAGGATTAGGGTTAGGGTTAGGGTTTGGGTTAGGGTTAGGGTTAGGTTTATGGTTAGTGTTAGGATTAGGGTTAGGGTTTGTGTTAAGATTAGGGTTTGGTTTTGGGTTAGGGTTAGGGTTAGGGTTAGGGTTAGGTTTACAATTAGGGTTAGTGTTAAGGTTAAGGTTAGGGTTAGGGTTAGGATAAGGATGAAGGTTAGGGTTAGGGTTAGGATTAGGGTTACTATTTGGGTTATGGTTTGGGTTAGGGTTAGGGTTAGGGTTTTGGTTAGTGTTAGAGTTAGGGTTTGAGTTAGGGTTAGGTTTAGGGTTAGATTAGGTTTTGGGTTAGAGTCAGTGTTAGGGTTACGGTTTGGGTTTGGTTTAGAGTTAGGGTTAGGTTAGGGTTTGGGTTAGAGTTAGGGTTAGGGTGAGGTGTTGGATTAGGGTTATGGTTAGGGTTAGGGTTTGGGTTAGTGTTAGAGTTAGGGTTTGAGTTACGGTTAGGTTGAGGCTTACATTGGGGTTTGGGTTAGAGTTAGGGTTTGGGTTTTTTTTAGAGTTAGGGTTAGGTTAGTGTTTGGGTTAGAGTTAGGGTTAGGGTGAGGTGTTGGATTAGGGTTATGGTTAGGGTTAGGGTTAGGATTACGGTTAGGGTTAGGGTTCCGATTAGAGTTAGGTTTAGGGTTTGGGTTTCGGTACGGGTTAAGGTTAGGTTTAGGTTTAGGGTTAGGGTTAGGGTTAGGGTTAGGATAGGATTAGGGTTATGGTTAGGGTTAGGGTTAGGATTAGGGTTAGGGTTAGGGTTCCGATTAGAGTTAGGTTTAGAGTTTCGGTTTGGGTAAGGGTTAAGGTTACCTTTAGGGTTAGGGTTAGGGTTAGGGTTAGGGTTAGGACTAGGATTAGGGTTAGGGTTAGGGTTTGGATTAGGGTTAGGGTTTGGTTTTAGGTTTGGGTTATGGTTAGGGTAAGTGTTAGGGTTAGGGTTTAGGGTTAGGGTTAGGTTTAGGGTAAGGGTTTCTGTTTGGGTTATGTTTTGGGTTAGGTTTAGGGTTAGGGTTAGGGTTTGAATTGGAATTAGGTTTAGGGTTAGCATTAGGGTTAGGGTTAGGTTTAGGATTAGTGTTTCAGGTAGGGTTAGGGTTAGGGTTAGGGTTTGGGTTCGGGTTAGGGTTAGGTTTAGGTTTTGGGTTAGGTTTAGGGTTAGGGTTAGGGTTTCGGATCGGGTTAGGATTAGGGTTAGGGTTTGAGTTTGAATTAGGTTTAGGGTTAGCATTAGGGTTAGGGTAAGGTTTAGGATTAGTGTTTCGGTTAGGGTTAGGGTTAGGGTTAGGGTTTGGGTTAGGGTTAGGGTTAGGATAAGGGGTTAGGTTTAGGTTTAGGGTTATTATTAGGGTTTGGGTTAGGGTTAGTGTTAGGGTTTGGGTTTTAGTTAGAATTAGGGTTAGTGTTAGGGTTAGGTTTTGTGTTAGTGTTAGGGTTAAGTTTAGTGTTAGTGTTAGGGTTTGGGTTAGCGTTAGGGTTAGGTTTAGAGTTAGGATTAGGTTTAGGATTAGGGTTAGATTTAGGGTTTGGTTTAGGAGTAGTGTTAGGGTTAGGTTTAGGGTTTGGGTTAGGTTTAGGGTTACGGTTAGGGTTTGGGTTCGGGTTCGGGTTAGTGTTAGGGATTGTGTTTGAGTTAGGGTTAGGGGTAGGGTTAGGGGGAGGGGTAGGGTTAGGGTTAGCGTGTGGGTTAGGGTGAGGGTCGGGGTTAGGGTTAGGGTTAGGGTTACGGTTAGGGTTAGGATTAGGGTTAGGGTTTGTGTTAAGATTAGGGTTTGGGTTTGGGTTAGGGTTAGGGTTAGGGTTAGGGTTAGATTTACAATTAGGGTTAGTGTTAAGCTTAGGGTTAGGGTTAGGTTTAGGATAAGGATGAAGGTTAGGGTTAGGGTTAGGATTTGGGTTACTATTTGGGTTATGGTTTGGGTTAGGGTTAGGGTTAGGGTTTGGGGTAGTGTTAGAGTTACGGTTTGAGTTAGGGTTAGGGTTAGGGTTAGGGTTAGGGTTACGGTTAGGGTTACGGTTAGGGTTAGGATTAGGGTTAGGGTTAGGGTTAAGGTTAGGGTTAGGTTTAGAATTAGGGTTAGTGTTAGGTTAGGGTTAGGGTTAGGGTTAGGGTTAGGGTTAGGATTAGGGTTAGGGTTTCGGTTAGGGTTAGGGTTAGGGTTAGGGTTAGGGTTTGGGTTAGGGTTAGGGTTAGGGTTAGGATTAGGGTTAGGGTTAGGGTTTGGGTTAGGATTAGGGTTAGGGTTAGGGTTTGGGTTAGGGTTAGGGTTAGGTTTATGGTTAGGGTTAGGATTAGGGTTAGGGTTTGTGTTAAGATTAGGGTTTGGTTTTGGGTTAGGGTTAGTTTTAGGGTTAGGGTTAGGTTTACAATTAGGGTTAGTGTTAAGGTTAAGGTTAGGGTTAGGGTTAGGATAAGGATGAAGGTTAGGGTTAGGGTTAGGATTAGGGTTACTATTTGGGTTATGGTTTGGGTTAGGGTTAGGGTTAGGGTTTGGGTTAGTGTTAGAGTTAGGGTTTGAGTTAGGGTTAGGTTTAGGGTTAGATTAGGGTTTGGGTTAGAGTCAGTGTTAGGGTTACGGTTTGGGTTTGGTTTAGAGTTAGGGTTAGGTTAGGGTTTGGGTTAGAGTTAGGGTTAGGGTGAGGTGTTGGATTAGGGTTATGGTTAGGGTTAGGGTTTGGGTTAGTGTTAGAGTTAGGGTTTGAGTTAGGGTTAGGTTGAGGCTTACATTGGGGTTTGGGTTAGAGTTAGGGTTTGGGTTTTTTTTAGAGTTAGGGTTAGGTTAGTGTTTGGGTTAGAGTTAGGGTTAGGGTGAGGTGTTGGATTAGGGTTATGGTTAGGGTTAGGGTTAGGATTAGGGTTAGGGTTAGGGTTCCGATTAGAGTTAGGTTTAGAGTTTGGGTTTCGGTACGGGTTAAGGTTAGGTTTAGGTTTAGAGTTAGGTTTAGAGTTTGGGTTAGGACTAGGATTAGGGTTATGGTTAGGGTTAGGGTTAGGATTAGGTTTAGGGTTAGGGTTCCGATTAGAGTTAGGTTTAGAGTTTCGGTTTGGGTAAGGGTTAAGGTTACCTTTAGGGTTAGGGTTAGGGTTAGGGTTAGGGTTAGGACTAGGATTAGGGTTAGGGTTAGGGTTTGGATTAGGGTTAGGGTTTGGTTTTTGGTTTGGGTTATGGTTAGGGTAAGTGTTAGGGTTAGGGTTTAGGGTTAGGGTTAGGTTTAGGGTAAGGGTTTCTGTTTGGGTTATGTTTTGGGTTAGGTTTAGGGTTAGGGTTAGGGTTTGAATTGGAATTAGGTTTAGGGTTAGCATTAGGGTTAGGGTTAGGTTTAGGATTAGTGTTTCAGTTAGGGTTAGGGTTAGGGTTAGGGTTTGGGTTCGGGTTAGGGTTAGGTTTAGGTTTTGGGTTAGGTTTAGGGTTAGGGTTAGGGTTTCGGATCGGGTTAGGATTAGGGTTAGGGTTTGAGTTTGAATTAGGTTTAGGGTTAGCATTAGGGTTAGGGTAAGGTTTAGGATTAGTGTTTCGGTTAGGGTTAGGGTTAGGGTTAGGGTTTGGGTTAGGGTTAGGTTTAGGATAAGGGGTTAGGTTTAGGTTTAGGGTTATTATTAGGGTTTGGGTTAGGGTTAGTGTTAGGGTTTGGGTTTTAGTTAGAATTAGGGTTAGTGTTAGGGTTAGGTTTTGTGTTAGTGTTAGGGTTAAGTTTAGTGTTAGTGTTAGGGTTTGGGTTAGCGTTAGGGTTAGGTTTAGAGTTAGGATTAGGTTTAGGATTAGGGTTAGATTTAGGGTTTGGTTTAGGAGTAGTGTTAGGGTTAGGTTTAGGGTTTGGGTTAGGTTTAGGGTTAGGGTTAGGGTTTGGGTTCGGGTTCGGGTTAGGGTTAGGGATTGGGTTTGAGTTAGGGTTAGGGTTAGGGTTAGGGGTAGGGTTAGGGTTAGGGTTAGCGTTTGGGTTAATGTTAGGGTTAGGGTTAGGGTTAGGGTTACGGTTAGGGTTAGGATTAGGGTTAGGGTTTGTGTTAAGATTAGGGTTTGGTTTTGGGTTAGGGTTAGGGTTAAGGTTAGGGTTAGGTTTAGAATTAGGGTTAGTGTTAAGGTTAGGGTTAGGGTTAGGGTTAGGATAAGGATGAGGGTTCGGGTTAGGGTTAGGATTAGGGTTATTATTTGGGTTATGGTTTGGGTTAGGGTTAGGGTTAGGATTTGGGTTAGTGTTAGAGTTAGGTTTTGAGTTAGGGTTAGGTTTAGGGTTAGGTTAGGGTTTGGGTTAGAGTTAGGGTTAGGGTTAGGGTTTGGGTTTGGTTTAGAGTTAGGGTTAGGTTAGGGTTTGGGTTAGAGTTAGGGTTAGGGTTAGGTGTTGGATTAGGGTTATGGTTAGGGTTAGGGTTAGGATTAGGGTTACGGTAAGTGTTCCGATTAGAGTAAGGTTTAGAGTTTGGGTTTGGGTAAGGGTTAAGGTTAGGTTTAGGGTTAGGGTTAGGGTTAGGGTTAGGATTAGGGTTAGGGTTAGGGTTCCGATTAGAGTTAGATTTAGAGTTTGGGATTGGGTAAGGGTTAAGTTTAGGTTTAGGGTTAATGTTAGGGGTAGGGTTAGGACTAGGATTAGGGTTAGGTTTAGGGTTAGGTTAGGGTTTATGTTAGAGTTAGGGTTAGGGTTAGGGGTTGGATTAGGGTTACGGTTAGGGTTAGGCTTTAGGTTTGGGTTATGGTTAGGGTTAGGGTTAGGGTTTAAGGGTAGGATTAGGGTTAGTGTTAGGGTTTGGGTTAGGGTTAGGGTTACGGTGTGGGTTTGGGTTAGGGTTAGGGTTAGGGTTAGGGTTTCGGTGTGGGTTATGTTTTGGGTTAGGTTTAGGGTTAGGGTTACGGTTTCGGTTCAGGTTAGGATTAGGGTTAGGGTTTGAGTTTGAATTAGGTGTAGCGTTAGCATTAGGGTTAGGGTTAGGTTTAGGATTAGTGTTTCGGTTAGGGTTAGGGTTAGGGTTAGGGGTAGGGTTCGGATTATAGTTAGGTTTAGAGTTTGGGTTTGGGTAAGGTTTAAGGTTAGGGTTAGGGTTAGGGTTAGGGTTAGGGTTAGGGTTAAGGTTAGTACTAGGATTAGGTTTAGGGTTAGGGTTAGGATTAGGGTTAGGGTTAGGGTTAGGGTTAGGGTTTCTGTTTGGGTTATGTTTTGGGTTAGGTTTAGGGTTAGGGTTAGGGTTAGCATTAGGGTTAGGGTTAGGTTTAGCATAAGTGTTTCAGTTAGGTTTAGGGTTAGGGTTAGGGTTAGGGTGAGGGTTAAGGTTTGATTTAGGGTTATGGTTAGGGTTAGGGTTAGTGTTAGGGTTTGGGTTAGGGTTAGGGTTAAGACTAGGGTTATGTTATGGTTAGGTTTAGGGTTAGCATTAGGGTTAGGATTAGGGTTAGGTTTAGGGTTTGGGTTAGGGTTAGGGTTAGGGTTAGGGTTAGGGTTTGGGTTAGGGTTAGGGTTATGGTTAGGGTTTGAGTTTGGGTTAGGGTTAGGGTTAGGGTTTGGGTTAGGATTAGGGTTAGTGTTAGGGTTTGGGTTAGTGTTAGGCTTACGGTGTGGGTTTTGGTTAGGGTTAGGGTTATGGTTAGGGTTTCGGTGTGGGTTATGTTTTGGGTTAGGTTTAGGGTTAGGGTTAGGGTTTTGGTTCGGTTTAGGATTAGGGTTAGGGTTTGAGTTTGAATTAGGTTTAGGGTTAGCATTAGGGTTAGGGTAAAGTTTAGGATTAGTGTTTCGGTTAGGGTTAGGGTTAGGCTTAGGTTTTGGGTTAGGGTTAGGTTTAGGATTAGGGGTTAGGTTTAGGTTTAGGGTTATTATTAGGGTTTGGGCTAGGGTTAGTGTTAGGGTTTGGGTTTTAGTTAGAATTAGGGTTAGTGTTAGGGTTAGGTTTTGTGTTAGTGTTAGGGTTAAGCTTAGTGTTAGTGTTAGGGTTTGAATTAGGGTTAGGGTTAGGTTTAGAGTTAGGATTAGGTTTAGGGTTAGGGTTAGATTTAGGGTTTGGTTTAGGAGTAGTGTTAGGGTTAGGTTTAGGGTTTGGGTTAGGTTTAGGGTTAGGGTTAGGGTTTGCGTTGGGGTTCGGGTTAGGGTTAGGTTTAGGGTTTGAGTTAGGGTTAGGGTTAGGGTTATGGGTAGGGTTAGGGTTAGAGTTAGGGTTTGGGTTAGGGTTAGGGTTAGGGTTAGGGTTAGGGTTTGGGTTAGGGTTAGGGTTAGGGTTAGGGTTTGGGTTAGGATTAGGTTTAGGGTTAGGGTTTGGGTTAGGGTTAGGTTTAGGGTTAAGGTTAGGGTTAGGATTAGGGTTAGGGTTTGTGATAAGATTAGGGTTTGGGTTTGGGTTAGGGTTAGGGTTAGGTTTAGGGTTTGATTTAGGGTTAGGGTTAGGGTTAGGGTTAGTGTTAGGGTTTGGGTTAGGGTTAGGGTTAGGACTAGGGTTAGTGTTAGGGTTAGGTTTAGGGTTAGCATTAGGGTTAGGATTAGGGTTAGGGTTAGGGTTTGTGTTAGGGTTAGGGTTAAGGTTAGGGTTAGGTTTAGAATAAGGGTTAGTGTTAAGGTTAGGGTTTGGGTTAGGATTAGGGTTAGGGTTAGGGTTTGGGTTAGGGGTAGGGTTAGGGTTACGGTTAGGGTTAGGATTAGGGTTAGGGTTAGGGTTAGGGTTAAGGTTAGGGTTAGGTTTAGAATTAGGGTTAGTGTTAAGGTTAGGGTTAGGGTTAGGGTTAGGGTTAGGGTAAGGATTTCGGTTAGGGTTAGGGTTAGGGTTTGGGTTAGGGTTAGGTTTAGGGTTAGGGTTAGGGTTTGGGTAAGGGTTAGGGTTATGGTTAGGGTTTGAGTTAGGGTTAGGGTTAGGGTTAGGGTTTGGGTTAGGATAAGGGTTAGGGTTAGGGTTTGGGTTAGGGTTAGGTTTAGGGTTACGGTTAGGGTTAGGATTAGGGTTAGGGTTTGTGTTAAGATTAGGGTTTGGGTTTGGGTTAGGGTTAGGGTTAGGGTTAGGGTTAGGGTTAGGGTTAGGTTTACAATTAGGGTTAGTGTTAAGCTTAGGGTTAGGGTTAGGTTTAGGATAAGGATGAAGGTTAGGGTTAGGGTTAGGATTTGGGTTACTATTTGGGTTATGGTTTGGGTTAGGGTTAGGGTTAGGGTTTGGGGTAGAGTTTGAGTTACGGTTTGAGTTAGGGTTAGGGTTAGGGTTAGGGTTAGGGTTACGGTTACGGTTAGGGTTAGGATTAGGGTTAGGGTTAGGGTTAAGGTTAGGGTTAGGTTTAGAATTAGGGTTAGTGTTAAGGTTAGGGTTAGGGTTAGGGTTAGGGTTAGGGGTAGGATTAGGGTTAGGGTTTCGGTTTGGGTTAGGGTTAGGG
>JAJHUQ010000032.1:16090000-16092500 GCA_035773235.1 Eospalax fontanierii
GTTAGGGTTAGGTTAGGGTTTGGGTTAGAGTTAGGGTTAGGGTGAGGTGTTGGATTAGGTTTATGGTTAGGGTTAGGGTTAGGATTAGGGTTAGGGTTAGGGTTCCGATTAGAGTTATGTTTAGAGTTTGGGTTTCGGTAAGGGTTAAGGTTAGGTTTAGGTTTAGGGTTAGGGTTAGGGTTAGGGTTAGGACTAGGATTAGGGTTATGGTTAGGGTTAGGGTTAGGATTAGCGTTAGGGTTAGGCTTCCGATTAGAGTTAGGTTTAGAGTTTGGGTTTGGGTAAGGGTTAAGGTTACTTTTAGGGTTAGGGTTAGGGTTAGGGTTAGGGTTAGGACTAGGATTAGTGTTAGGGTTAGGGTTTGGATTAGGGTTAGGGTTTGGTTTTAGGTTTGGGTTATGGTTAGGGTAAGTGTTAGAGTTAGGGTTTAGGCTTAGGGTTAGGTTTGGGGTAAGTGTTTCTGTTTGGGTTATGTTTAGGGTTAGGTTTAGGGTTAGGGTTAGGGTTTGAATTGGAATTAGGTTTAGGGTTAGCATTAGGGTTAGGGTTAGGTTTAGGATTAGTGTGTCATTTAGGGTTAGGGTTAGGGTTAGGGTTTGGGTTAGACTTAGGTTTAGGGTTAGGGTTAGGGTTAGGGTTAGGGTTAGGGTTAGGATAAGGATGAGGGTTAGGGTTAGGGTTAGGATTAGGGTTATTATTTGGGTTAGGGTTTGTGTTAGGGTTAGTGTTAGGGTTTGGGTTAGTGTTAGAGTTAGGGTTTGAGTTAGGGTTAGGTTTAGGTTTAGGGTTTGATTTAGGGTTAGGGTTAGGGTTAGGGTTAGTGTTAGGATTTGGGTTAGGGTTAGGGTTAGAGTCGGATTTGAGTTAGAGTTATGGTGAAGGTTAGGGGTTGGGTTAGGGTTAGGGTTTGGGTTAGGGTTAGGGTTTGGGTTAGGGTTAGGTTTGAATCTTGGTTAGTATTAGGGTTATGGTTAGTGTTAAGATTATGGTTAGGGTTAGGGTTAGGGTTAGGTTTTGGGTGAGGTTTAGGGTTAGGGTTAGGGTTAGACTTAGGTTTAGGGTTAGGGTTAGGGTTAGGGTTAGGGTTAGGGTTAGGATAAGGATGAGGGTTAGGGTTAGGGTTAGGATTAGGGATATTATTTGGGTTAGGGTTTGTGTTAGGGTTAGTGTTAGGTTTTGGGTTAGTGTTAGAGTTAGGGTTTGAGTTAGGGTTAGGTTTAGGGTTACATTGGGGTTGGGTTAGAGTTAGGGTTAGGGTTAGGGTTTGGATTTGGTTTAGAGTTAGGGTTAGGTTAGGGTTTGGGTTAGAGTTAGGGTTAGGGTGAGGTGTTGGATTAGGGTTATGGTTAGGGTTAGGGTTAGGATTAGGGTTAGGGTTAGGGTTCCGATTAGAGTTAGGTTTAGAGTTTGGGTTTGGGTAAGGGTTAAGGTTAGGGTTAGGGTTAGGGTTAGGGTTAGGTTTAGGGTTACAACTAGGATTAGGGTTAGGGTTAGTGTTAGGTTTAGGTTTAGGGTTTGGGTTTAGGTTTGGGTTATGGTTAGGGTTAGTGTTAGGGTTAGGGTTTAGCGTTAGGTTTAGGGTTAGGGTTAGGGTTTCGGTTTGGGTTATGTTTTGGGTTAGGTTTAGGGTTAGGATTAGGGTTTGGGTTCGGGTTAGGAATAGGGTTATGGTTTGAGTTTGAATTAGGTTTAGGGTTAGCATTAGGGTTAGGGTTAGGTTTAGGATTAGTGTTTCAGTTAGGCTTAGTGTTAGGGTTAGGGTTTGGGTACGGGTTAGGTTTAGGGTTAGGGTTAGTGTTAGGGTTTGGGTTAGGGTTAGGGTTAGGAATAGGGTTAGTGATAGGGTTAGGTTTAGGGTTAGCATTACGGTTATGATTAGGTTTAGGGTTAGGGTTTGGTTTAGGGTTATGGTTAGGGTTAGGGTTTGGGTGAGGGTTAGGGTTAGGGTTAGGGTTAGTGTTTGTGTTAAGATTAGGGTTTGGATTTAGGTTAGGTTAGGGTTTGGGTTACAGTTAGGGTTAGGGTTAGGGTTTGGGTTTGGTTTAGTGTTAGGGTTAGGTTAGGGTTTGGGTTAGAGTTAGGGTTAGGGTGAGGTGTTGGATTAGGTTTATGGTTAGGGTTAGGGTTAGGATTAGGGTTAGGGTTAGGGTTCCGATTAGAGTTAGGTTTAGAGTTTGGGTTTGGGTAAGGGTTAAGGTTAGGTTTAGGGTTAGGGTTAGGGTTAGGTTTAGGACTAGGATTAGGGTTAGGGTTAGGGTTAGGATTAGGGTTACTGTTAGGGTTAGTGTTAGGTTTTCGGTTTGGGTTATGTTTTGGGTTAGGTTTAGGGTTAGGGTTAGGGTTAGGGTTAGGATTAAGGTTAGGATTAGGGTTAGGGTTTGAGTTTCAATTAGGTTTAGGGTTAGCATTAGGGTTAGGGTTAGATTTAGGATAAGTGTTTCAGTTAGGGTTTGGGTTAGGGTTAGGGTTAGGGTTAGGGTTAGGGTTAGGGTTAGGTTTT
>JAJHUQ010000032.1:16097500-16147500 GCA_035773235.1 Eospalax fontanierii
GGGGTTGGGTTAGAGTTAGGGTTAGGGTTTGGGTTTGGTTTAGAGTTAGGGTTAGGTTAGGGTTTGGGTTAGAGTTAGGGTTAGGGTGAGGTGTTGGATTAGGGTTATGGTTAGGGTTAGGGTTAGGATTAGGGTTAGGGTTAGGGTTCCGATTAGAGTTAGGTTTAGAGTTTGGGTTTGGGTAAGGGTTAAGGTTAGGGTTAGGGTTAGGGTTAGGGTTAGGGTTAGGGTTACAACTTGGATTAGGGTTAGGGTTAGTGTTAGGTTTAGGGTTAGGGTTTGGGTTTAGGTTTGGGTTATGGTTAGGGTTAGTGTTAGGGTTAGGGTTTAGGGTTAGGTTTAGGGTTAGGGTTAGGGTTTCGGTTTGGGTTATGTTTTGGGTTAGGTTTAGGGTTAGGATTAGGGTTTGGGTTCGGGTTAGGAATAGGGTTATGGTTTGAGTTTGAATTAGGTTTAGGGTTAGCATTAGGGTTAGGGTTAGGTTTAGGATTAGTGTTTCAGTTAGGCTTAGTGTTAGGGTTAGGGTTTGGGTACGGGTTAGGTTTAGGGTTAGGGTTAGGGTTTGATTTAGGGTTAGGGTTAAGTTTAGGGTTAGTGTTAGGGTTTGGGTTAGGGTTAGGGTTAGGAATAGGGTTAGTGATAGGGTTAGGTTTAGGGTTAGCATTAGGGTTATGATTAGGTTTAGGGTTAGGGTTTGGTTTAGGGTTATGGTTAGGGTTAGGGTTTGGGTGAGGGTTAGGGTTAGGGTTAGGGTTAGGGTTTGTGTTAAAATTAGGGTTTGGATTTAGGTTAGGTTAGGGTTTGGGTTACAGTTAGGGTTAGGGTTAGGGTTTGGGTTTGGTTTAGTGTTAGGGTTAGGTAAGGGTTTGGGTTAGAGTTAGGGTTAGGGTGAGGTGTTGGATTAGGGTTATGGTTAGGGTTAGGGTTAGGATTAGGGTTAGGGTTAGGGTTCCGATTAGAGTTAGGTTTAGAGTTTGGGTTTGGGTAAGGGTTAAGGTTAGGGTTAGGCTTAGGGTTAGGGTTAGGTTTAGGACTAGGATTAGGGTTAGGGTTAGGGTTAGGATTAGGGTTACGGTTAGGGTTAGTGTTAGGTTTTCGGTTTGGGTTATGTTTTGGGTTAGGTTTAGGGTTAGGGTTAGGGTTAGGGTTAGGATTAAGGTTAGGATTAGGGTTAGGGTTTGAGTTTGAATTAGGTTTAGGGATAGCATTAGGGTTAGGGTTAGATTTAGGATAAGTGTTTCAGTTAGGGTTTGGGTTAGGGTTAGGATTAGGGTTAGGGTTAGGGTTAGGTTTTGGGTTAGGGTTAGGGTTAGGGTTTGGGTTAGGTTTTGGGTTAAGATTAGGGTTAGGGTTAGGGTTAGGGTTAGGGTTAGGTTTAGGGTTAGGACTAGGATTAGGGTTATGGTTAGGGTTAGGGTTAGGGTTAGGTTTCCGATTAGAGTTAGGTTTAGATTTTGGGTTTGGGTAAGGGTTAAGGTTAGCTTTAGGTTTAGGGTTAGGGTTAGGGTTAGGACTAGGATTAGGGCTAGTTTTAGGGTTAGGATTAGTGTTAGGGTTTGGTTTTAGGTTTGGGTTATGGTTAGGGTCAGGGTTAGGGTTAGGGTTTAGGGTTAGGGTTAGGTTTAAGGTTAGGGTTTCGGTTTGGGTTATGTTTTGGGTTAGGTTTAGGGTTAGGGTTAGGGTTTGAGTTGGAATTAGGTTTAGGGTTAGCATTAGGGTTAGGGTTAGGTTTAGGATTAGTGTTTCAGTTAGGGTTAGGGTTAGGGTTAGGGTTTGGGTTCGGGTTAGGGTTAGGGTTAGGTTTAGATTTTGATTTAGGGTTAGGGTTAGGGTTAGGGTTTTTGTTAGGGTTTGGGTTAGGTTTAAGGTTAAGACTAGGGTTAGTGTTAGGGTTAGGTTTTGGGTTAGCATTAGGGTTAGGATTAGGGTTAGGCTTACGGTTTGGGTTAGGGTAAGGGTTAGGTTTAGGGTTAGGGTTAGGGTTTGGTTTAGGGTTAGGGTTATGGTTAGGGTTAGGGTTAGGGTTAGGGTTAGGGTGAGGTGTTGGATTAGGTTTATGGTTAGGGTAAGGGTTAGGATTAGGGTTAGGGTTAGGGTTCCGATTAGAGTTATTTTTAGAGTTTGGGTTTCGGTAAGGGTTAAGGTTAGGTTTAGGTTTAGGGTTAGTGTTAAGGTTAGGGTTAGGGTTAGGTTTAGATTAAGGATGAAGGTTAGGGTTAGGGTTAGGATTAGGGTTACTATTTGGGTTATGGTTTGGGTTAGGGTTAGGTTTAGGGTTTGGGTTAGTGTTAGAGTTAGGGCTTGAGTTAGGCTTAGGTTTAGGGTTAGATTAGGGTTTGGGTTAGAGTCAGTGTTAGGGTTACGGTTTGGGATAGGTTTAGAGTTAGGGTTAGGTTAGGGTTTGGGTTAGAGTTAGGGTTAGGGTGAGGTGTTGGATTAGGGTTATGGTTAGGATTAGGGTTTTGGTTAGTGTTAGAGTTAGGGTTTGAGTTAGGGTTAGGTTTAGGCTTACATTGGGGTTTGGTTAGAGTTAGGGTTAGGGTTAGGGTTTGGGTTTTTTTTAGAGTTAGGGTTAGGTTAGGGTTTGGGTTAGAGTTAGGGTTAGGGTGAGGTGTTGCACTAGGGTTATGGTTAGGGTTAGGGCTAGGATTAGGGTTAGGGTTAGGGTTCGGATTAGAGTTAGGTTTAGAGTTTGGGTTTCGGTAAGGGTTAAGGTTAGGTTTAGGTTTAGGGTTAGGGTTAGGGTTAGGGTTAGGACTAGGATTAGAGTTATGGTTAGGGTTAGGGTTAGGATTAGGGTTAGGGTTAGGGTTCCGATTAGAGTTAGGTTTAGAGATTGGTTTTGGGTAAGGGTTAAGGTTACTTTTAGGGTTAGGGTTAGGGTTAGGGTTAGGGTTAGGACTAGGATTAGGGTTAGGGTTAGGGTTTGCATTAGGGTTAGGGTTTGGTTTTAGGTTTGGGTTATGGTTGGGGTAAGTGTTAGGGTTAGGGTTTAGGGTTAGGGTTAGGTTTAGGGTAAGGGTTTCTGTTTGGGTTATGTTTTGGGTTAGGTTTAGGGTTAGGGTTAGGGTTTGAATTGGAATTAGGTTTAGGGTTAGCATTAGGGTTAGGGTTAGGTTTAGGATTAGTGTTTCAGTTACGGTTAGGGTTAGGGTTAGGGTTTGGGTTCGGGTTAGGGTTAGGTTTAGGTTTAGGGTTTGATTTAGGGTTAGGGTTAGGGTTAGGGTTAGGGTTAGTGTTAGGGTTTGGGTTAGCGTTAGGGTTAGGACTAGGGTTAGTGTTAGGGTTAGGTTTAGGGTTAGCATTAGGGTTAGGATTAGGGTTAGGGTTAGGGTTTGGGTTTTGGTTAGGGTTAGGGTTAGGGTTAGGGTTAGCGTTTGAGTTAGGGTTAGGGTTAGGGTTAGGATTAGGGTTAGGGTTTGTGTTAAGATTAGGGTTTGCGTTTGGGTTAAGGTTAGGGTTAGGGTTTGGTTTAAGGTTACGTTTAGGGTTAGGGTTTGTGTTAGGGTTAGGGTTAGCGTTAGGAGTAGGGTTAGGGTTTAGGTTTTTGGTTAGGGTTAGTGTTAGGGTTAGTGTTAGGATTAGGGTTTGGGTTAGGGTTTAGGTTTGGTTAGGTTTAGGGTTAGGGTTAGGGTTATGGTTAGGTTTAGCATTAGGGTTAGGCTTAGGGTTATGGTTAGGGTTGGTGTTAGGGTTAGGGTTAGGGTTTGGGTTTGGGTTAGGGTTTGGGTTAGGGTTAGGGTTTGGGTTAGGGTTAGGATTTGGGTTAGGGTTAGGGTTAGAGTCGGATTTGGGTTAGAGTTATGGTGAAGTTTAGGGGTTGGGTTAGGGTTAGGGTTTGGGTTAGGGTTAGGGTTAGGCTTAGGGTTAGGGTTTGGGTTAGGGTTAGGTTTGAATCTTGGTTAGTATTAGGGTTATGGTTAGTGTTAAATTATGGTTAGCGTTAGGGTTAGGGTTAGGTTTTGGGTCAGGTTTAGGGTTAGGGTTAGGGTTAGACTTAAGTTTAGGGTTAGGGTTAGGGTTAGGGTTAGGGTTAGGATAAGGATGAGGGTTAGGGTTAGGGTTAGGATTAGGGTTATTATTTGGGTTAGGGTTTGTGTTAGGGTTAGTGTTAGGGTTTGGGTTAGTGTTAGAGTTAGGGTTTGAGTTAGGGTTAGGTTTAGGGTTACATTGGGGTTGGGTTAGAGTTAGGGTTAGGGTTAGGGTTTGGGTTTGGTTTAGAGTTAGGGTTAGGTTAGGGTTTGGGTTAGAGTTAGGGTTAGGCTGAGGTGTTGGATTAGGGTTATGGTTAGGGTTAGGGTTAGGATTAGGGTTAGGGTTAGGGTTCCGATTAGAGTTAGGTTTAGAGTTTGGGTTTGGGTAAGGGTTAAGGTTAGGGTTAGGGTTAGGGTTAGGGTTAGGGTTAGGGTTACAACTAGGATTAGGGTTAGGGTTAGTGTTAGGTTTAGGGTTAGGGTTTGGGTTTAGGTTTGGGTTATGGTTAGGGTTAGTGTTAGGGTTAGGGTTTAGCGTTAATTTTAGTGTTAGGGTTAGGGTTTCGGTTTGGGTTATGTTTTGGGTTAGGTTTAGGGTTAGGATTAGGGTTTGGGTTCGGGTTAGGAATAGGGTTATGGGTTAGGGTTAGGGTGAGTGTTAGGATAAGGATGAGGGTTAGGGTTAGGGTTAGGATGAGGGTTATTATTTGGGTTATGGTTTGGGTTAGGGTTAGTGTTAGGGTTTGGGTTAGTGTTAGAGTTAGGGTTTGAGTTAGGGTTAGGTTTAGGGTTACATTGGTGTTGGGTTAGAGTTAGGGTTAGGGTTACGGTTTGGGTTTGGTTTAGAGTTAGGGTTAGGTTAGGGTTTGGGTTAGAGTTAGGGTTAGGGTGAGGTGTTGGATTAGGGTTATGGTTAGGGTTAGGGTTAGGATTAGGGTTAGGGTTAGGGTTCCGATTAGAGTTAGGTTTAGAGTTTGGGTTTGGGTAAGGGTTAAGGTTAGGGTTAGGGTTAGGGTTAGGGTTAGGGTTAGGGTTACAACTAGGATTAGGGTTAGGGTTAGTGTTAGGTTTAGGGTTAGGGTTTGGGTTTAGGTTTGGGTTATGGTTAGGGTTAGTGTTAGGATTAGGGTTTAGCGTTAGGTTTAGGGTTAGGGTTAGGGTTTCGGTTTGGGTTATGTTTTGGGTTAGGTTTAGGGTTAGGATTAGGGTTTGGGTTCGGGTTAGGAATAGGGTTATGGTTTGAGTTTGAATTAGGTTTAGGGTTAGCATTAGGGTTAGGGTTAGGTTTAGGATTAGTGTTTCAGTTAGGCTTAGTGTTAGGGTTAGGGTTTGGGTACGGGTTAGGTTTAGGGTTAGGGTTACGGTTTGATTTAGGGTTAGGGTTAAGGTTAGGGTTAGTGTTAGGTTTTGGGTTAGGGTTAGGGTTAGGAATAGGTTAGTGATAGGGTTAGGTTTAGGGTTAGCATTAGGGTTATGATTAGGTTTAGGGTTAGGGTTTGCTTTAGGGTTATTGTTAGGGTTAGGGTTTGGGTGAGGGTTAGGGTTAGGGTTAGGGTTAGGGTTTGTGTTAAGATTAGGGTTTGGATTTGGGTTAGGTTAGGGTTTGGGTTACAGTTAGGGTTAGGGTTAGGGTTTGGGTTTGGTTTAGTGTTAGAGTTAGGTTAGGGTTTGGCTTAGAGTTAGGGTTAGGGTGAGGTGTTGGATTAGGCTTATGGTTAGGGTTAGGGTTAGGATTAGGTTTAGGGTTAGGGTTCCGATTAGAGTTAGGTTTAGAGTTTGGGTTTGGGTAAGGGTTAAGGTTAGGGTTAGGGTTAGGGTGAGGGTTAGGGTTAGGACTAGGTTTAGAGTTAGGTTTAGGGTTAGGATTAGGGTTACGGTTAGGGTTAGTGTTAGGTTTTCGGTTTGGGTTATGTTTTGGGTTAGGTTTAGGGTTAGGGTTAGGGTTAGGGTTAGGATTAATGTTAGGATTAGGGTTAGGGTTTGAGTTTGAATTAGGTTTAGGGTTAGCATTAGGGTTAGGGTTAGATTTAGGATAAGTGTTTCAGTTAGGGTTTGGGTTAGGGTTAGGGTTAGGGTTAGGGTTAGGTTTTGGGTTAGGTTTAGGGTTAGGGTTTGGGTTAGGTTTAGGGTTAGGTTTTGGGTTAGGGTTAGGGTTAGGGTTAGGGTTAGGGTTAGGGTTAGGGTTAGGTTTAGGGTTAGGACTAGGATTAGGGTTATGGTTAGGGTTAGGGTTAGGGTTAGGGTTCCGATTAGAGTTAGGTTTAGAGTTTGGGTTTGGGTAAGGGTTAAGGTTAGCTTTAGGTTTAGGGTAAGGGTTAGGGTTAGGGTTAGGACTAGGATTAGGGCTAGTGTTAGGGTTAGGATTAGGGTTAGGGTTTGGTTTTAGGTTTGGGTTATGGTTAGGGTCAGGGTTAGGGTTAGGGTTTAGGGTTAGGGTTAGGTTTAAGGTTAGGGTTTCGGTTTGGGTTATGTTTTGGGTTAGGTTTAGGGTTAGGGTTAGGGTTTGAGTTGGAATTAGCTTTAGGGTTAGCATTAGGGTTAGGGTTAGGTTTAGGATTAGTGTTTCAGTTAGGGTTAGGGTTAGGGTTAGGGTTTGGGTTCGGGTTAGGGTTAGGGTTAGGTTTAGGTTTTGATTTAGGGTTAGGGTTAGGGTTAGGGTTTTTGTTAGGGTTTGGGTTAGGGTTAAGGTTAAGACTAGGGTTAGTGTTAGGTTTAGGTTTAGGGTTAGCATTAGTGTTAGGATTAGGGATAGGCTTACGGTTTGGGTTAGGGTTAGGGTTAGGTTTAGGGTTAGGGGTAGGGTTTGGGTTAGGGTTGGGGTACGGTGTTGGGTAAGGGTTTGGGTTAGGGTTAGGGTGAGGTGTTGGATTAGGTTTATGGTTAGGGAAAGGGATAGGATTCGGGTTAGGGTTAGGGTTCCGATTAGAGTTAGTTTTAGAGTTTGGGTTTCGGTAAGGGTTAAGGTTAGGTTTAGGTTTAGGGTTAGTGTTAAGGTTAGGGTTAGGGTTAGGGTTAGGATAAGGATGAAGGTTAGGGTTAGGGTTAGGATTAGGGTTACTATTTGGGTTATGGTTTGGATTAGGGTTAGGGTTAGGGTTTGGGTTAGTGTTAGAGTTAGGGTTTGAGTTAGGCTTAGGTTTAGGGTTAGATTAGGGTTTGGGTTAGAGTCAGTGTTAGGGTTACGGTTTGGGTTTGGTTTAGAGTTAGGGTTAGGTTAGGGTTTGGGTTAGAGTTAGGGTTAGGGTGAGGTGTTGGATTAGGGTTATGGTTAGGATTAGGGTTTTGGTTAGTGTTAGAGATAGGGTTTGAGTTAGGGTTAGGTTTAGGCTTACATTGGGGTTTGGGTTAGAGTTAGGGTTAGGGTTAGGGTTTGGGTTTTTTTTAGAGTTAGGGTTACGTTAGGGTTTGGGTTAGAGTTAGGGTTAGGGTGAGGTGTTGGATTAGGGTTATGGTTAGGGTTAGGGTTAGGATTAGGGTTAGGGTTAGGGTTCCGATTAGAGTTAAGTTTAGAGTTTGGGTTTCGGTAAGGGTTAAGGTTAGGTTTAGGTTTAGGGTTAGGGTTAGGGTTAGGACTAGGATACGAGTGATGGGTGGGGTTAGGGTTAGGAGAGGGGGAAGGGTTAGGGTGCGGATTAGAGTTAGGTTTAGACTTTGGGTTTCTTTAAGCGTTAAGGTTACTTTTAGTGTTAGGGTTAGGGTTAGGGTTAGGACTAGGATTAGGGTTAGGGTTAGGGTTTGGATTAGGGTTAGGGTTTGGTTTTAGGTTTGGGTTATGGTTAGGGTAAGTGTTAGGGTTAGGGTTTAGGGTTAGGGTTAGGTTTAGGGTATGGGTTTCTGTTTGGGTTATGTTTTGGGTTAGGTTTAGGGTTAGGGTTAGGGTTTGAATTGGAATTAGGTTTAGGGTTAGCATTAGGGTTAGGGTTAGGTTTAGGATTAGTGTTTCAGTTAGGGTTAGGGTTAGGGTTAGGGTTTGGGTTCGGGTTAGGGTTAGGTTTAGGTTTAGGGTTTGATTTAGGGTTAGGGTTAGGGTTAGGGTTAGTGTTAGGGTTTGGGTTAGCGTTAGGGTTAGGACTAGGGTTAGTGTTAGGGTTAGGTTTAGGGTTAGCATTAGGGTTAGGATTAGGGTTAGGGTTAGGGTTTGGGTTTTGGTTAGGGTTAGGGTTAGGGTTAGGGTTAGGGTTAGGTTTAGGGTTAAGGTTTGGGTTAGGGTTAGGGTTAGGGTTAGCGTTTGAGTTAGGGTTAGGGTTAGGGTTAGGTTTAGGGTTAGGGTTTGTGTTAAGATTAGGGTTTGGGTTTGGGTTAAGGTTAGGGTTAGGGTTTGGGTTAAGGTTACGTTTAGGGTTAGGGTTTGTGTTAGGGTTAGGGTTAGCGTTAGGAGTAGGGTTAGGGTTTAGGTTTTTGGTTAGGGTTAGTGTTAGGGTTAGTGTTAGGATTAGGGTTTGGGTTAGGGTTTAGGTTGGTTAGGTTTAGGGTTAGGGTTAGTGTTATGGTTAGGTTTAGCATTAGGGTTTGGGTTAGGGTTATGGTTAGGGTTGGTGTTAGGGTTAGGGTTAGGGTTTGGGTTTGGGTTAGGGTTTGGGTTAGGGTTAGGGTTTGGGTTAGGGTGAGGGTTAGGGTTCGGGTTAGGATTTGGGTTAGGGTTAGGGTTAGGGTCGGATTTGGGTTAGAGTTATGGTGAAGGTTAGGGGTTGGGTTAGGGTTAGGGTTTGGGTTAGGGTTAGGGTTAGGCTTAGGGTTAGGGTTTGGGTTAGGGTTAGGTTTGAATCTTGGTTAGTATTAGGGTTATGGTTAGTGTTAAGATTATGGTTAGGGTTAGGGTTAGGGTTAGGTTTTGGGTGAGGGTTAGGGTTAGGGTTAGGGTTAGACTTAGGTTTAGGGTTAGGGTTAGGGTTAGGGTTAGGATAAGGATGAGGGTTAGGATTAGGGTTAGGATTAGGGTTATTATTTGGGTTAGGGTTTGGGTCAGGGTTAGTGTTAGGGTTTGGGTTAGTGTTAGAGTTAGGGTTTGAGTTAGGGTTAGGTTTAGGCTTACATTGGGGTTGGGTTAGAGTTAGGGTTAGGGTTAGGGTTTGGGTTTGGTTTAGAGTTAGGGTTAGGTTAGGGTTTGGGTTAGAGTTAGGGTTAGGGTGAGGTGTTGGAATAGGGTTATGGTTAGGGTTAGGGTTAGGATTAGGGTTAGGGTTAGGGTTCCGATTAGAGTTAGGTTTAGAGTTTGGGTTTGGGTAAGGGTTAAGGTTAGGGTTAGGGTTAGGGTTAGGGTTAGGGTTAGGGTTAGGGTTAGGACTAGGATTAGGGTTAGGATTAGTGTTAGGTTTAGGGTTAGGGTTTGGGTTTAGGTTTGGGTTATGGTTAGGGTTAGTGTTAGGGTTAGGGTTTAGGGTTAGGTTTAGGGTTAGGGTTAGGGTTTCGGTTTGGGTTATGTTTTGGGTTAGGTTTAGGGTTAGGGTTAGGGTTTGGGTTCGGGTTAGGAATAGGGTTATGGTTTGAGTTTGAATTAGGTTTAGGGTTAGCATTAGGGTTAGGGTTAGGTTTAGGATTAGTGTTTCAGTTAGGCTTAGTGTTAGGGATAGGGTTTGGGTACGGGTTAGGTTTAGGGTTAGGGTTAGGGTTTTTTTTAGGGTTATGGTTAAGGTTAGGGTTAGTGTTAGGGTTTGGGTTAGGGTTAGAGTTAGGGTTAGGAATAGGGTTAGTGATTGGGTTAGGTTTAGGATTAGCGTTAGGTTTATGATTAGGTTTAGGGTTAGGGTTTGGTTTAGGGTTATGGTTAGGGTTAGGGTTTGGGTGAGGGTTAGGGTTAGGGTTAGGGTTAGGGTTTGTGTTAAGATTAAGGTTTGGGTTTGGGTTAGGTTAGGGTTTGGGTTACAGTTAGGGTTAGGGTTAGGGTTTGGGTTTGGTTTAGTGTTAGGGTTAGGTTAGGGTTTGGGTTAGAGTTAGGGTTAGGGTGAGGTGTTGGATTAGTTTTATGGTTAGGGTTAGGGTTAGGATTAGGGTTAGGGTTAGGGTTCCGATTAGAGTTAGGTTTAGAGTTTGGGTTTGGGTAAGGGTTAAGTTTAGGGTTAGGGTTAGGACTAGGATTAATGTTAGGGTTAGGGTTAAGATTAGGGTTACGGATAGGGTTAGTGTTAGGTTTTCGGTTTGGGTTATGTTTTGGGTTAGGTTTAGGGTTAGGGTTAGGGTTAGGATTAAGGTTAGGATTAGGGTTAGGGTTTGAGTTTGAATTAGGTTTAGGATAAGCATTAGGGTTAGGGTTAGATTTAGGATAAGTGTTTCAGTTAGGGTTTGGGTTAGGGTTAGGGTTAGGGTTAGGGTTAGGTTTTGGGTTAGGGTTAGGGTTAGGGTTTGGGTTAGGGTTAGGGTTAGGGTTAGGTTTAAGTTTTGGGTTAGGATTAGGGTTAGGGTTAGGATTAGGGTTAGGTTTAGGGTTAGGACTAGGATTAGGGTTATGGTTAGGGTTAGGGTTAGGGTTAGGGTTAGGGTTCCGATTAGAGTTAGGTTTAGAGTTTGGGTTTGGGTAAGGGTTAATGTTAGGTTTAAGGTTAGGGTTAGGGTTAGGGTTAGGACTAGGATTAGGGCTAGGGTTAAGGTTAGGATTAGGGTTAGGGTTTGGTTTTAGATTTGGGTTATGGTTAGGGTCAGGGTTAGGGTTAGGGTTTAGGGCTAGGGTTAGGTTTCAGGTTAGGGTTTCGGTTTGGGTTATGTTTTGGGTAAGGGTTAAGGTTAGGTTTAGGGTTTGAGTTGGAATTAGGTTTAGGGTTAGCATTAGGGTTAGGGTTAGGTTTAGGATTAGTGTTTCAGTTAGGGTTATGGTTATGGTTATGGTTAGGGTTTGGGTTCGGGTTAGGGTTAGGGTTAGGTTTAGGTTTTGATTTAGGGTTAGGGTTAGGGTTAGGGTTTTTGCTAGGGTTTGGGTTAGGGTTAAAGTTAAGACTAGGGTTAGTGTTAGGATTAGGTTTAGGGTTAGCATTAGGGTTAGGATTAGGGTTAGGTTTACGGTTTTGGTTAGGGTTAGGGTTAGGGTTAGGTTTAGGGTTAGGGTTTGGGTTAGGGTTAGGGTTAGGGTTAGGGTTAGGGTTAGGGTTAGGTTTAGCATTAGGGTTAGGGTTAGGGTTATGGTTAGGATTAGCTTTAGGGTTAGGGTTAGGGTTTGGGTTTGGATTAGAGTTTGGGTTAGGGTTAGGGTTTGGTTAGGGTTAGGGTTAGGGTTCGGGTTAGGATTTGGGTTAGGGTTAGGGTTAGAGTCGGATTTGGGTTAGAGTTATGGTGAGGGTTAGGGGTTGGGTTAGGGTTAGGGTTACGATTAGGGTTAGGGTTATGGTTAGGGTTAGGATTAGGGTTAGGGTTAGGGTTAGGGTTACGGTTTCGGTTTCGGTTATGTTTTGGGTTAGTTTTAGGGTTAGGTTTAGGGTTTGGGTTGGGTTAGGATTAGGGTTAGGGTTTGAGTTTGAATTAGGTTTAGGGTTAGCATTAGGGTTAGGGTTAGGTTTAGGATAAGTGTTTCAGTTAGGGTTAGGGTTAGGGTTAGGGTTTGGGTTCGGGTTAGGTTTAGGGTTAGCATTAGGGTTAGGATTAGCGTTAGGGTTAGGGTTTGGGTTAGGGTTAGGGTTAGGGTTAGGGTTAGGGTTAGGGTTAGGGTTAGGGTGAGGTGTTGGATTAGGTTTATGGTTAGGGTTAGGGTTAGGGTTCCGATTAGAGTTAGTTTTAGAGTTTGGGTTTCGGTAAGGGTTAAGGTTAGGTTTAGGTTTAGGGTTAGTGTTAAGGTTAGGGTTAGGGTTAGGGTTAGGATAAGGATGAAGGTTAGGGTTAGGGTTAGGATTAGGGTTACTCTTTGGGTTATGGTTTGGATTAGGGTTAGGGTTAGGGTTTGGGTTAGTGTTAGAGTTAGGGTTTGAGTTAGGCTTAGGTTTAGGGTTAGATTAGGGTTAGGGTTAGAGTCAGTGTTAGGGTTACGGTTTGGGTTTGGTTTAGAGTTAGGGTTAGGTTAGGATTTGGGTTAGAGTTAGGGTTAGGGTGAGGTGTTGGATTAGGGTTATGGTTAGGATTAGGGTTTTGGTTAGTGTTAGAGTTAGGGTTAGAGTTAGGGTAAGGTTTAGGCTTGCATTGGGGTAGGGGTAAGAGTTAGGGTTAGGGTTAGGGTTTGGGTTTTTTTTAGAGTTAGGGTTAGGTTAGGGTTTGGGTTAGAGTTAGGGTTAGGGTGAGGTGTTGGATTAGGGTTATGGTTAGGGTTAGGGTTAGGATTAGGGTTAGGGTTAGGGTTCCGATTAGAGTTAGGTTTAGAGTTTGGGTTTGTTTAAGGGTTAAGGTTACTTTTAGGGTTAGGGTTAGGGTTAGGGTTAGGGTTAGGACTAGGATTAGGGTTAGGGTTAGGGTTTGGATTAGGGTTAGGGTTTGGTTTTAGGTTTGGGTTATGGTTAGGGTAAGTGTTAGGGTTAGGGTTTAGGGTTAGGGTTAGGTTTAGGGTAAGGGTTTCTGTTTGGGTTATGTTTTGGGTTAGGTTTAGGGTTAGGGTTAGGGTTTGAATTGGAATTAGGTTTAGGTTTAGCATTAGGGTTAGGGTTAGGTTTAGTATTAGTGTTTCAGTTAGGGTTAGGGTTAGGGTTTGGGTTCGGGTTAGGGTTAGGTTTAGGTTTAGGGTTTGATTTAGGGTTAGGGTTAGGGTTAGGGTTAGTGTTAGGGTTTGGGTTAGCGTTAGGGTTAGGACTAGGGTTAGTGTTAGGTTTAGGTTTAGGGTTAGCATTAGGGTTAGGATTAGGGTTAGGGTTAGGGTTTGGGTTTTGGTTAGGGTTAGGGTTAGGGTTAGGGTTAGGTTTAGGGTTAAGGTTTGGGTTAGGTTTAGGGTTAGGGTTAGCGTTTGAGTTAGGGTTAGGGTTAGGGTTAGGATTAGGGTTAGGGTTTGTGTTAAGATTAGGGTTTGGGTTTGGGTTAAGGTTAGGGTTAGGGTTTGGGTTAAGGTTACGTTTAGGTTTAGGGTTTGTGTTAGGGTTAGGGTTAGCGTTAGGAGTAGGGTTAGGGTTTAGGTTTTTGGTTAGGGTTAGTGTTAGGGTTAGTGTTAGGATTAGGGTTTGGGTTAGGGTTTAGGTTTGGTTAGGTTTAGGGTTAGGGTTAGGGTTATGGTTAGGTTTAGCATTAGGGTTTGGGTTAGGGTTATGGTTAGGGTTGGTGTTAGGGTTAGGGTTAGGGTTTGGGTTTGGGTTAGGGTTTGGGTTAGGGTTAGGGTTTGGGTTAGGGTTAGGGTTAGGGTTCGGGTTAGGATTTGGGTTAGGGTTAGGGTTAGGGTCGGATTTGGGTTAGAGTTATGGTGAAGGTTAGGGGTTGGGTTAGGGTTAGGGTTTGGGTTAGGGTTAGGGTTAGGCTTAGGGTTAGGGTTTGGGTTAGGGTTAGGTTTGAATCTTGGTTAGTATTAGGGTTATGGTTAGTGTTAAGATTATGGTTAGGGTTAGGGTTAGGGTTAGGTTTTGGGTGAGGGTTAGGGTTAGGGTTAGGGTTAGACTTAGGTTTAGGGTTAGGGTTAGGGTTAGGGTTAGAATAAGGATGAGGGTTAGGGTTAGGGTTAGGATTAGGGTTATTATTTGGGTTAGGGTTTGGGTTAGGGTTAGTGTTAGGGTTTGGGTTAGTGTTAGAGTTAGGGTTTGAGTTAGGGTTAGGTTTAGGCTTACATTGGGGTTGGGTTAGAGTTAGGGTTAGGGTTAGGGTTTGGGTTTGGTTTAGAGTTAGGGTTAGGTTAGGGTTTGGGTTAGAGTTAGGATTAGCGTTAGGTTTAAGATTAGGTTTAGGGTTAGGGTTTGGTTTAGGGTTATGGTTAGGGTTAGGGTTTGGGTAAGGGTTAGGGTTAGGGTTAGGGTTAGGGTTTGTGTTAAGATTAAGGTTTGGGTTTGGGTTAGGTTAGGGTTTGGGTTACAGTTAGGGTTAGGGTTAGGGTTTGGGTTTGGTTTAGTGTTAGGGTTAGGTTAGGGTTTGGGTTAGAGTTAGGGTTAGGGTGAGGTGTTGGATTAGGGTTATGGTTAGGATTAGGGTTTTGGTTAGTGTTAGAGTTAGGGTTTGAGTTAGGGTTAGGTTTAGGCTTACATTGGGGTTTGGGTTAGAGTTAGGGTTAGGGTTAGGGTTTGGGTTTTTTTTAGAGTTAGGGTTAGGTTAGGGTTTGCGTTAGAGTTAGGGTTAGGGTGAGGTGTTGGATTAGGGTTATGGTTAGGGTTAGGGTTAGGATTAGGGTTAGGGTTAGGGTTCCGATTAGAGTTAGGTTTAGAATTTGGGTTTCGGTAAGGGTTAAGGTTAGGTTTAGGTTTAGGGTTAGGGTTAGTGTTAGGGTTAGGACTAGGATTAGAGTTATGGTTAGGGTTAGGGTTAGGATTAGGGTTAGGGTTAGGGTTCCGATTAGAGTTAGGTTTAGAGTTTGGGTTTGTTTAAGGGTTAAGGTTACTTTTAGGGTTAGGGTTAGGGTTAGGGTTAGGGTTAGGACTAGGAATAGGGTTAGGGTTAGGGCTTGGATTAGGGTTAGGCCTTGCTTTTAGCCTTGCGTTATGGTTAGGGTAAGTGCTAGGGTTAGGGTTTAGGGTTAGGGTTAGGTTTAGGGTAAGCGTTTCTGTTTGAGTTATGTTTTGGGTTAGGTTTAGGGTTAAGGTTAGGGTTTGAATTGGAATTAGGTTTAGGGTTAGCATTAGGGTTAGGGTTAGGTTTAGGATTAGTGTTTCAGTTAGGGTTAGGGGTAGGGTTTGGGTTCGGGTTAGGGTTAGGTTTAGGTTTAGGGTTTGATTTAGGGTTAGGGTTAGGGTTAGGGTTAGTGTTAGGGTTTGGGTTAGCGTTAGGGTTAGGACTAGGGTTAGTGTTAGGGTTAGGTTTAGGGTTAGCATTAGGGTTAGGATTAGGGTTAGGGTTAGGGTTTGGGTTTTGGTTAGGGTTAGAGTTAGGGTTAGGGTGAGGTTTTGGATTAGGGTTATGGTTAGGGTTAGGGTTAGGATTAGGGTTAGGGTTAGGGTTCCGATTAGAGTTAGGTTTAGAGTTTGGGTTTGGGTAAGGGTTAAGGTTAGGGTTAGGGTTAGGACTAGGATTAGGGTTAGGGTTAGGGTTAGGATTAGGGTTACGGTTAGGGTTAGTGTTAGGTTTTCGGTTTGGGTTATGTTTTGGGTTAGGTTTAGGGTTAGGGTTAGGGTTAGGATTAAGGTTAGGATTAGGGTTAGGGTTTGAGTTTGAATTAGGTTTAGGATAAGCATTAGGGTTAGGGTTAGATTTAGGATAAGTGTTTCAGTTAGGGTTTGGGTTAGGGTTAGGGTTAGGGTTAGGGTTAGGTTTTGGGTTAGGGTTAGGGTTAGGGTTTGGGTTAGGGTTAGGGTTAGGTTTTGGGTTAGGATTAGGGTTAGGGTTAGGGTTAGGGTTAGGGTTAGGGTTAGGGTTAGGTTTTGGGTTAGGATTAGGGTTAGGGTTAGGGTTAGGATTAGGACTAGGATTAGGGCTAGGGTTAGGGTTAGGATTAGGGTTAGGGTTTGGTTTTAGATTTGGGTTATGGTTAGGGCTAGGGTTAGGGTTAGGGTTTAGGGCTAGGGTTAGGTTTCAGGTTAGGGTTTCGGTTTGGGTTATGTTTTGGGTTAGGTTTAGGGTTAGGTTTAGGGTTTGAGTTGGAATTAGGTTTAGGGTTAGCATTAGGGTTAGGGTTAGGTTTAGGATTAGTGTTTCAGTTAGGGTTAGGGTTAGGGTTAGGGTTAGGGTTTGGGTTCGGGTTAGGGTTAGGGTTAGGTTCAGGTTTTGATTTATGGTTAGGGTTAGGGTTAGGGTTTTTGCTAGGGTTTGGGTTAGGGTTAAGGTTAAGACTAGGGTTAGTGTTAGGGTTAGGTTTAGGGTTAGCATTAGGGTTAGGATTAGGGTTAGGCTTACGGTTTTGGGTTAGGGTTAGGGTTAGGGTTAGGTTTAGGGTTAGGGTTTGGGTTAGGGTTAGGGTTAGGGTTAGGGTTAGGGTTAGGGTTAGGGTTAGGTTTAGCATTAGGGTTAGGGTTAGGGTTATGGTTAGGATTGGCTTTAGGGTTAGGGTTAGGGTTTGGGTTTGGTTTAGGGTTTGGGTTAGGGTTAGGGTTTTGGTTAGGGTTAGGGTTAGGGTGCGGGTTAGGATTTGGGTTAGGGTTAGGGTTAGGGTTAGGGTTAGGGTTATGGTAAGGGTTAGGGTTAGGGTGAGGTGTAGGATTAGGATTATCGTTAGGGATAGGGATAGGATTAGGGTTAGGGTTAGGGTACCGATTAGAGTTAGTTTTAGAGTTTGGGGTTCGGTAAGGGTTCAGGTTAGGTTTCCGTTTAGGGTTAGTGTTACGGTTAGGGTTAGGGTTAGGGTTAGGATAAGGATGAAGGTTAGGGTTAGGGTTAGGATTAGGGTTACTATTTGGGTTATGGTTTGGGTTACGGTTAGGGTTAGGGTTTGGGTTAGTGTTAGAGTTAGGGTTTGAGTTAGGCTTAGGTTTAGGGTTAGATTAGGGTTTGGGTTAGAGTCAGTGTTAGGGTTACGGTTTGGGTTTGGTTTAGAGTTAGGGTTAGGTTAGGGTTTGGGTTAGAGTTAGGGTTAGGGTGAGGTGTTGGATTAGGGTTATGGTTAGGATTAGGGTTTTGGTTAGTGTTAGAGTTAGGGTTTGAGTTAGGGTTAGGTTTAGGCTTACATTGGGGTTTGGGTTAGAGTTAGGGTTAGGGTTAGGGTTTGGGTTTTTTTTAGAGTTAGGGTTAGGTTTGGGTTTGGGTTAGAGTTAGGGTTAGGGTGAGGTGTTGGATTAGGGTTATGGTTAGGGTTAGGGTTAGGATTAGGGTTAGGGTTAGGGTTCCGATTAGAGTTAGGTTTAGAGTTTGGGTTTCGGTAAGGGTTAAGGTTAGGTTTAGGGTTAGGGTTTGGGTTAGGGTTAGGGTTAGGGTTAGGGTTAGGGTTAGGGTTAGGGTTAGGTTTAGCATTAGGGTTAGGGTTAGGGTTATGGTTAGGATTAGCTTTAGGGTTAGGGTTAGGGTTTGGGTTTGGATTAGGGTTTGGGTTAGGGTTAGGGTTTGGGTTAGGGTTAGGGTTAGGGTTCGGGTTAGGATTTGGGTTAGGGTTAGGGTTAGAGTCGGATTTGGGTTAGAGTTATGGTGAGGGTTAGGGGTTGGGTTAGGGTTAGGGTTACGATTAGGGTTAGGGTTATGGTTAGGGTTAGGATTAGGGTTAGGGTTAGGGTTAGGGTTACGGTTTCGGTTTCGGTTATGTTTTGGGTTAGTTTTAGGGTTAGGTTTAGGGTTTGGGTTGGGTTAGGATTAGGGTTAGTGTTTGAGTTTGAGTTAGGTTTAGGGTTAGCATTAGGGTTAGGGTTAGGTTTAGGATAAGTGTTTCAGTTAGGGTTAGGGTTAGGGTTAGGGTTTGGGTTCGGGTTAGGTTTAGGGTTAGCATTAGGGTTAGGATTAGCGTTAGGGTTAGGTTTTGGGTTAGGGTTAGGGTTAGGTTTAGGGTTAGGGTTTGGGTTAGGGTTAGGATTAGGGTTAGGGTCTGGTTAGGGTTAGGGTTCGGATTAGGGTTAGGGTTTGTGTTAAGATCGGGGTTTGGATTTGGGTTAGGGTTAGGGTTAGGGTTAGGGTTAGGTTTAGGGTTAGAATTAGGGTTACGGTTAAGGTTAGGGTTAGAGTTAGAGTTAAGTTAAGGATGAGGGTTAGGGTTAGGGTTAGGATTAGTGTTATTATTTGGGTTATGGTTTGGGTTAGGTTTAGGGTTAGGGTTAGGGTTTAGCTTTGGGTTATGTTTTGGGTTAGGTTTAGTGTTAGGATTAGGGTTTGGGTTCGGGTTAGGATTAGGGTTTTTGTTTGAGTTTGTGTTAGGTTTAGGGTTAGGATTAGGGTTAGGGTTAGGTTTAGGATTAGTGTTTCAGTTAGGCTTAGTGTTAGGGTTAGGGTTTGGGTACGGGTTAGGTTTAGGGTTAGGGTTAGGGTTTGATTTAGGGTTAGAGTTAAGGTTAGGGTTAGTGTTAGGTTTTGGGTTAGGGTTAGGGTTAGGAATAGGGTTAGTGATAGGGTTAGGTTTAGGGTTAGCATTAGGGTGATGATTAGGTTTAGGGTTAGGGTTTGGTTTAGGGTTATGGTTAGGGTTAGGGTTTGGGTGAGGGTTAGGGTTAGGGTTAGGGTTAGGGTTTGTGTTAAGATTAGGGTTTGGATTTGGGTTAGGTTAGGGTTTGGGTTACAGTTAGGGTTAGGATTAGGGTTTGGGTTTGGTTTAGTGTTAGGGTTAGGTTAGGGTTTGGGTTAGAGTTAGGGTTAGGGTGAGGTGTTGGATTAGGGTTATGGTTAGGGTTAGGGTTAGGATTAGGGTTAGGGTTAGGGTTCCGATTAGAGTTAGGTTTAGAGTTTGGGTTTGGGTAAGGGTTAAGGTTAGGGTTAGGGTTAGGGTTAGGGTTAGGGTTAGGACTAGGTTTAGAGTTAGGGTTAGTTTTAGGATTAGGGTTACGGTTAGGGTTAGTGTTAGGTTTTCGGTTTGGGTTATGTTTTGGGTTAGGTTTAGGGTTAGGGTTAGGGTTAGGGTTAGGATTAAGGTTAGGATTAGGGTTAGGGTTTGAGTTTGAATTAGGTTTAGGGTTAGCATTAGGCTTAGCGTTAGATTTAGGATAAGTGTTTCAGTTAGGGTTTGGGTTAGGGTTAGGGTTAAGGTTAGGGTTAGGGTTAGGTTTTGGGTTAGGGTTAGGGTTAGGGTTTGGGTTAGGTTTAGGGTTAGGTTTTGGGTTAGGATTAGGGTTAGGGTTAGGGTTAGGTTTAGGTTTAGGGTTAGGACTAGGATTAGGGTTATGGTTAGGGTTAGGGTTCCGATTAGAGTTAGGTTTAGAGTCTGGATTTGGGTAAGGGTTAAGGTTAGCTTTAGGTTTAGGGTTAGGGTTAGGGTTAGGACTAGGATTAGGGCTAGTGTTAGGGTTAGGATTAGGGTTAGGGTTTGGTTTTAGGTTTGGGTTATGGTTAGGGTCAGGGTTAGGGTTAGGGTTTAGGGTTAGGGTTTAGCTTTGGGTTATGTTTTGGGTTAGGTTTAGTGTTAGGATTAGGGTTTGGGTTCGGGTTAGGAATAGGGTTATGGTTTGAGTTTGAATTAGGTTTAGGGTTAGCATTAGGGTTAGGGTTAGGTTTAGGATTAGTGTTTCAGTTAGGGTTAGGGTTAGGGTTAGGGTTTGGGTTCGGGTTAGGGTTAGGGTTAGGTTTAGGTTTTGATTTAGGGTTAGGGTTAGGGTTCGGGTTTTTGTTAGGGTTTGGGTTAGGGTTAAGGTTAAGACTAGGGTTAGTGTTAGGGTTAGGTTTAGGGTTAGCATTAGGGTTAGGATTAGGGTTAGGCTTACGGTTTGGGTTAGGGTTAGGGTTAGGGTTAGGGTTTGGGTTAGGGTTAGGGTTAGGGTTAGGGTTAGGGTTATGGTTAGGGTTAGGGTTAGGGTGAGGTGTTGGATTAGGTTTATCGTTAGGGTTAGGGTTAGGATTAGGTTTAGGGTTAGGGTTCCGATTAGAGTTAGTTTTAGAGTTTGGGGTTCGGTAAGGGTTAAGGTTAGGTTTACGTTTAGGTTTAGTGTTAAGGTTAGGGTTAGGGTTAGGGTTAGGATAAGGATGAAGGTTAGGGTTAGGGTTAAGATTAGGGTTACTATTTGGGTTATGGTTTGGGTTAGGGTTAGGGTTAGGGTTTGGGTTAGTGTTAGAGTTAGGGTTTGAGTTAGGCTTAGGTTTAGGGTTAGATTAGGGTTTGGGTTAGAGTCAGTGTTAGGGTTACGGTTTGGGTTTGGTTTAGAGTTAGGGTTAGGTTAGGGTTTGGGTTAGAGTTAGGGTTAGGGTGAGGTGTTGGATTAGGGTTATGGTTAGGATTAGGGTTTTGGTTAGTGTTAGAGTTAGGGTTTGAGTTAGGGTTAGGTTTAGGCTTACATTGGGGTTTGGGTTAGAGTTAGGGTTAGGGTTAGGGTTTGGGTTTTTTTTAGTGTTAGGGTTAGGTTTGGGTTTGGGTTAGAGTTAGGGTTAGGGTGAGGTGTTGGATTAGGGTTATGGTTAGGATTAGGGTTTTGGTTAGTGTTAGAGTTAGGGTTTGAGTTAGGGTTAGGTTTAGGCTTACATTGGGGTTTGGGTTAGAGTTAGGGTTAGGGTTAGGGTTTGGGTTTTTTTTAGAGTTAGGGTTAGGTTAGGGTTTGGGTTAGAGTTAGGGTTAGGGTGAGGTGTTGGATTAGGGTTATGGTTAGGGTTAGGGTTAGGATTAGGGTTAGGGTTAGGGTTCCGATTAGAGTTAGGTTTAGAGTTTGGGTTTGGGTAAGGGTTAAGGTTAGGGTTAGGGTTAGGGTTAGGGTTAGGGTTAGGACTAGGTTTAGAGTTAGGGTTAGGGTTAGGATTAGGGTTACGGTTAGGGTTAGTGTTAGGTTTTCGGTTTGGGTTATGTTTTGGGTTAGGTTTAGGGTTAGGGTTAGGGTTAGGGTTAGGATTAAGGTTAGGATTAGGGTTAGGGTTTGTGTTTGAATTAGGTTTAGGGTTAGCATTAGGGTTAGGGTTAGATTTAGGATAAGTGTTTCAGTTAGGGTTTGGGTTAGGGTTAGGGTTAAGGTTAGGGTTAGGGTTAGGTTTTGGGTTAGGGTTAGGGTTAGGGTTTGGGTTAGGTTTAGGGTTAGGTTTTGGGTTAGGATTAGGGTTAGGGTTAGGGTTAGGTTTAGGTTTAGGGTTAGGACTAGGATTAGGGTTATGGTTAGGGTTAGGGTTCCGATTAGAGTTAGGTTTATAGTTTGGATTTGGGTAAGGGTTAAGGTTAGCTTTAGGTTTAGGGTTAGGGTTAGGGTTAGGACTAGGATTAGGGCTAGTGTTAGGGTTAGGATTAGGGTTAGGGTTTGGTTTTAGGTTTGGGTTATGGTTAGGGTCAGGGTTAGGGTTAGGGTTTAGGGTTAGGGTTTAGCTTTGGGTTATGTTTTGGGTTAGGTTTAGTGTTAGGATTAGGGTTTGGGTTCGGGATAGGTATAGGGTTATGGTTTGAGATTGAATTAGGTTTAGGGTTAGCATTAGGGTTAGGGTTAGGTTTAGGATTAGTGTTTCAGTTAGGGTTAGGGTTAGGGTTAGGGTTTGGGTTCGGGTTAGGGTTAGGGTTAGGTTTAGGTTTTGATTTAGGGTTAGGGTTAGGGTTCGGGTTTTTGTTAGGGTTTGGGTTAGGGTTAAGGTTAAGACTAGGGTTAGTGTTAGGGTTAGGTTTAGGGTTAGCATTAGGGTTAGGATTAGGGTTAGGCTTACGGTTTGGGTTAGGGTTAGGGTTAGGGTTAGAGTTTGGGTTAGGGTTAGGGTTAGGGTTAGGGTTAGGGTTATGGTTAGGGTTAGGGTTAGGGTGAGGTGTTGGATTAGGTTTATCGTTAGGGTTAGGGTTAGGATTAGGTTTAGGGTTAGGGTTTCGATTAGAGTTAGTTTTAGAGTTTGGGGTTCGGTAAGGGTTAAGGTTAGGTTTACGTTTAGGGTTAGTGTTAAGGTTAGGGTTAGGGTTAGGATTAGGATAAGGATGAAGGTTAGGGTTAGGGTTAGGATTAGGGTTACTATTTGGGTTATGGTTTGGGTTAGGCTTAGGGTTAGGGTTTGGGTTAGTGTTAGATTTAGGGTTTGAGTTAGGCTTAGGTTTAGGGTTAGATTAGGGTTTGGGTTAGAGTCAGTGTTAGGGTTACGGTTTGGGTTTGGTTTAGAGTTAGGGTTAGGTTAGGGTTTGGGTTAGAGTTAGGGTTAGGGTGAGGTGTTGGATTAGGGTTATGGTTAGGATTAGGGTTTTGGTTAGTGTTAGAGTTAGGGTTTGAATTAGGGTTAGGTTTAGGCTTACATTGGGGTTTGGGTTAGAGTTAGGGTTAGGGTTAGGGTTTGGGTTTTTTTTAGAGTTAGGGTTAGGTTAGGGTTTGCGTTAGAGTTAGGGTTAGGGTGAGGTGTTGGATTAGGGTTATGGTTAGGGTTAGGGTTAGGATTAGGGTTAGGGTTAGGGTTCCGATTAGAGTTAGGTTTAGAGTTTGGGTTTCGGTAAGGGTTAAGGTTAGGTTTAGGTTTAGGGTTAGGGTTAGGGTTAGGGTTAGGACTAGGATTAGAGTTATGGTTAGGGTTAGGGTTAGGATTAGGGTTAGGGTTAGGGTTCCGATTAGAGTTAGGTTTAGAGTTTGAGTTTGTTTAAGGGTTAAGGTTACTTTTAGGGTTAGGGTTAGGGGTAGGGTTAGGGTTAGGACTAGGATTAGGGGTAGGGTTAGGGTTTGGATTAGGGTTAGGGTTTGGTTTTAGGTTTGGGTTATGGTTAGGGTAAGTGTTAGGGTTAGGGTTTAGGGTTAGGGTTAGGTTTAGGGTAAGGGTTTCTGTTTGGGTTATGTTTTGGGTTAGGTTTAGGGTTAGGGTTAGGGTTTGAATTGGAATTAGGTTTAGGGTTAGCATTAGGGTTAGGGTTAGGTTTAGGATTAGTGTTTCAGTTAGGGTTAGGATTAGGGTTTGGGTTCGGGTTAGGGTTAGGTTTAGGTTTAGGGTTTGATTTAGGGTTAGGGTTAGGGTTAGGGTTAGTGTTAGGGTTTGGGTTAGCGTTAGGGTTAGGACTAGGGTTAGTGTTAGGGTTAGGTTTAGGGTTAGCATTAGGGTTAGGATTAGGGTTAGGGTTAGGGTTTGGGTTTTGGTTAGGGTTAGAGTTAGGGTTAGGGTGAGGTGTTGGATTAGGGTTATGGTTAGGGTTAGGGTTAGGATTAGGGTTAGGGTTAGGGTTCCGATTAGAGTTAGGTTTAGAGTTTGGGTTTGGGTAAGGGTTAAGGTTAGGGTTAGGGTTAGGACTAGGATTAGGGTTAGGGTTAGGGTTAGGATTAGTGTTACGGTTAGGGTTAGTGTTAGGTTTTCGGTTTGGGTTATGTTTTGGGTTAGGTTTAGGGTTAGGGTTAGGGTTAGGATTAAGGTTAGGATTAGGGTTAGGGTTTGAGTTTGAATTAGGTTTAGGATAAGCATTAGGGTTAGGGTTAGATGTAGGATAAGTGTTTCAGTTAGGGTTTGGGTTAGGGTTAGGGTTAGGGTTAGGGTTAGGTTTTGGGTTAGGGTTAGGGTTAGGGTTTGGGTTAGGGTTAGGGTTAGGTTTTGGGTTAGGATTAGGGTTAGGGTTAGGGTTAGGGTTAGGGTTAGGGTTAGGGTTAGGTTTTGGGTTAGGATTAGGGTTAGGGTTAGGGTTAGGGTTAGGACTAGAATTAGGGCTAGGGTTAGGGTTAGGATTAGGGTTAGGGTTTGGTTTTAGATTTGGGTTATGGTTAGGGCTAGGGTTAGGGTTAGGGTTTAGGGCTAGGGTTAGGTTTCAGGTTAGGGTTTCGGTTTGGGTTATGTTTTGGGTTAGGTTTAGGGTTAGGTTTAGGGTTTGAGTTGGAATTAGGTTTAGGGTTAGCATTAGGGTTAGGGTTAGGTTTAGGATTAGTGTTTCAGTTAGGGTTAGGGTTAGGGTTAGGGTTTGGGTTCGGGTTAGGGTTAGGGTTAGGTTCAGGTTTTGATTTATGGTTAGGGTTAGGGTTAGGGTTTTTGCTAGGGTTTGGGTTAGGGTTAAGGTTAAGACTAGGGTTAGTGTTAGGGTTAGGTTTAGGGTTAGCATTAGGGTTAGGATTAGGGTTAGGCTTACGGTTTGGGTTAGGGTTAGGGTTAGGGTTAGGTTTAGGGTTAGGGTTTGGGTTAGGGTAAGGGTTAGGGTTAGGGTTAGGGTTAGGGTTAGGGTTAGGGTTAGGTTTAGCATTAGGGTTAGGGTTAGGGTTATGGTTAGGATTGGCTTTAGGGTTAGGGTTAGGGTTTGGGTTTGGATTAGGGTTTGGGTTAGGGTTAGGGTTTTGGTTAGGGTTAGGGTTAGGGTTCGGGTTAGGATTTGGGTTAGGGTTAGGGTTAGGGTTAGGGTTATGGTTAGGGTTAGGGTTAGGGTGAGGTGTTGGATTAGGTTTATCGTTAGGGTTAGGGTTAGGATTGGGGTTAGGGTTAGGGTTCCGATTAGAGTTAGTTTTAGAGTTTGGGGTTCGGTAAGGGTTAAGGTTAGGTTTACGTTTAGGGTTAGTGTTAAGGTTAGGGTTAGGGTTAGGGTTAGGATAAGGATGAAGGTTAGGGTTAGGGTTAGGATTAGGGTTACTATTTGGGTTATGGTTTGGGTTAGGGTTAGGGTTAGGGTTTGGGTTAGTGTTAGAGTTAGGGTTTGAGTTAGGCTTAGGTTTAGGGTTAGATTAGGGTTTGGGTTAGAGTCAGTGTTAGGGTTACGGTTTGGGTTTGGTTTAGAGTTAGGGTTAGGTTAGGGTTTGGGTTAGAGTTAGGGTTAGGGTGAGGTGTTGGATTAGGGTTATGGTTAGGATTAGGGTTTTGGTTAGTGTTAGAGTTAGGGTTTGAGTTAGGGTTAGGTTTAGGCTTACATTGGGGTTTGGGTTAGAGTTAGGGTTAGGGTTAGGGTTTGGGTTTTTTTTAGAGTTAGGGTTAGGTTTGGGTTTGGGTTAGAGTTAGGGTTAGGGTGAGGTGTTGGATTAGGGTTATGGTTAGGGTTAGGGTTAGGATTAGGGTTAGGGTTAGGGTTCCGATTAGAGTTAGGTTTAGAGTTTGGGTTTCGGTAAGGGTTAAGGTTAGGTTTAGGGTTAGGGTTTGGGTTAGGGTTAGGGTTAGGGTTAGGGTTAGGGTTAGGGTTAGGGTTAGGTTTAGCATTAGGGTTAGGGTTAGGGTTATGGTTAGGATTAGCTTTAGGGTTAGGGTTAGTGTTTGGGTTTGGATTAGGGTTTGGGTTAGGGTTAGGGTTTGGGTTAGGGTTAGGGTTAGGGTTCGGGTTAGGATTTGGGTTAGGGTTAGGGTTAGAGTCGGATTTGGGTTAGAGTTATGGTGAGGGTTAGGGGTTGGGTTAGGGTTAGGGTTACGATTAGGGTTAGGGTTATGGTTAGGGTTAGGATTAGGGTTAGGGTTAGGGTTAGGGTTACGGTTTCGGTTTCGGTTATGTTTTGGGTTAGTTTTAGGGTTAGGTTTAGGGTTTGGGTTGGGTTAGGATTAGGGTTAGTGTTTGAGTTTGAATTAGGTTTAGGGTTAGCATTAGGGTTAGGGTTAGGTTTAGGATAAGTGTTTCAGTTAGGGTTAGGGTTAGGGTTAGGGTTTGGGTTCGGGTTAGGTTTAGGGTTAGCATTAGGGTTAGGATTAGCGTTAGGGTTAGGTTTTGGGTTAGGGTTAGGGTTAGGTTTAGGGTTAGGGTTTGGGTTAGGGTTAGGGTTAGGGTTAGGGTCTGGTTAGGGTTAGGGTTCGGATTAGGGTTAGGGTTTGTGTTAAGATCGGGGTTTGGATTTGGGTTAGGGTTAGGGTTAGGGTTAGGGTTAGGGTTAGGGTTAGAATTAGGGTTACGGTTAAGGTTAGGGTTAGGGTTAGGGTTAGGTTAAGGATGAGGGTTAGGGTTAGGGTTAGGATTAGTGTTATTATTTGGGTTATGGTTTGGGTTAGGTTTAGGGTTAGGGTTAGGGTTTAGGTTTGGGTTATGTTTTGGGTTAGGTTTAGTGTTAGGATTAGGGTTTGGGTTCGGGTTAGGAATAGGGTTATGGTTTGAGTTTGAATTAGGTTTAGGGTTAGGATTAGGGTTAGGGTTAGGTTTAGGATTAGTGTTTCAGTTAGGCTTAGTGTTAGGGTTAGGGTTTGGGTACGGGTTAGGTTTAGGGTTAGGGTTAGGGTTTGATTTAGGGTTAGGGTTAGTGTTAGGTTTTGGGTTAGGGTTAGGGTTAGGAATAGGGTTAGTGATAGGGTTAGGAGTAGGGTTAACATTAGGGATATGATTAGGTTTAGGGTTAGGGTTTGTTTTAGGGTTATGGTTAGAGTTAGGGTTTGGGTGAGGGTTAGGGTTAGGGTTAGGGTTAGGGTTTGTGTTAAGATTAGGGTTTGGATTTGGGTTAGGTTAGGGTTTGGGTTACAGTTAGGTTTAGGGTTAGGGTTTGGGTTTGGTTTAGTGTTAGGGTTAGGTTAGGGTTTGGGTTAGAGTTAGGGTTAGGGTGAGGTGTTGGATTAGGGTTATGGTTAGGGTTAGGCTTAGGATTAGGGTTAGGGTTAGGGTTCCGATTAGAGTTAGGTTTAGAGTTTGGGTTTGGGTAAGGGTTAAGGTTAGGGTTAGGGTTAGGGTTAGGGTTAGGGTTAGGACTAGGTTTAGAGTTAGGGTTAGGGTTAGGATTAGGGTTACGGTTAGGGTTAGTGTTAGGTTTTCGGTTTGGGTTATGTTTTGGGTTAGGTTTAGGGTTAGGGTTAGGGTTAGGGTTAGGATTAAGGTTAGGATTAGGGTTAGGGTTTGAGTTTGAATTAGGTTTAGGGTTAGCATTAGGGTTAGGGTTAGATTTAGGATAAGTGTTTCAGTTAGGGTTTGGGTTAGGTTTAGGGTTAAGGTTAGGGTTAGGGTTAGGTTTTGGGTTAGGGTTAGGGTTAGGGTTTGGGTTAGGTTTAGGGTTAGGTTTTGGGTTAGGATTAGGGTTAGGGTTAGGGTTAGGTTTAGGTTTAGGGTTAGGACTAGGATTAGGGTTATGGTTAGGGTTAGGGTTCCGATTAGAGTTAGGTTTAGAGTTTGGATTTGGGTAAGGGTTAAAGTTAGCTTTAGGTTTAGGGTTAGGGTTAGGGTTAGGACTAGGATTAGGGCTAGTGTTAGGGTTAGGATTAGGGTTAGGGTTTGGTTTTAGGTTTGGGTTATGGTTAGGGTCAGGGTTAGGGTTAGGGTTTAGGGTTAGGGTTTAGCTTTGGGTTATGTTTTGGGTTAGGTTTAGTGTTAGGATTAGGATTTGGGTTCGGGTTAGGAATAGGGTTATGGTTTGAGTTTGAATTAGGTTTAGGGTTAGCATTAGGGTTAGGGTTAGGTTTAGGATTAGTGTTTCAGTTAGGGTTAGGGTTAGGGTTAGGGTTTGGGTTCGGGTTAGGGTTAGGGTTAGGTTTAGGTTTTGATTTAGGGTTAGGGTTCGGGTTTTTGTTAGGGTTTGGGTTAGGGTTAAGGTTAAGACTAGGGTTAGTGTTAGGGTTAGGTTTAGGGTTAGCATTAGGGTTAGGATTAGGGTTAGGCTTACGGTTTGGGTTAGGGTTAGGGTTAGGGTTAGGGTTTGGGTTAGGGTTAGGGTTAGGGTTAGGGTTAGGGTTATGGTTAGGGTTAGGGTTAGGGTGAGGTGTTGGATTAGGTTTATCGTTAGGGTTAGGGTTAGGATTAGGTTTAGGGTTAGGGTTCCGATTAGAGTTAGTTTTAGAGTTTGGGGTTCGGTAAGGGTTAAGGTTAGGTTTACGTTTAGGGTTAGTGTTAAGGTTAGGGTTAGGGTTAGGGTTAGGATAAGGATGAAGGTTAGGGTTAGGGTTAGGATTAGGGTTACTATTTGGGTTATGGTTTGGGTTAGGGTTAGGGTTAGGGTTTGGGTTAGTGTTAGAGTTAGGGTTTGAGTTAGGCTTAGGTTTAGGGTTAGATTAGGGTTTGGGTTAGAGTCAGTGTTAGGGTTACGGTTTGGGTTTGGTTTAGAGTTAGGGTTAGGTTAGGGTTTGGGTTAGAGTTAGGGTTAGGGTGAGGTGTTGGATTAGGGTTATGGTTAGGATTAGGGTTTTGGTTAGTGTAAGAGTTAGGGTTTGAGTTAGGGTTAGGTTTAGGCTTATATTGGGGTTTGGGTTAGAGTTAGGGTTAGGGTTAGGGTTTGGGTTTTTTTTAGAGTTAGGGTTAGGTTTGGGTTTGGGTTAGAGTTAGGGTTAGGGTGAGGTGTTGGATTAGGGTTATGGTTAGGGTTAGGGTTAGGATTAGGGTTAGGGTTAGGGTTCCGATTAGAGTTAGGTTTAGAGTTTGGGTTTCGGTAAGGGTTAAGGTTAGGTTTAGGTTTAGGGTTAGGGTTAGGGTTAGGACTAGGATTAGAGTTATGGTTAGGGTTAGGGTTAGGATTAGGGTTAGGGTTAGGGTTCTGATTAGAGTTAGGTTTAGAGTTTGGGTTTGGGTAAGGGTTAAGGTTACTTTTAGGGTTAGGGTTAGGGTTAGGTTTAGGGTTAGGACTAGGATTAGGGTTAGGGTTAGGGTTTGGATTAGGGTTAGGGTTTGGTTTTAGGTTTGGGTTATGGTTAGGGTAAGTGTTAGGGTTAGGGTTTAGGGTTAGGGTTAGGTTTAGGGTAAGGGTTTATGTTTGGGTTATGTTTTGGGTTAGGTTTAGGGTTAGGGTTAGGGTTTGAATTGGAATTAGGTTTAGGGTTAGCATTAGGGTTAGGGATAGGTTTAGGATTAGTGTTTCAGTTAGGGTTAGGGTTAGGGTTAGGGTTTGGGTTCGGGTTAGGGTTAGGTATAGGGTTAGTGTTAGGGTTTGGGTTAGCGTTAGGGTTAGGACTAGGGTTAGTGTTAGGGTTAGGTTTAGGGTTAGCATTAGGGTTAGGATTAGGGTTAGGGTTAGGGTTTGGGTTTGGGTTACGGTTAGGGTTAGGGTTAGGTTTAGGGTTAATTTTGGTTTAGGGTTAGGGTTAGGGTTAGCGTTTGAGTTAGGGTTAGGGTTAGGGTTAGGGTTAGGGTTAGGGTTTGTGTTAAGATTAGGGTTTGGGATTGGATTAAGTTTAGGGTTAGGGTTTGGGTTAAGGTTACGTTTAGGGTTAGGGTTTGTGTTAGGGTTAGGGTTAGCGTTAGGAGTAGGGTTAGGGTTTAGGTTTTTGGTTAGGGTTAGTGTTAGGGTTAGTGTTAGGATTAGGGTTTGGGTTAGGCTTTAGGTTTGGTTAGGTTTAGGGTTAGGGTTAGGGTTATGGTTAGGTTTAGCATTAGGGTTAGGGTTAGGGTTATGGTTAGGGTTGGTGTTAGGGTTAGGGTTAGGGTTTGGGTTTGGGTTAGGGTTTGGGTTAGGGTTAGGGTTTGGGTTAGGGTTAGGGTTAGGGTTCGGGTTAGGATTTGGATTAGGGTTAGGGTTAGATTTGGATTTGGGTTAGAGTTATGGTGAAGGTTAGGGGTTGGGTTAGGGTTAGGCTTTGGGTTAGGGATAGGCTTGAACTATGGTTATCATTATGGTTATGGTTAGTGTTTTAGATTATGGTTAGGGTTAAGGTTAGGGTTAGGTTTTGGGTGAGGGTTAGGGTTATGGTTAGGGTAAGACTTAGGTTTAGGCTTAGGGTTAGGGTTAGGGTTAGGATAAGGATGAGGGTTAGGGTTAGGGTTAGGATTAGGGTTATTATTTGGGTTAGGGTTTGGGTTAGGGTTAGTGTTAGGGTTTGGGTTAGTGTTAGAGTTAGGGTTTGAGTTAGGGTTAGGTTTAGGCTTACATTGGGGTTGGGTTAGAGTTAGGGTTAGGGTTAGGGTTTGGGTTTGGTTTAGAGTTAGGGTTAGGTTAGGGTTTGGGTTAGAGTTAGGGTTAGGGTGAGGTGTTGGATTAGGGTTATGGTTAGGGTTAGGGTTAGGATTAGGGTTAGGGTTAGGGTTCCGATTAGAGTTAGGTTTAGAGTTTGGGTTTGGGTAAGGGTTAAGGTTAGGGTTAGTGTTAGGGTTAGGGTTAGGGTTAGGGTTAGGGTTAGGGTTAGGACTAGGATTAGGGTTAGGGTTAGTGTTAGGTTTAGGGTTAGGGTTTGGGTTTAGGTTTGGGTTATGGTTAGGGTTAGTGTTAGGGTTAGGGTTTAGGGTTAGGTTTAGGGTTAGGGTTAGGGTTTCGGTTTGGGTTATGTTTTGGGTTAGGTTTAGGGTTAGGTTTAGGGTTTGGGTTCGGGTTAGGAATAGGGTTATGGTTTGAGTTTGAATTAGGTTTAGGGTTAGCATTAGGGTTAGGGTTAGGTTTAGGATTAGTGTTTCAGTTAGGCTTAGTGTTAGGGTTAGGGTTTGGGTACGGGTTAGGTTTAGGGTTAGGGTTAGGGTTTGATTTAGGGTTAGGGTTATGGTTAGGTTTAGCATTAGGTTTTGGGTTAGGGTTATGGTTAGGGTTGGTGTTAGGGTTAGGGTTAGGGTTTGGGTTTGGGTTAGGGTTTGGGTTAGGGTTAGGGTTTGGGTTAGGGTTAGGGTTAGGGTTCGGGTTAGGATTTGGCTTAGGGTTAGGGTTAGGGTCGGATTTGGTTTAGAGTTATGGTGAAGGTTAGGGGTTCGGTTAGGGTTAGGGTTTGGGTTAGGGTTAGGGTTAGGCTTAGGGTTAGGGTTTGGGTTAGGGTTAGGTTTGAATCTTGGTTAGTATTAGGGTTATGGTTAGTGTTAAGATTATGGTTAGGGTTAGGGTTAGGGTTAGGTTTTGGGTGAGGGTTAGTGTTAGGGTTAGGGTTAGACTTAGGTTTAGGGTTAGGGTTAGGGTTAGGGTTAGGATAAGGATGAGGGTTAGGGTTAGGGTTAGGATTAGGGTTATTATTTGGGTTAGGGTTTGGGTTAGGGTTAGTGTTAGGTTTTGGGTTAGTGTTAGAGTTAGGGTTTGAGTTAGGGTTAGGTTTAGGCTTACATTGGGGTTGGGTTAGAGTTAGGGTTAGGGTTAGGGTTTGGGTTTGGTTTAGAGTTAGGGTTAGGTTAGGGTTTGGGTTAGAGTTAGGGTTAGGGTGAGGTGTTGGAATAGGGTTATGGTTAGGGTTAGGGTTAGGATTAGGGTTAGGGTTAGGGTTCCGATTAGAGTTAGGTTTAGAGTTTGGCTTTGGGTAAGGGTTAAGGTTAGGGTTAAGGTTAGGGTTAGGGTTAGGGTTAGGGTTAGGACTAGGATTAGGGATAGGATTAGTGTTAGGTTTAGGGTTAGGGTTTGGGTTTAGGTTTGGGTTATGGTTAGGGTTAGTGTTAGGGTTAGGGTTTAGGGTTAGGTTTAGGGTTAGGGTTAGGGTTTCGGTTTGGGTTATGTTTTGGGTTAGGTTTAGGGTTAGGGTTAGGGTTTGGGTTCGGGTTAGGAATAGGGTTATGGTTTGAGTTTGAATTAGGTTTAGGGTTAGCATTAGGGTTAGGGTTAGGTTTAGGATTAGTGTTTCAGTTAGGCTTAGTGTTAGGGTTAGGATTTGGGTACGGGTTAGGTTTAGGGTTAGGGTTAGGGTTTGATTTAGGGTTAGGGTTAAGGTTAGGGTTAGTGTTAGGGTTTGGGTTAGGGTTAGGGTTAGGAATAGGGTTAGTGATTGGGTTAGGTTTAGGATTAGCGTTAGGTTTATGATTAGGTTTAGGGTTAGGGTTTGGTTTAGGGTTATGGTTAGGGTTAGGGTTTGGGTGAGGGTTAGGGTTAGGGTTAGGGTTAGGGTTTGTGTTAAGATTAAGGTTTGGGTTTGGGTTAGGTTAGGGTTTGGGTTACAGTTAGGGTTAGGTTTAGGGTTTGGGTTTGGTTTAGTGTTAGGGTTAGCTTAGGGCTTGGGCTAGAGTAAGGATAAAGGTGAGGTCTTGAACTAGGGTTATGGCTAGGTCTAGGGTAAGGCTTAGGTTTAGGCTTAGGGTTAAGATTAGAGTTAGGTTTAGAGTTTGGGTTTGGGTAAGGGTTAAGGTTAGGGTTAGGGTTAGGACTAGGATTAGGGTTAGGGTTAGGGTTAGGATTAGGGTTACGGTTAGGGTTAGTGTTAGGTTTTCGGTTTGGGTTATGTTTTGGGTTAGGTTTAGTGTTAGGGTTAGGGTTCCGATTAGAGTTAGGTTTAGAGTTTGGGTTTGGGTAAGGGTTAAGGTTAGGTTTAAGGTTAGGGTTAGGGTTAGGGTTAGGACTAGGATTAGGGCTAGGGTTAGGGTTAGGATTAGGGTTAGGGTTTGGTTTTAGATTTGGGTTATGGTTAGGGTCAGGGTTAGGGTTAGGGTTTAGGGCTAGGGTTAGGTTTCAGGTTAGGGTTTCGGTTTGGGTTATGTTTTGGGTTAGGTTTAGGGTTTGAGTTGGAATTAGGTTTAGGGTTAGCATTAGGATTAGGATTAGGTTTAGGATTAGTGTTTCAGTTAGGGTTAGGGTTAGGGTTAGGGTTTGGGTTCGGGTTAGGGTTAGGGTTATGTTTAGGATTTGATTTAGGGTTAGGGTTAGGGTTGGGGTTTTTGCTAGGGTTTGGGTTAGGGTTAAGGTTAAGACTAGGGTTAGTGTTAGGGTTAGGTTTAGGGTTAGCATTAGGGTTAGGGTTAGGGTTAGGCTTACGGTTTGGGTTAGGGTTAGGGTTAGGGTTAGGTTTAGGGTTAGGGTTTGGGTTAGGGTTAGGGTTAGGTTTAGGGTTAGGGTTAGGGTTTGGGTTTTGGTTAGGGTTAGGGTTAGGGTTAGGTTTAGGGTTAAGGTTTGGGTTAGGTTTAGGATTACAGTTAGAGTTAGGGTTAGGGTTTTGGTTTGGGTTAGGGTTAGGGTTAGGATTTGGGTTAGTGTTAGGGTTAGGGTTAGTGTTAGGTTTAGGGTTTGGGTTAGGGTTAGCGTTAGGGTTAGGATTAGGGTTAGGGTTTGTGTTAAGATTAGGGTTTGGGTTTGGGTTAAGTTTAGGGTTAGGATTTGGGTTAAGGTTACGTTTAGGGTTAGGGTTTGTGTTAGGGTTAGGGTTAGCGTTAGGAGTAGGGTTAGGGTTTAGGTTTTTGGTTAGGGTTAGTGTTAGGGTTAGTGTTAGGATTAGGGTTTGGGTTAGGGTTTAGGTTTGGTTAGGTTTAGGGTTAGGGTTAGGGTTATGGTTAGGTTTAGCATTAGGGTTAGGGTTAGGGTTATGGTTAGGGTTGGTGTTAGGGTTAGGGTTAGGGTTTGGGTTTGGATTAGGGTTTGGGTTAGGGTTAGGGTTTGGGTTAGGGTTAGGGTTAGGGTTCGGGTTAGGATTTGGATTAGGGTTAGGGTTAGATTTGGATTTGGGTTAGAGTTATGGTGAAGGTTAGGGGTTGGGTTAGGGTTAGGGTTTGGGTTAGGGTTAGGGTTAGGGTTAGGGTTAGGGTTTGGGTTAGGGTTAGGTTTGAATCTTGGTTAGTATTAGGGTTATGGTTAGTGTTAAGATTATGGTTAGGGTTAGGGTTAGGGTTAGGTTTTGGGTGAGGGTTAGGGTTAGGGTTAGGGTTAGACTTAGGTTTAGGGTTAGGGTTAGGGTTAGGGTTAGGATAAGGATGAGGGTTAGGGTTAGGGTTAGGATTAGGGTTATTATTTGGGTTAGGGTTTGGGTTAGGGTTAGTGTTAGGGTTTGGGTTAGTGTTAGAGTTAGGGTTTGAGTTAGGGTTAGGTTTAGGCTTACATTGGGGTTGGGTTAGAGTTAGGGTTAGGGTTAGGGTTTGGGTTTGGTTTAGAGTTAGGGTTAGGTTAGGGTTTCGGTTAGAGTTAGGGTTAGGGTGAGGTGTTGGATTAGGGTTATGGTTAGGGTTAGGGTTAGGATTAGGCTTAGGGCTAGGGTTCTGAGTAGAGTTAGGTTTAGAGTTTGGGTTTGGGAAAGGGTTAAGGTTAGGGTTAGGGTTAGGGTTAGGGTTAGGGTTAGGGTTAGGGTTAGGGTTAGGACTAGGATTAGGGTTAGGGTTAGTGTTAGGTTTAGGGTTAGGGTTTGGGTTTAGGTTTGGGTTATGGTTAGGGTTAGTGTTAGGGTTAGGGTTTAGGGTTAGGTTTAGGGTTAGGGTTAGGGTTTCGGTTTGGGTTATGTTTTGGGTTAGGTTTAGGGTTAGGTTTAGGGTTTGGGTTCGGGTTAGGAATAGGGTTATGGTTTGAGTTTGAATTAGGTTTAGGGTTAGCATTAGGGTTAGGGTTAGGTTTAGGATTAGTGTTTCAGTTAGGCTTAGTGTTAGGGTTAGGGTTTGGGTACGGGTTAGGTTTAGGGTTAGGGTTAGGGTTTGATTTAGGGTTAGGGTTAAGGTTAGGGTTAGTGTTAGGTTTTGGGTTAGGGTTAGGGTTAGGAATAGGGTTAGTGATTGGGTTAGGTTTAGGATTAGCATTAGGTTTATGATTAGGTTTAGGGTTAGGGTTTGGTTTAGGGTTATGGTTACGGTTAGGGTTTGGGTGAGGGTTAGGTTAGGGTTAGGGTTAGGGTTTGTGTTAAGATTAAGCTTTGGGTTTGGGTTAGGTTAGGGTTTGGGTTACAGTTAGGGTTAGGGTTAGGGTTTGGGTTTGGTTTAGTGTTAGGGTTAGGTTAGGGTTTGGGTTAGAGTTAGGGTTAGGGTGAGGTGTTGGATTAGGGTTATGGTTAGGGTTAGGGTTAGGATTAGGGTTAGGGTTAGGGTTCCGATTAGAGTTAGGTTTAGAGTTTGGGTTTGGGTAAGGGTTAAGGTTAGGGTTAGGGTTAGGACTAGGATTAGGGTTAGGGTTAGGGTTAGGATTAGGGTTACGGTTAGGGTTAGTGTTAGGTTTTCGGTTTGGGTTATGTTTTGGGTTAGGTTTAGGGTTAGGGTTAGGGTTAGGATTAAGGTTAGGATTAGGGTTAGGGTTTGAGTTTGAATTAGGTTTAGGATAAGCATTAGGGTTAGGGTTAGATTTAGGATAAGTGTTTCAGTTAGGGTTGGGGTTAGTGTTAGGGTTAGGGTTAGGGTTAGGTTTTGTGTTAGGGTTAGGGTTAGGGTTTGGGTTTGGGTTAGGGATAGGGTTAGGGTTAGCCTTAGGGTTAGGGTTAGGGTTAGGGTTAGGGTTAGGGTTAGGTTTAGGGCTAGGACTAGGATTAGGGTTATGGTTAGGGTTAGGGTTAGGGTTAGGGTTCCGATTAGAGTTAGGTTTAGAGTTTGGGTTTGTGTAAGGGTTAAGGTTAGGTTTAAGGTTAGGGTTAGGGTTAGGGTTAGGACTAGGATTAGGGCTAGGGTTAGGGTTCGGATTAGGGTTAGGGTTTGGTTTTAGATTTGGGTTATGGTTAGGGTCAGGGTTAGGGTTAGGGTTTAGGGCTAGGGTTAAGTTTAAGGATAGGGTTTCGGTTTGGGTTATGTTTTGGGTTAGGTTTAGGGTTAGGTTTAGGTTTTGAGTTGGAATTAGGTTTAGGGTTAGCATTAGGGTTAGGGTTAGGTTTAGGATTAGTGTTTCAGTTAGGGTTAGGGTTAGGGTTAGGGTTTGGGTTCGGGTTAGGGATAGGGTTAGGTTTAGGTTTTGATTTACGGTTAGGGTTAGGGTTTTTGTTAGGGTTTGGGTTAGGGTTAAGGTTAAGACTAGGGTTAGTGTTAGGGTTAGGTTTAGGGTTAGCATTAGGGTTAGGATTAGGGTTAGGCTTACGGTTTGGGTTAGGGTTAGGGTTAGGGTTAGGTTTAGGGTTAGGGTTTGGGTTTGGGTTAGGTTTAGGGTTAGGTTTAGGGTTAGGGTTAGGGTTAGGGTTAGGTTTAGCATTAGGGTTAGGGTTAGGGTTATGGTTAGGATTAGCTTTAGGGTTAGGGTTAGGGTTTGGGTTTGGATTAGGGTTTGGGTTAGGGTTAGGGTTTGGGTTAGGGTTAGGGTTAGGGTTCGGGTTAGGATTTGGGTTAGGGTTAGGGTTAGAGTCGGATTTGGGTTAGAGTTATGGTGAGGGTTAGGGGTTGGGTTAGGGTTAGGGTTACGGTTAGGGTTAGGGTTATGGTTAGGGTTAGGATTAGGGTTAGGGTTAGGGTTAGGGTTACGGTTTCGGTTTCGGTTATGTTTTGGGTTAATTTTAGGGTTAGGTTTAGGGTTTGGGTTGGGTTAGGATTAGGGTTAGGGTTTGAGTTTGAATTAGGTTTAGGGTTAGCATTAGGGTTAGGGTTAGGTTTAGGAAAAGTGTTTCAGTTAGGGTTAGGGTTAGGGTTAGGGTTTGGGTTCGGGTTAGGTTTAGGGTTAGCATTAGGGTTAGGATTAGCGTTAGGGTTAGGGTTTGGGTTAGGGTTAGGGTTAGGGTTAGGGTTAGGGTTTGGTTTAGGGTTAGGGTTAGGGTTAGGGTCTGGTTAGGGTTAGGGTTAGGATTAGGGTTAGGGTTTGTGTTAAGATCGCGGTTTGGGTTTGGGTTAGGGTTAGGGTTAGGGTTTGGATTAGAATTAGGGTTACGGTTAAGGTTAGGGTTAGGGTTAGGGTTAGGTTAAGGATGAGGGTTAGGGTTAGGGTTAGGATTAGTGTTATTATTTGGGTTATGGTTTGGGTTAGCTTTAGGGTTAGGGTTAGGGTTAGGGTTAGGTTTAGGGTTAGCAATAGGGATATGGTTTGAGTTTGAATTAGGTTTAGGGTTAGCATTAGGGTTAGGGTTAGGTTTAGGATTATTGTTTCAGTTAGGCTTAGTGTTAGGGTTAGGGTTTGGGTACGGGTTAGGTTTAGGGTTAGGGTTAGGGTTTGATTTAGGGTTAGGGTTAAGGTTAGGGTTAGTGTTAGGTTTTGGGTTAGGGTTAGGGTTAGGAATAGGGTTAGTGATAGGGTTAGGTTTAGGGTTAGCATTAGGGTTATGATTAGGTTTAGGGTTAGGGTTTGGTTTAGGGTTATGGTTAGGGTTAGGGTTTGGGTGAGGGTTAGGGTTAGGGTAAGGGTTAGGGTTTGTGTTAAGATTAGGGTTTGGATTTGGGTTAGGTTAGGGTTTGGGTTACAGTTAGGGTTAGGGTTAGGGTTTGGGTTTGGTTTAGTGTTAGGGTTAGGTTAGGGTTTGGGTGAGAGTTAGGGTTAGGGTGAGGTGTTGGATTAGGGTTATGGTTAGGGTTAGGGTTAGGATTAGGGTTAGGTTTAGGGTTCCGATTAGAGTTAGGTTTAGAGTTTGGGTTTGGGTAAGGGTTAAGGTTAGGGTTAGGGTTAGGGTTAGGGTTAGGGTTAGGGTTAGGACTAGGTTTAGAGTTAGTGTTAGGGTTAGGATTAGGGTTACGGTTAGGGTTAGTGTTAGGTTTTCGGTTTGGGTTATGTTTTGGGTTAGGTTTAGGGTTAGGGTTAGGGTTAGGGTTAGGATTAAGGTTAGGATTAGGGTTAGGGTTTGAGTTTGAATTAGGTTTAGGGTTAGCATTAGGGTTAGGGTTAGATTTAGGATAAGTGTTTCAGTTAGGTTTTGGGTTAGGGTTAGGGTTAGGGTTAGGGTTAGGGTTAGGTTTTGGGTTAGGGTTAGGGTTAGGGTTTGGGCTAGGTTTAGGGTTAGGTTTTGGGTTAGGATTAGGGTTAGGGTTAGGGTTAGGGTTAGGGTTAGGTTTAGGGTTAGGACTAGGATTAGGGTTATGGTTAGGGTTAGGGTTAGGGTTAGGGTTCCGATTAGAGTTAGGTTTAGAGTTTGGGTTTGGGTAAGGGTTAAGGTTAGCTTTAGGTTTAGGGTTAGGGTTAGGGTTAGGGTTAGGTTTAGGATTAGTGTTTCAGTTAGGGTTAGGGTTAAGGTTAGGGTTTGGGTTCGGGTTAGGGTTAGGGTTAGGTTTAGGTTTTGATTTAGGGTTAGGGTTAGGGTTAGGGTTTTTGTTAGGGTTTGGGTTAGGGTTAAGGTTAAGACTAGGGTTAGTGTTAGGGTTAGGTTTAGGGTTAGCATTAGGGTTAGGATTATGGTTAGGCTTACGGTTTGTGTTAGGGTTAGGGTTAGGTTTAGGGTTAGGGTTAGGGTTTGGGTTAGGGTTAGGGTTAGGGTTAGGGTTAGTGTTAGGGTTAGGGTTAGAGTTAGGGTGAGGTGTTGCATTAGGTTTATGGTTAGGGTTAGGGTTAGGATTAGGGTTAGGGTTAGGGTTCCGATTAGAGTTAGTTTTAGAGTTTGGGTTTCGGTAAGGGTTAAGTTTAGGTTTAGGTTTAGGGTTAGTGTTAAGGTTAGGGTTAGGGTTAGGGTTAGGATAAGGATGAAGGTTAGGGTTAGGGTTAGGATTAGGGTTACTATTTGGGTTATGGTTTGGGTTAGGGTTAGGGTTAGGGTTTGGGTTAGTGTTAGAGTTAGGGTTTGAGTTAGGCTTAGGTTTAGGGTTAGATTAGGGTTTGGGTTAGAGTCAGTGTTAGGGTTACGGTTTGGGTTTGGTTTAGAGTTAGGGTTAGGTTAGGGTTTGGGTTAGAGTTAGGGTTAGGGTGAGGTGTTGGATTAGGGTTATGGTTAGGATTAGGGTTTTGGTTAGTGTTAGAGTTAGGGTTTGAGTTAGGGTTAGGTTTAGGCTTACATTGGGGTTTGGGTTAGAGTTAGGGTTAGGGTTAGGGTTTGGGTTTTTTTTAGAGTTAGGGTTAGGTTAGGGTTTGGGTTAGAGTTAGGGTTAGGGTGAGGTGTTGGATTAGGGTTATGGTTAGGGTTAGGGTTAGGATTAGGGTTAGGGTTAGGGTTCCGATTAGAGTTAGGTTTAGAGTTTGGGTTTCGGTAAGGGTTAAGGTTAGGTTTAGGTTTAGGGTTAGGGTTAGGGTTAGGGTTAGGACTAGGATTAGAGTTATGGTTAGGGTTAGGGTTAGGATTAGGGTTAGGGTTAGAGTTCTGATTAGAGTTAGGTTTAGAGTTTGGGTTTGGGTAAGGGTTAAGGTTACTTTTAGGGTTAGGGTTAGGGTTAGGATAAGGGTTAGGACTAGGATTAGGGTTAGGCTTAGGGTTTGGATTAGGGTTAAGATTTGGTTTTAGGTTTGGGTTATGGTTAGGGTAAGTGTTAGGGTTAGGCGTTAGGGTTAGGGCTATGTTTACGGTAAGGGTTTCTGTTTGGGTTATGTTTTGGGTTAGCTTTAGGGTTAGGGTTAGGGTTTGAATTGGAATTAGGTTTAGGGTTAGCATTAGGGTTAGGGATAGGTTTAGGATTAGTGTTTCAGTTAGGGTTAGGGTTAGGGTTAGGGTTTGGGTTCGGGTTATGGTTAGGTTTAGGTTTAGGGTTTGATTTAGGTTTAAGGTTAGGGTTAGGGTTAGTGTTAGGGTTTGGGTTAGCGTTAGGGTTAGGACTAGGGTTAGTGTTAGGGTTAGGTTTAGGGTTAGCATTAGGGTTAGGATTAGGGTTAGGGTTAGGGTTTGGGTTTTGGTTAGGGTTAGGGTTAGGGTTAGGGTTAGGACTAGGAGTAGGGTTATGGTTAGAGTTAGGGTTAGGGTTAGGGTTCCGATTAGAGTTATGTTTAGAGTTTGGGTTTGGGTAAGGGTTAAGTTTAGGTTTAAGGTTACGGTTAGGGTTAGGGTTAGGACTAGGATTAGGGCTAGGGTTAGGGTTAGGATTAGGGTTAGGGGTTGGTTTTAGATATGGGTAATGGTAAGGGTCAGGGTTAGGGTTAGGGTTTAGGGCTAGGGTTACGTTTAAGGTTAGGGTTTCGGTTTGGGTTATGTTTTGGGTTAGGTTTAGGGTTAGGGTTAGGGTTTGAGTTGGAATTAGGTTTAGGGTAAGCATTAGGGTTAGGGTTAGGTTTAGGATTAGTGTTTCAGTTAGGGTTAGGGTTAGGGTTAGGGTATTGGTTCGGGTTAGGGTTAGGGTTAGGTTTAGGTTTTGATTTAGGGTTAGGGTTAGGGTTAGGGTTTTTGTTAGGGTTTGGGTTAGGGTTAAGGTTAAGACTAGGGTTAGTGTTAGGGTTAGGTTTAGGGTTAGCATTAGGGTTAGGATTAGGGTTAGGCTTACGGTTTGGGTTAGGGTTAGGGTTAGGGTTAGGTTTAGGGTTAGGGTTTGGGTTAGGGTTAGGGTTAGGGTTAGGGTTAGGGTTAGGTTTAGCATTAGGGTTAGGGTTAGGGTTATGGTTAGGATTAGCTTTAGGGTTAGGGTTAGGGTTTGGGTTTGGATTAGGGTTTGGGTTAGGGTTAGGGTTTGGGTTAGGGTTAGGGTTAGGGTTCGGGTTAGGATTTGGGTTAGGGTTAGGGTTAAAGTCGGATTTGGGTTAGAGTTATGGTGAGGGTTAGGGGTTGGGTTAGGGTTAGGGTTACGGTTAGGGTTAGGGTTATGGTTAGGGTTAGGATTAGGGTTAGGGTTAGGGTTACGGTTTCGGTTTCGGTTATGTTTTGGGTTTGTTTTAGGCTTAGGTTTAGGGTTTGGGTTGGGTTAGGATTAGGGTTAGGGTTTGAGTTTGAATTAGGTTTAGGGTTAGCATTAGGGTTAGGGTTAGGTTTAGGATAAGTGTTTCAGTTAGGGTTAGGGTTAGGGTTAGGGTTTGGGTTCGGGTTAGGTTTAGGGTTAGCATTAGGGTTAGGATTACCGTTAGGGTTAGGGTTTGGGTTAGGGTTAGGGTTAGGGTTAGGGTTAGGGTTAGGGTTAGGGTTAGGGTTAGGGTTAGGGTCTGGTTAGGTTTAGGGTTAGGATTAGGGTTAGGGTTTGTGTTAAGATCGGGGTTTGGGTTTGGGTTAGGATTAGGGTTAGGGTTAGGGTTAGGGTTAGGGTTAGGGTTAGGGTTAGAATTAGGGTTACGGTTAAGGTTAGGGTTAGGGTTAGGTTTAGGTTAAGGATGAGGGTTAGGGTTAGGGTTAGGATTAGTGTTATTATTTGGGTTATGGTTTGGGTTAGGTTTAGGGTTAGGGTTTGGGTTAGTGTTAGAGTTAGGGTTTGAGTTAGGGTTAGGTATAGGGTTAGGTTAGGGTTTGGGTTATAGTTAGGGTTAGGGTTAGGTTTGGGTTTGTTTTAGAGTTAGGGTTAGGTTTGGGATTTGGTTAGAGTTAGTGTTAGGGTGAGGTGTTGGATTAGTGTTATGGTTAGGGTTAGGGTTAGGATTAGGGTTAGGGTTAGGGTTCCGATTAGAGTTAGGTTTGAGTTTGGGTTTTGTAAGTGTTAAGGTTAGGGTTAGGGTTAGGGTTAGGGTTAGGGTTAGGACTTGGATTAGGGTTAGGGTTAGGGTTAGGATTATGGTTAGGGTTTGGATTTAGGTTTTGGTTATGTTTAGGGTAAGTGTTAGGGTTAGGGTTTCGGGTTAGGGTTAGGGTTAGGGTTAGGGTTTCGGTTTTGGTTATGTTTTGGGTTAGGTTTAGGGTTAGGGTTAGGGTTTGGGTTCGGGTTAGGATTAGGGTTAGGGTTTGAGTTTGAATTAGGTTTAGGGTTAGCATTAGGGTTAGGGTTAGGTTTAGGATCAGTGTTTCAGTTAGGGTTAGGGTTAGGGTTAGGGTTTGGGTTCGGGTTAGGGTTAGGGTTAGGGTTTGATTTACGGTTAGGGTTAGGGTTAGGGTTAGTGTTAGGGTTTGGGTAGGGGTAGGGTTAGGCCTAGGGCTAGTTTTAGGGTTAGGTTTAGGGTTAGCATTAGGGTTAGGATTAGGGTTAGGTTTAGGGTTTGGGTTAGGGTTAGGGTTAGTTTTAGTGTTAGGGTTAGGGTTTGGGTTAGGGTTAGTGTTAGGGTTAGGGTTTGGTTTAGTGTTAGGGTTAGTATTAGGGTTAGGGTTAGGACTAGGATTAGGTTTAGGGTTAGTGTTAGGTTTAGGTTTAGGGTTAGGGTTTGGGTTTAGGTTTGGGTTATGGTTAGGGTTAGTGTTAGGGTTAGGGTTTAGGGTTAGGTTTAGGGTTAGGGTTAGGGTTTCGGTTTGGGTTATGTTTTGGGTTAGGTTTAGGTTTAGGGTTAGGGTTTGGGTTCGGGTTAGGAATAGGGTTAGGGTTTGAGTTTGAATTAGGTTTAGGGTTAGCATTAGGGTTAGGGTCAGGTTTAGGATTAGTGTTTCAGTTAGGCTTAGTGTTAGGGTTAGGGTTTGGGTTCGGGTTAGGTTTAGGGTTAGGGTTAGGGTTTGATTTAGGGTTAGGGTTAAGGTTAGGGTTAGTGTTAGGGTTTGGGTTAGGGTTAGGGTTAGGAATAGGGTTAGTGATTGGGTTAGGTTTATGGTTAGCATTAGGGTTAGAATTAGCGTTAGGGTTAGGGTTTGGGTTAGGGTTATGGTTAGGGTTAGGGTTTGGGTGAGGGTTAGGGTTAGGGTTAGGGTTAGGGTTTGTGTTAAGATTAAGGTTTGGGTTTGGGTTAGGTTAGGGTTTGGGTTACAGTTAAGGTTAGGGTTAGGGTTTGGGTTTGGTTTAGTGTTAGGGTTAGGTTAGGGTTTGGGTTAGAGTTAGGGTTAGGGTGAGGTGTTGGATTAGGGTTATGGTTAGGGTTAGGGTTAGGATTAGGGTTAGGGTTAGGGTTCCGATTAGAGTTAGGTTTAGAGTTTGGGTTTGGGTAAGGGTTAAGGTTAGGGTTAGGGTTACGACTAGGATTAGGGTTAGGGTTAGGGTTAGGGTTAGGGTTACGGTTAGGGTTAGTGTTAGGTTTTCGGGTTGGGGTATGTTTTGGGTTAGGTTTAGGGTTAGGGTTAGGGTTAGGATTAAGGTTAGGATTAGGGTTAGGGTTTGAGTTTGAATTAGGTTTAGGGTTAGCATTAGGGTTAGGGTTAGATTTAGGATAAGTGTTTCAGTTAGGGTTTGGGTTAGGGTTAGGGTTAGGGTTAGGGTTAGGTTTTGGGTTAGGGTTAGGTTTAGGGTTTGGGTTGGGGTTAGGGTTAGGGTTAGGGTTAGGTTTTGGGTTAGGATTAGGGTTAGGGTTAGGGTTAGGGTTAGGTTTAGGGTTAGGACTAGGATTAGGGTTATGGTTAGGGTTAGGGTTAGGGTTAGGGTTCCGATTAGAGTTAGGTTTAGAGTTTGGGTTTGGGTAAGGGTTAAGGTTAGGTTTAAGGTTAGGGTTAGGGTTAGGGTTAGGACTAGGATTAGGGCTAGGGTTAGAGTTAGGATTAGGGTTAGGGTTTGGTTTTAGATTTGGGTTATGGTTAGGGTCAGGGTTATGGTTGGGGTTTAGGGCTAGGGTTAGGTTTAAGGTTAGGGTTTTGGTTTGGGTTATGTTTTGGGTTAGGTTTAGGGTTAGGGTTAGGGTTTGAGTTGGAATTAGGTTTACGGTTACCATTAGGGTTAGGGTTAGGTTTAGGATTAGTGTTTCAGTTAGGGTTAGGGTTAGAGTTAGGGTTTGGGTTCGGGTTAGGGTTAGGGTTAGGTTTAGGTTTTGATTTAGGGTTAGGGTTAGGGTTAGGGTTTTTGTTAGGGTTTGGGTTAGGGTTAGGTTTAAGACTAGGGTTAGTGTTAGGGTTAGGTTTAGGGTTAGCATTATGGTTAGGATTAGGGTTAGGCTTACGGTTTGGGTTAGGGTTAGTGTTAGGGTTAGGGTTAGGGTTAGGGTTAGGGTTAGGGTTTGGGTTAGGGTTAGGGTTAGGGTTAGGGTTAGGGTTAGGGTTAGGGTTAGGGTTAGGGTTAGGTTTAGCATTAGGGTTAGGTTTAGGTTATGGTTAGGATTAGCTTTAGGGTTAGGGTTAGGGTTTGGGTTTGGATTAGGGTTTGGGTTAGGGTTAGGGTTTGGGTTAGGGTTAGGGTTAAGGTTTGGGTTAGGGTTAGGGTTAGGGTTAGGGTTAGGGTTAGGTTTAGCATTAGGGTTAGGTTTAGGGTTAGGTTTAGGGTTATGGTAAGGATTAGCTTTAGGGTTAGGGTTAGGGTTTGGGTTTGGATTAGGGTTTGGGTTAGGGTTAGGGTTTGGGTTAGGGTTAGGGTTAGGGTTGGGGTTAGGATTTGGGTTAGGGTTAGGGTTAGATTCGGATTTGGGTTAGAGATATGGTGAGGGTTAGGGGTTGCGTTAGGGTTAGGGTTACGGTTAGGGTTAGGGTTATGGTTAGGGTTAGGATTAGGGTTAGGGTTAGGGTTAGGGTTACGGTTTCGGTTTCGGTTATGTTTTGGGTTAGTTTTAGGGTTAGGTTTAGGGTTTGGGTTGGGTTAGGATTAGGGTTAGGGTTTGAGTTTGAATTAGGTTTAGGGTTAGCATTAGGGTTAGGGTTAGGTTTAGGATAAGTGTTTCAGTTAGGGTTAGGATTAGGGTTAGGGTTTGGGTTCGGGTTAGGGTTAGGGTTAGGGTTTGATTTAGGGTTAAGATTAGGGTTAGGGTTAGTGTTAGGGTTTGGATTAGGGTTACGGTTAGGAGTAGGGTTAGTGTTCGGGTTAGGTTTAGGGTTAGCATTAGGGTTAGGATTAGCGTTAGGGTTAGGGTTTGGGTTAGGGTTAGGGTTAGGGTTAGGGTTAGGTTAGGGTTAGGGTTTGGGTTAGGGTTAGGGTTAGGGTTAGGGTCTGGTTAGGGTTAGGGTTAGGATTAGGGTTAGGGTTTGTGTTAAGATCGGGGTTTGGGTTTGGGTTAGGGTTAGGGTTAGGTTTAGGGTTAGGGTTAGAATTAGGGTTACGGTTAAGGTTAAGGTTAGGGTTAGGGTTAGGTTAAGGATGAGGGTTAGCGTTACAGTTAGGATTAGTGTTATTATTTGGGGTTATGGTTTGGGTTAGGTTTAGGGTTAGGGTTTGGGTTAGTGTTAGAGTTAGGGTTTGAGTTAGGGTTAGGTATAGGGTTAGGTTAGGGTTTGGGTTAGATTTAGGGTTAGGGTTAGGATTGGGTTTGGTTTAGAGTTAGGGTTAGGTTTGGGTTTGGGTTAGAGTTAGTGTTAGGGTGAGGTGTTGGATTAGTGTTATGGTTAGGGTTAGGGTTAGGATTAGGGTTAGGGTTAGGGTTCCGATTAGAGTTAGGTTTGAGTTTGGGTTTTGTAAGTGTTAAGGTTAGGGTTAGGGTTAGGGTTAGGGTTAGGGTTAGGACTTGGATTAGGGTTAGGGTTAGGGTTAGGATTATGGTTAGGGTTTGGATTTAGGTTTTGGTTATGTTTAGGGTAAGTGTTAGGGTTAGGGTTTCGGGTTAGGGTTAGGGTTAGGGTTAGGGTTTCTTTTTTGGTTATGTTTTGGGTTAGGTTTAGGGTTAGGGTTAGGGTTTGGGTTCGGGTTAGGATTAGGGTTAGGGTTTGAGTTTGAATTAGGTTTAGGGTTAGCATTAGGGTTAGGGTTAGGTTTAGGATTAGTGTTTCAGTTAGGGTTAGGGTTAGGGTTAGGTTTGGGTTCGGGTTAGGGTTAGGGTTAGGGTTTGATTTACGGTTAGGGTTAGGGTTAGGGTTATTGTTAGGGTTTGGGTAGGGTTAGGGTTAGGCCTAGGGCTAGTTTTAGGGTTAGGTTTAGGGTTAGCATTAGTGTTAGGATAAGGGTAAGGTTTAGGGTTGGGGTTAGGGTTAGGGTTAGTTTTAGCGTTAGGGTGAGGGATCGGGTTAGGGTTAGTGTTAGGGTTAGGGTTTGGGTTAGGGTTCGGGTTAGGATTTGGGTTAGGGTTATGGTTAGAGTCGGATTTGGGTTAGAGTTATGGTGAGCTTTAGGTGTTGGGTTAGGGTTAGGGTTACGGTTAGGGTTAGGGTTATGGTTAGGGTTAGGGTTAGGGTTAGGGTTAGGGTTATGGTTACGGTTTCGGTTTCGGTTATGTTTTGGGTTAGTTTTAGGGTTAGGTTTAGGGTTTGGGTTGGGTTAGGATTAGGGTTAGGGTTTGAGTTTGAATTAGGTTTAGGGTTAGCATTAGGGTTAGGGTTAGGTTTAGGATAAGTGTTTCAGTTAGGGTTAGGGTTAGTGTTAGGGTTTGGTTTCGCGTTAGGGTTAGGGTTAGGGTTTGATTTAGGGTTAAGTTTAGGGTTAGGGTTAGTGTTAGAGTTTGGGTTAGGGTTACGGTTAGGAGTAGCGTAAGTGTTAGGGTTAGGTTTAGTGTTAGCATTAGGGTTAGGATTAGCGTTAGGGTTAGGGTTTGGGTTAGGGTTAGGGTTAGGGTTAGGGTCTGGTTAGGGTTAGGGTTAGGATTAGGGTTAGGGTTTGTGTTAAGATCAGGGTTTGGGTTTGGGTTAGGGTTAGGGTTAGGGTTAGGGTTACGGTTAGGGTTAGAATTAGGGTTAGGGTTAAGGTTAGGGTTAGGGTTAGGGTTAGGTTTAGGATAAGGATGAGGGTTAGGGTTAGGGTTAGGATTAGTGTTAGTATTTGGGTTAGGGTTTGGGTTAGGGTTTGGATTAGGGTTTGGTTTAGGTTTTGAGTTAGGGTTAGAGTTAGGGTTAGGTATAGGGTTAGGTTAGGGTTTGGGTTAGAGTTAGGGTTAGGGTTAGGTTTGGGTTTGGTTTGGAGTTAGGGTTAGGTTTGTGTTTGAGTTAGAGTTAGTGTTAGCGTCAGGTGTTCGATTAGTGTTATGGTTAGGGTTAGGGTTAGGATTAGGGTTAGGGTTAGGGTTCCGATTAGAGTTAGGTTTAGAGTTTGGGTTTTGTAAGTGTTAAGGTTAGGGTTAGGTTTAGGGTTAGGGTTAGGGTTAGGACTTGGATTAGGGTTAGGGTTAGGGTTAGGATTATGGTTAGGGTTTGGATTTAGGTTTTGGTTAAGTTTAGGTTAAGTGTTAGGGTTAGGGTTTCCGGTTAGGGTTAGCGTTAGGGTTTCGGTTTTGGTTATGTTTTGGGTTAGGTTTAGGGTTAGGGTTAGGGTTTGGGGTCGGGTTAGGATTAGGGTTAGGGTTAGGGTTAGGGTTAGGGTTTGGGTTAGGGTTAGGGTTAGGGTTAGGGTTACGTTTTGTGTTAGGGTTAGGGTTAGGGTTAGGATTAGGGTTAGGGTTTGTGTTAAGATTAGGGTTTGGGTTTGGGTTAAGGTTAGGGTTAGGGTTTGGGTTAAGGTTACGTTTAGGGTTAGGGTTTGTGTTAGGGTTAGGATTAGGAGTAGGGTTAGGGTTTAGGTTTTCGGTTAGGGTTAGTGTTAGGGTTAATGTTAGGATTAGGGTATGGGTTAGGGTTTAGGTTTGGTTAGGTTTAGGGTTAGGGTTATGGTTAGGTTTTTCATTATTGTTTGGGTTAGGGTTATGGTTATGTTTGGAGTTCGGGTTTGGGTTTGGGTTTGGGTTTTGTTTAGGGTTTGGGTTAGGGTGAGGGTTTGGGTTCGGGTTAGGGTTTGGGTTTAGGTTAGGATTTGGGTTAGGGTTTGTGTTAGAGTCGGATTTGGGTTAGAGTTATGGTGAGGGTTAGGGGTTGGGTTAGGGTTAGGGTTACGGTTAGGATTAGGGTTAGTGTTAGGGTTTGGATTAGGGTTAGTTTTAGGATTTGGGTTTGGGTAAGGGTAAGGGTTAGGGTTATGGTTAGGAGTAGGGTTAGGGTTTAGATTTTCGGTTAGGGTTAATGTTAGGGTTAGGGTTAGGATTAGGGTTTGGTTTAGGGTTAAGTTTAGGGTTAGGGTTTGGGTTAGGGTTAGGGTTAGGGTTTGGGTTAGGGTTAGGGTTAGGGTTCGGGTTTGGGGTAGGGTTAGGGTTAGGGTTAGTGTTAGGATTAGGGTTAGGGTTTGGGTTAGGGTTAGGCTTAGGTTTGAATTTGGGTTAGTGTTAGGGCTAGGGTTAGTGTAAAGTTTAGGGTTTGGATTTGGTTTAGGGTTAGGTTTTGAGTTACGATTAGGGTAAAGTTTACGGTTTAGGTTTCAGTTTGGTTTACGGTCAGGGTTATTGTTTTGGTTAAGTTTAGGTTTAGGGTTAGGGTTAGGGTGAGGTTTTGGGTTAAGTTTAGGGTTAGGATTAGGGTTTGGTTTTGCGTTAGGGTTTGGATTAGGGTTAGGGTTTGGCTTAGGGTTAGGGTTAGGGTTAGGGTTAGGATTTGGGTTAGGGTTAGGGTTAGGGTTCTGGTTTGGGTTAGAGTTAGGGTGAGGGTTAGGTGTTGGGTTAGGATTAGGGTTACGGTTAGGATTAGGATTACAGTTAGGGTTCAGATTAGGGTTAGTTTTAGAGTTTGGGTTTGGGTAAGGGTAAGGATTAGGGTTAGGGTTAGGATAAGGATGAGGGTTAGGGTTAGGGTTAGGATTAGGGTTAGTATTTGGGTTATGGTTTAGGTTTGGGTTAGGGTTAGGGTTTGGGTTAGTGTTAGGATTTGGGTTAAGGTTAGGGTTAGGGTTAGGGTTTGGGTTTGGGTTAGGGTTAGGTTTACGTTAGGGTTTGGGTTAGAGTTAGGTTTAGGGTTATGGGTTGGATTAGGGTTATGGTTAGGGTTAGTTTTAGGATTAGGGTTAGGGTTAGGCTTTAGGTTTGGTTTATGGTTAGGGTTAGGGTTAGGGTTTAAGTGTAGGATTAGGGTTAGTGTTAGGGTTTGGGTTAGGTTTAGGCTTACGGTGTGGGTTTTGGTTAGGGTTAGGGTTAGGGTTAGGGTTTCGGTGTGGTTTATGTTTTGGGTTAGGTTTAGGGTTAGGGTTAGGGTTTCGGTTCGGGTTAGGATTAGGGTTAGGGTTTGAGTTTGAATTAGGTTTAGGGTTAGCATTAGGGTTAGGGTAAGGTTTAGGATTAGTGTTTAGGTTAGGGTTAGGGTTAGGGTTAGGGTTTGGGTTAGGGTTAGGGTTAGGATTAGGGGTTAGGTTTAGGTTTAGGGTTATTATTAGGGTTTGGGTTAGGGTTAGTGTTAGGGTTTGGATTTTAGTTAGAATTAGGGATAGTGTTAGGGTTAGGTTTTGTGTTAGTGTTAGGGTTAAGCTTAGTGTTAGTGTTAGGGTTTGGGTTAGCGTTAGGGTTAGGTTTAGAGTTAGGATTAGGTTTAGTATTAGGGTTAGATTTAGGGTTTGGTTTAGGAGTAGTGTTAGGGTTAGGTTTAGGGTTTGGGTTAGGTTTAGGGTTAGGGTTAGGGTTTGGGTTCGGGTTTGGGTTAGGGTTAGGGATTGGGTTTGAGTTAGGGTTAGGGTTAGGGTTAGGGGTAGGGTTAGGGTTAGGGTTAGGGTTTGGGTTAGGGTTAGGGTTAGGGTTAGGGTTAGGGTTAGGGTTAGGGTTAGGGTTTGGGTTATTGTTAGGGATAGGGTTAGGGTTTGGGTTAGGGTTAGGGTTAGGTTTAGGGATTGGGTTAGGGTTAGGGTTAGGGTTAGGGTTAGGGTTAGGGTTAGGGTTAGGGTTAGTGTTAAGGTTAGGGTTAGGGTTAGGGTTAGGATAAGGATGAGGGTTCGGGTTAGGATTAGGATTAGGGTTATTATTTGGGTTATGGTTTGGGTTAGGGTTAGGGTTAGGATTTGGGTTAGTGTTAGAGTTAGGTTTTGAGTTAGGGTTAGGTTTAGGGTTAGGTTAGGGTTTGGGTTAGAGTTAGGGTTAGGGTTAGGGTTTGGGTTTGGTTTAGAGTTAGGGTTAGGTTAGGGTTTGGGTTAGAGTTAGGGTTAGGGTGAGGTGTTGGATTAGGGTTATGGTTAGGGTTAGGGTTAGGATTAGGGTTACGGTAAGGGTTCCGATTAGAGTTACGTTTAGAGTTTGGGTTTGGGTAAGGGTTAAGGTTAGGTTTAGGGTTAGGGTTAGGGTTAGGGTTAGGATTAGGGTTAGGGTTAGGGTTCCGATTAGAGTTAGGTTTAGAGTTTGGGTTTGGGTAAGGGTTAAGTTTAGGTTTAGGGTTAGGGTTAGGGGTAGCGTTAGGACTAGGATTAGGGTTAGGTTTAGGGTTAGGTTAGGATTTATGTTAGAGTTAGGGTTAGGGTTAGGGGTTGGATTAGGGTTACGGTTAGGGTTAGGCTTTAGGTTTGGGTTATGGTTAGGGTTAGGGTTAGGGTTTAAGGGTAGGATTAGGGTTAGTGTTAGGGTTTGGGTTAGGATTAGGATTACGGTGTGGGTTTGGGTTAGGGTTAGGGTTAGGGTTAGGGTTTCGGTGTGGGTTATGTTTTGGGTTAGGTTTAGGGTTAGGGTTAGGGTTTCGGTTCAGGTTAGGATTAGGGTTAGGGTTTGAGTTTGAATTAGGTTTAGGGTTAGCATTAGGGTTAGGGTTAGGTTTAGGATTAGTGTTTCGTTTAGGGTTAGGGTTAGGGTTAGGGTTAGGGTTCCGATTATAGTTAAGTTTAGAGTTTGGTTTTGGGTACGGTTTAAGGTTAGGGTTAGGGTTAGGGTTAGGGTTAGGGTTAGTACTAGGATTAGGTTTAGGGTTAGGTTTAGGATTAGGGTTAGGGTTAGGGTTAGGGTTAGGGTTTCGGTTTGGGTTATGTTTTGGGTTAGGTTTAGGGTTAGGGTTAGGGTTAGGATTAGGGTTAGGGTTAGGGTTAGGGTTTCGGTTTGGGTTATGTTTTGGTTTAGGTTTAGGGTTAGGGTTAGGGTTAGCATTAGGGTTAGGGTTAGGTTTAGGATAAGTGTTTCAGTTAGGGTTAGGGTTAGGGTTAGGGTTAGGGTGAGGGTTAGGGTTTGATTTAAGGTTATGGTTAGGTTTAGGGTTAGTGTTAGTGTTTTGGTTAGGGTTAGGGTTAAGACTAGGGTTATATTATGGTTAGGTTTAGGGTTAGCATTAGGGTTAGGATTAGGGTTAGGGTTCGGGTTTGGGCTCGGGTTAGGGTTAGGGTTAGGGATAGGGTTTGGGTTAGGGTTAGGGTTATGGTTAGGGTTTGAGTTTGGGTTAGGGTTAGGGTTAAGGTTTGGGTTAGGATTAGGGTTAGTGTTAGGGTTTGGGTTAGTGTTAGGCTTACGGTGTGAGTTTTGGTTAGGGTTAGTGTTAGGGTTAGGGTTTAGGGTTAGGTTTAGGGTTAGGGTTAGGGTTTCGGTTTGGGTTATGTTTTGGGTTAGGTTTAGGGTTAGGTTTAGGGTTTGGGTTCAGGTTAGGAATAGGGTTATGGTTTGAGTTTGAATTAGGTTTAGGGTTAGCATTAGGGTTAGGGTTAGGTTTAGGATTAGTGTTTCAGTTAGGCTTAGTGTTAGGGTTAGGGTTTGGGTACGGGTTAGG
>JAJHUQ010000032.1:16152500-16155000 GCA_035773235.1 Eospalax fontanierii
GGTTAGGATTAGCTTTAGGGTTAGGGTTAGGGTTTGGGTTTGGATTAGGGTTTGGGTTAGGGTTAGGGTTTGGGTTAGGGTTAGGGTTAGGGTTCGGGTTAGGATTTGGGTTAGGGTTAGGGTTAAAGTCGGATTTGGGTTAGAGTTATGGTGAGGGTTAGGGGTTGGGTTAGGGTTAGGGTTACGGTTAGGGTTAGGGTTATGGTTAGGGTTAGGATTAGGGTTAGGGTTAGGGTTACGGTTTCGGTTTCGGTTATGTTTTGGGTTAGTTTTAGGGTTAGGTTTAGGGTTTGGGTTGGGTTAGGATTAGGGTTAGGGTTTGAGTTTGAATTAGGTTTAGGGTTAGCATTAGGGTTAGGGTTAGGTTTAGGATAAGTGTTTCAGTTAGGGTTAGGGTTAGGGTTAGGGTTTGGGTTCGGGTTAGGTTTAGGGTTAGCATTAGGGTTAGGATTACCGTTAGGGTTAGGGTTTGGGTTAGGGTTAGGGTTAGGGTTAGGGTTAGGGTTAGGGTTAGGGTTAGGGTTAGGGTCTGGTTAGGTTTAGGGTTAGGATTAGGGTTAGGGTTTGTGTTAAGATCGGGGTTTGGGTTTGGGTTAGGGTTAGGGTTAGGGTTAGGGTTAGGGTTAGGGTTAGGGTTAGGGTTAGAATTAGGGTTACGGTTAAGGTTAGGGTTAGGGTTAGGTTTAGGTTAAGGATGAGGGTTAGGGTTAGGGTTAGGATTAGTGTTATTATTTGGGTTATGGTTTGGGTTAGGTTTAGGGTTAGGGTTTGGGTTAGTGTTAGAGTTAGGGTTTGAGTTAGGGTTAGGTATAGGGTTAGGTTAGGGTTTGGGTTATAGTTAGGGTTAGAGTTAGGTTTGGGTTTGTTTTAGAGTTAGGGTTAGGTCTGGGATTGGGTTAGAGTTAGTGTTAGGGTGAGGTGTTGGATTAGTGTTATGGTTAGGGTTAGGGTTAGGATTAGGGTTAGGGTTAGGGTTCCGATTAGAGTTAGGTTTGAGTTTGGGTTTTGTAAGTGTTAAGGTTAGGGTTAGGGTTAGGGTTAGGGTTAGGGTTAGGACTTGGATTAGGGTTAGGGTTAGGGTTAGGATTATGGTTAGGGTTTGGATTTAGGTTTTGGTTATGTTTAGGGTAAGTGTTAGGGTTAGGGTTTCGGGTTAGGGTTAGGGTTAGGGTTAGGGTTTCGGTTTTGGTTATGTTTTGGGTTAGGTTTAGGGTTAGGGTTAGGGTTAGGGTTTGGGTTCGGGTTAGGATTAGGGTTAGGGTTTGAGTTTGAATTAGGTTTAGGGTTAGCATTAGGGTTAGGGTTAGGTTTAGGATTAGTGTTTCAGTTAGGGTTAGGGTTAGGGTTAGGGTTTGGGTTCGGGTTAGGGTTAGGGTTAGGGTTTGATTTACGGTTAGGGTTAGGGTTAGGGTTAGTGTTAGGGTTTGGGTAGGGGTAGGGTTAGGCCTAGGGCTAGTTTTAGGGTTAGGTTTAGGGTTAGCATTAGGGTTAGGATTAGGGTTAGGTTTAGGGTTTGGGTTAGGGTTAGGGTTAGTTTTAGTGTTAGGGTTAGGGTTTGGGTTAGGGTTAGTGTTAGGGTTAGGGTTTGGGTTAGTGTTAGGGTTAGTATTAGGGTTAGGGTTAGGACGAGGAATAGGTTTAGCGTGAGTGTTAGGGTTTAGGTTTAGGGTTAGGGTTTGGGTTTAGGTTTGGGTTATGGTTAGGGTTAGTGTTAGGGTTAGGGTTTAGGGTTAGGTTTAGGGTTAGGGTTAGGGTTTCGGTTTGGGTTATGTTTTGGGTTAGGTTTAGGTTTAGGGTTAGGGTTTGGGTTCGGGTTAGGAATAGGGTTAGGGTTTGAGTTTGAATTAGGTTTAGGGTTAGCATTAGGCTTAGGGTCAGGTTTAGGATTAGTGTTTCAGTTAGGCTTAGTGTTAGGGTTAGGGTTTGGGTTCGGGTTAGGTTTAGGGTTAGGGTTAGGGTTTGATTTAGGGTTAGGGTTAAGGTTAGGGTTAGTGTTAGGGTTTGGGTTAGGGTTAGGGTTAGGAATAGGGTTAGTGATTGGGTTAGGTTTATGGTTAGCATTAGGGTTAGAATTAGCGTTAGGGTTAGGGTTTGGGTTAGGGTTATGGTTAGGGTTAGGGTTTGGGTGAGGGTTAGGGTTAGGGTTAGGGTTAGGGTTTGTGTTAAGATTAAGGTTTGGGTTTGGGTTAGGTTAGGGTTTGGGTTACAGTTAGGGTTAGGGTTAGGGTTTGGGTTTGGTTTAGTGTTAGGGTTAGGTTAGGGTTTGGGTTAGAGTTAGGGTTAGGGGGAGGTGTTGGATTAGGGTTAGGGTTAGGGTTAGGCTGAGGATTAGGGTTAGGGTTAGGGTTCCGATTAGAGTTAGGTTTAGAGTTTGGGTTTGGGTAAGGGTTAAGGTTAGGGTTAGGGTTAGGACTAGGATTAGGGTTAGGGTTAGGGTTAGGGTTAGGGTTACTGTTAGGGTTAGTGTTAGGTTTTCGGTTTGGGTTATGTTTTGGGTTAG
>JAJHUQ010000032.1:16157500-16175000 GCA_035773235.1 Eospalax fontanierii
AGGGTTAGGATTAGGGTTAGGGTTTGTGTTAAGATTAGGGTTTGGGTTTGTGTTAGGGTTAGGGTTAGGGTTATGGTTAGGGTTAGGGTTAGGTTTACAATTAGAGTTAGTGTTAAGGTTAGGGTTAGGGTTAGGGTTAGGATAAGGATGAAGGTTAGGGTTAGGGTTAGGATTAGGGTTACTAATTGGGTTATGGTTTGGGTTAGGGTTAGGGTTAGGGTTTGGGTTAGTGTTAGAGTTAGGGTTTGAGTTAGGGTTAGGTTTAGCGTTAGATTAGGGTTTGGGTTAGAGTCAGTGTTAGGGTTATGGTTTGGGTTTGGTTTAGAGTTAGGGTTAGGTTAGGGTTTGGGTTAGAGGTAGGGTTAGGGTGAGGTGTTGGATTAGGGTTATGGTTAGGGTTAGGGTTTGGGTTAGTGTTAGAGTTAGGGTTTGAGTTAGGGTTAGGTTTAGGCTTACATTGGTGTTGGGTTAGAGTTAGGGTTAGGGTTAGGGTTTGGGTTAGTGTTAGAGTTAGGGTTTGAGTTAGGGTTAGGTTTAGGCTTACATTGGGGTTAGGGTTAGTGTTAGGGTTAGGGTTTGGGTTAGGGTTCGGGTTAGGATTTGGGTTACGGTTATGTTTAGAGTCGGATTTGGGTTAGAGTTATGGTGAGCTTTAGGTGTTGGGTTAGGGTTAGGGTTACGGTTAGGGTTAGGGTTATGGTTAGGGTTAGGGTTAGGGTTAGGGTTAGGGTTATGGTTACGGTTTCGGTTTCGGTTATGTTTTGGGTTAGTTTTAGGGTTAGGTTTAGGGTTTGGGTTGGGTTAGGATTAGGCTTAGGGTTTGAATTTGAATTAGGTTTAGGGTTAGCATTAGGGTTAGGGTTAGGTTTAGGATAAGTGTTTCAGTTAGGGTTAGGGTTAGGGTTAGGGTTTGGGTTCGGGTTAGGGTTAGGGTGAGGGTTTGATTTAGGGTTAAGTTTAGGGTTAGGGTTAGTGTTAGGGTTTGGGTTAGGGTTACGGTTAGGTGTAGGGTAAGTGTTAGGGTTAGGTTTAGGGTTAGCATTAGGGTTAGGATTAGCGTTAGGGTTAGGGTTTGGGTTAGGGTTAGGGTTAGGGTTAGGGTCTGGTTAGGGTTAGGGTTAGGATTAGGGTTAGGGTTTGTGTTAAGATCAGGGTTTGGGTTTGGGTTAGGGTTAGGGTTAGGGTTAGGGTTACGGTTAGGGTTAGAATTAGGGTTAGGGTTAAGGTTAGGGTTAGGGTTAGGGTTAGGTTTAGGATAAGGATGAGGGTTAGGGTTAGGGTTAGGGTTAGGGTTAGTATTTGGGTTATGGTTTGGGTTAGGGTTAGGGTTAGGGTTTGGGTTAGTGTTAGAGTTAGGGTTTGAGTTAGGGTTAGGTATAGGGTTAGGTTAGGGTTTGGGTTAGAGTTAGGGTTAGGGTTAGGTTTGGGTTTGGTTTGGAGTTAGGGTTAGGTTTGTGTTTGAGTTAGAGTTAGTGTTAGCGTCAGGTGTTCGATTAGTGTTATGGTTAGGGTTAGGGTTAGGATTAGGGTTAGGGTTAGGGTTCCGATTAGAGTTAGGTTTAGAGTTTGGGTTTTGTAAGTGTTAAGGTTAGGGTTAGGTTTAGGGTTAGGGTTAGGGTTAGGACTTGGATTAGGGTTAGGGTTAGGGTTAGGATTATGGTTAGGGTTTGGATTTAGGTTTTGTTTATGTTTAGGGTAAGTGTTAGGGTTAGGGTTTCGGGTTAGGGTTAGGGTTAGGGTTTCGGTTTTGGTTATGTTTTGGGTTAGGTTTAGGGTTAGGGTTAGGGTTTGGGTTCGGGTTAGGATTAGGGTTAGGGTTAGGGTTAGGGTTAGGGTTTGGGTTAGGGTTAGGGTTAGGGTTAGGGTTACGTTTTGTGTTAGGGTTAGGGTTAGGGTTAGGATTAGGGTTAGGGTTTGTGTTAAGATTAGGGTTTGGGTTTGGGTTAAGGTTAGGGTTAGGGTTTGGGTTAAGGTTACGTTTAGGGTTAGGGTTTGTGTTAGGGTTAGGATTAGGAGTAGGGTTAGGGTTTAGGTTTTCGGTTAGGGTTAGTGTTAGGGTTAATGTTAGGATTAGGGTATGGGTTAGGGTTTAGGTTTGGTTAGGTTTAGGGTTAGGGTTATGGTTAGGTTTAGCATTAGTGTTAGGGTTAGGGTTATGGTTAGGGTTAGCGTTAGGGTTAGGGTTTGGGTTTGGGTTTTGTTTAAGGTTTGGGTTAGGGTTAGGGTTTGGGTTAGGGTTAGGGTTAGGGTTCGGGTTAGGATTTGGGTTAGGGTTTGTGTTAGAGTCGGATTTGGGTTAGAGTTATGGTGAGGGTTAGGGGTTGGGTTAGTGTTAGGGTTACGGTTAGGATTAGGGTTAGTGTTAGGGTTTGGATTAGGGTTAGTTTTAGGATTTGGGTTTGGGTAAGGGTAAGGGTTAGGGTTATGGTTAGGAGTAGGGTTAGGGTTTAGATTTTCGGTTAGGGTTAATGTTAGGGTTAGGGTTAGGATTAGGGTTTGGTTTAGGGTTAAGTTTAGGGTTAGGGTTTGGGTTAGGGTTAGGGTTAGGGTTTGGGTTAGGGTTAGGGTTAGGGTTCGGGTTTGGGGTAGGGTTAGGGTTAGGGTTAGTGTTAGGATTAGGGTTAGGGTTTGGGTTAGGGTTAGGCTTAGGTTTGAATTTGGGTTAGTGTTAGGGCTAGGGTTAGTGTAAAGTTTAGGGTTTGGATTTGGTTTAGGGTTAGGTTTTGAGTTACGATTAGGGTAAAGTTTACGGTTTAGGTTTCGGTTTGGTTTACGGTTAGGGTTATTGTTTTGGTTAAGTTTAGGTTTAGGGTTAGGGTTAGGGTGAGGTTTTGGGTTAAGTTTAGGGTTAGGATTAGGGTTTGGTTTTGCGTTAGGGTTTGGATTAGGGTTAGGGTTTGGCTTAGGGTTAGGGTTAGGGTTAGGGTTAGGATTTGGGTTAGGGTTAGGGTTAGGGTTCGGGTTTGGGTTAGAGTTAGGGTGAGGGTTAGGTGTTGGGTTAGGATTAGGGTTACGGTTAGGATTAGGATTACAGTTAGGGTTCGGATTAGGGTTAGTTTTAGAGTTTGGGTTTGGGTAAGGGTAAGGATTAGGGTTAGGGTTAGGATAAGGATGAGGGTTAGGGTTAGGGTTAGGATTAGGGTTAGTATTTGGGTTATGGTTTAGGTTTGGGTTAGGGTTAGGGTTTGGGTTAGTGTTAGGATTTGGGTTAAGGTTAGGGTTAGGGTTAGGGTTTGGGTTTGGGTTAGGGTTAGGTTTACGTTAGGGTTTGGGTTAGAGTTAGGTTTAGGGTTATGGGTTGGATTAGGGTTATGGTTAGGGTTAGTTTTAGGATTAGGGTTAGGGTTAGGCTTTAGGTTTGGTTTATGGTTAGGGTTAGGGTTAGGGTTTAAGTGTAGGATTAGGGTTAGTGTTAGGGTTTGGGTTAGGTTTAGGCTTACGGTGTGGGTTTTGGTTAGGGTTAGGGTTAGGGTTAGGGTTTCGGTGTGGTTTATGTTTTGGGTTAGGTTTAGGGTTAGGGTTAGGGTTTCGGTTCGGGTTAGGATTAGGGTTAGGGTTTGAGTTTGAATTAGGTTTAGGGTTAGCATTAGGGTTAGGGTAAGGTTTAGGATTAGTGTTTAGGTTAGGGTTAGGGTTAGGGTTAGGGTTTGGGTTAGGGTTAGGGTTAGGATTAGGGGTTAGGTTTAGGTTTAGGGTTATTATTAGGGTTTGGGTTAGGGTTAGTGTTAGGGTTTGGATTTTAGTTAGAATTAGGGTTAGTGTTAGGGTTAGGTTTCGTGTTAGTGTTAGGGTTAAGCTTAGTGTTAGTGTTAGGGTTTGGGTTAGCGTTAGGGTTAGGTTTAGAGTTAGGATTAGGTTTAGTATTAGGGTTAGATTTAGGGTTTGGTTTAGGAGTAGTGTTAGGGTTAGGTTTAGGGTTTGGGTTAGGTTTAGGGTTAGGGTTAGGGTTTGGGTTCGGGTTTGGGTTAGGGTTAGGGATTGGGTTTGAGTTAGGGTTAGGGTTAGGGTTAGGGGTAGGGTTAGGGTTAGGGTTAGGGTTTGGGTTAGGGTTAGGGTTAGGGTTAGGGTTAGGGTTAGGGTTTGGGTTATTGTTAGGGATAGGGTTAGGGTTTGGGTTAGGGTTAGGGTTAGGTTTAGGGATTGGGTTAGGGTTAGGGTTAGGGTTAGGGTTATGGTTAGGGTTAGTTTTTGGTTAGGGTTAGGGTTAGGGTTAGGATAAGGATGAGGGTTCGGGTTAGGATTAGGATTAGGGTTATTATTTGGGTTATGGTTTGGGTTAGGGTTAGGGTTAGGATTTGGGTTAGTGTTAGAGTTAGGTTTTGAGTTAGGGTTAGGTTTAGGGTTAGGTTAGGGTTTGGGTTAGAGTTAGGGTTAGCGTTAGGGTTTGGGTTTGGTTTAGAGTTAGGGTTAGGTAAGGGTTTGCGTTAGAGTTAGGGTTAGGGTGAGGTGTTGGATTAGGGTTATGGTTAGGGTTAGGGTTAGGATTAGGGTTACGGTAAGGGTTCCGATTAGAGTTACGTTTAGAGTTTGGGTTTGGGTAAGGGTTAAGGTTAGGTTTAGGGTTAGGGTTAGGGTTAGGGTTAGGATTAGGGTTAGGGTTAGGGTTCCGATTAGAGTTAGGTTTAGAGTTTGGGTTTGGGTAAGGGTTAAGTTTAGGTTTAGGGTTAGGGTTAGGGGTAGGGTTAGGACTAGGATTAGGGTTAGGTTTAGGGTTAGGTTAGGATTTATGTTAGAGTTAGGGTTAGGGTTAGGGGTTGGATTAGGGTTACGGTTAGGGTTAGGCTTTAGGTTTGGGTTATGGTTAGGGTTAGGGTTAGATTTAAGGGTAGGATTAGGGTTAGTGTTAGGGTTTGGGTTAGGATTAGGATTACGGTGTGGGTTTGGGTTAGGGTTAGGGTTAGGGTTAGGGTTTCGGTGTGGGTTATGTTTTGGGTTAGGTTTAGGGTTAGGGTTAGGGTTTCGGTTCAGGTTAGGATTAGGGTTAGGGTTTGAGTTTGAATTAGGTTTAGGGTTAGCATTAGGGTTAGGGTTAGGTTTAGGATTAGTGTTTCGTTTAGGGTTAGGGTTAGGGTTAGGGTTAGGGTTCCGATTATAGTTAAGTTTAGAGTTTGGTTTTGGGTACGGTTTAAGGTTAGGGTTAGGGTTAGGGTTAGGGTTAGGGTTAGTACTAGGATTAGGTTTAGGGTTAGGGTTAGGATTAGGGTTAGGGTTAGGGTTAGGGTTAGGGTTTCGGTTTGGGTTATGTTTTGGGTTAGGTTTAGGGTTAGGGTTAGGGTTAGGATTAGGGTTAGGGTTAGGGTTAGGGTTTCGGTTTGGGTTATGTTTTGGTTTAGGTTTAGGGTTAGGGTTAGGGTTAGCATTAGGGTTAGGGTTAGGTTTAGGATAAGTGTTTCAGTTAGGGTTAGGGTTAGGGTTAGGGTTAGGGTGAGGGTTAGGGTTTGATTTAAGGTTATGGTTAGGTTTAGGGTTAGTGTTAGTGTTTTGGTTAGGGTTAGGGTTAAGACTAGGGTTATATTATGGTTAGGTTTAGGGTTAGCATTAGGGTTAGGATTAGGGTTAGGGTTAGGGTTTGGGTTAGGGTTAGGGTTAGGGTTAGGGATAGGGTTTGGGTTAGGGTTAGGGTTATGGTTAGGGTTTGAGTTTGGGTTAGGGTTAGGGTTAGGGTTTGGGTTAGGATTAGGGTTAGTGTTAGGGTTTGGGTTAGTGTTAGGCTTACGGTGTGGGTTTTGGTTAGGGTTAGTGTTAGGGTTAGGGTTTAGGGTTAGGTTTAGGGTTAGGGTTAGGGTTTCGGTTTGGGTTATGTTTTGGGTTAGGTTTAGGGTTAGGTTTAGGGTTTGGGTTCAGGTTAGGAATAGGGTTATGGTTTGAGTTTGAATTAGGTTTAGGGTTAGCATTAGGGTTAGGGTTAGGTTTAGGATTAGTGTTTCAGTTAGGCTTAGTGTTAGGGTTAGGGTTTGGGTAGGGGTTAGGTTTAGGGTTAGGGTTAGGGTTTGATTTAGGGTTAGGGTTATGGTTAGGTTTAGCATTAGGGTTTGGTTTAGGGTTATGGTTAGGGTTGGTGTTAGGGTTAGGGTTAGGGTTTGGGTTTGGGTTAGGGTTTGGGTTAGGGTTAGGGTTTGGGTTAGGGTTAGGGTTAGGGTTCGGGTTAGGATTTGGGTTAGGGTTAGGGTTAGGGTCGGATTTGGGTTAGAGTTATGGTGAATGTTAGGGGTTCGGTTAGGGTTAGGGTTTGGGTTAGGGTTAGGGTTAGGCTTAGGGTTAGGGTTTGGGTTAGGGTTAGGTTTGAATCTTGGTTAGTATTAGGGTTATGGTTAGTGTTAAGATTATGGTTAGGGTTAGGGTTAGGGTTAGGTTTTGGGTGAGGGTTAGGGTTAGGGTTAGGGTTAGACTTAGGTTTAGGGTTAGGGTTAGGGTTAGGGTTAGGATAAGGATGAGGGTTAGGGTTAGGGTTAGGATTAGGGTTATTATTTGGGTTAGGGTTTGGGTTAGGGTTAGTGTTAGGGTTTGGGTTAGTGTTAGAGTTAGGGTTTGAGTTAGGGTTAGGTTTAGGCTTACATTGGGGTTGGGTTAGAGTTAGGGTTAGGGTTAGGGTTTGGGTTTGGTTTAGAGTTAGGGTTAGGTTAGGGTTTGGGTTAGAGTTAGGGTTAGGGTGAGGTGTTGGAATAGGGTTATGGTTAGGGTTAGGGTTAGGATTAGGGTTAGGGTTAGGGTTCCGATTAGAGTTAGGTTTAGAGTTTGGCTTTGGGTAAGGGTTAAGGTTAGGGTTAAGGTTAGGGTTAGGGATAGGGTTAGGGTTAGGACTAGGATTAGGGATAGGATTAGTGTTAGGTTTAGGGTTAGGGTTTGGGTTTAGGTTTGGGTTATGGTTAGGGTTAGTGTTAGGGTTAGGGTTTAGGGTTAGGTTTAGGGTTAGGGTTAGGGTTTCGGTTTGGGTTATGTTTTGGGTTAGGTTTAGGGTTAGGGTTAGGGTTTGGGTTCGGGTTAGGAATAGGGTTATGGTTTGAGTTTGAATTAGGTTTAGCGTTAGCATTAGGGTTAGGGTTAGGTTTAGGATTAGTGTTTCAGTTAGGCTTAGTGTTAGGGTTAGGGTTTGGGTACGGGTTAGGTTTAGGGTTAGGGTTAGGGTTTGATTTAGGGTTAGGGTTAAGGTTAGGGTTAGTGTTAGGGTTTGGGTTAGGGTTAGGGTTAGGAATAGGGTTAGTGATTGGGTTAGGTTTAGGATTAGCGTTAGGTTTATGATTAGGTTTAGGGTTAGGGTTTGGTTTAGGGTTATGGTTAGGGTTAGGGTTTGGGTGAGGGTTAGGGTTAGGGTTAGGGTTAGGGTTTGTGTTAAGATTAAGGTTTGGGTTTGGGTTAGGTTAGGGTTTGGGTTACAGTTAGGGTTAGGTTTAGGGTTTGGGTTTGGTTTAGTGTTAGGTTTAGGTTAGGGTTTGGGTTAGAGTTAGGGTTAGGGTGAGGTGTTGGATTAGGGTTATGGTTAGGGTTAGGGTTAGGATTAGGGTTAGGGTTAGGGTTCCGATTAGAGTTAGGTTTAGAGTTTGGGTTTGGGTAAGGGTTAAGGTTAGGGTTAGGGTTAGGACTAGGATTAGGGTTAGGGTTAGGGTTAGGATTAGGGTTACGGTTAGGGTTAGTGTTAGGTTTTCGGTTTGGGTTATGTTTTGGGTTAGGTTTAGGGTTAGGGTTAGGGTTAGGATTAAGGTTAGGATTAGGGTTAGGGTTTGAGTTTGAATTAGGTTTAGGATAAGCATTAGGGTTAGGGTTAGATTTAGGATAAGTGTTTCAGTTAGGGTTTGGGTTAGGGTTAGGGTTAGGGTTAGGGTTAGGTTTTGGGTTAGGGTTAGGGTTAGGGTTTGGTTTAGGGTTAGGGTTAGGGTTAGGGTTAGGTTTTGGGTTAGGATTAGGGTTAGGGTTAGGGTTAGGTTTAGGGTTAGGACTAGGATTAGGGTTATGGTTAGGTTTAGGGTTAGGGTTAGGGTTCCGATTAGAGTTAGGTTTAGAGTTTGGGTTTGGGTAAGGGTTAAGGTTAGGTTTAAGGTTAGGGTTAGGGTTAGGGTTAGGACTAGGATTAGGGCTAGGGTTAGGGTTAGGATTAGGGTTAGGGTTTTGTTTTAGATTTGGGTTATGGTTAGGTTCAGGGTTAGGTTTAGGGTTTAGGGCTAGGGTTAGGTTTCAGGTTAGGGTTTCGGTTTGGGTTATGTTTTGGGTTAGGTTTAGGGGTTGAGTTGGAATTAGGTTTAGGGTTAGCATTAGGGTTAGGGTTAGGTTTAGGATTAGTGTTTCAGTTAGGGTTACGGTTAGGGTTAGGGTTTGGGTTCGGGTTAGGGTTAGGGTTAGGTTTAGGTTTTGATTTAGGGTTAGGGTTAGGGTTAGGGTTTTTGCTAGGGTTTGGGTTAGGGTTAAGGTTAAGACTAGGGTTAGTGTTAGGGTTAGGTTTAGGGTTAGCATTAGGGTTAGGGTTAGGGTTAGGCTTACGGTTTGGGTTAGGGTTAGGGTTAGGGTTAGGATTAGGGTTAGGGTTTGGGTTGCGTTAGGGTTTGGGTTAGGGTTAAGGTTAGGGTTAGGGTTTAGGTTTTGGTTAGGGTTAGGGTTAGGGTTAGGTTTAGGGTTAAGGTTTGGGTTAGGTTTAGGATTAGAGTTAGAGTTAGGGTTAGGGTTTTGGTTTGGGTTAGGGTTAGGGTTAGGATTTGGGTTAGTGTTAGGGTTAGGGTTAGTGTTAGGGTTAGGGTTTGGGTTAGGGTTAGGGTTAGGGTTAGGATTAGGGTTAGGGTTTGTGTTAAGATTAGGGTTTGGGTTTGGGTTAAGTTTAGGGTTAGGATTTGGGTTAAGGTTACGTTTAGGGTTAGGGTTTGTGTTAGGGTTAGGGTTAGCGTTAGGAGTAGGGTTAGGGTTTAGGTTTTTGGTTAGGGTTAGTGTTAGGGTTAGTGTTAGGATTAGGGTTTGGGTTAGGGTTTAGGTTTGGTTAGGTTTAGGGTTAGGGTTAGGGTTATGGTTAGGTTTAGCATTAGGGTTAGGGTTAGGGTTATGGTTAGGGTTGGTGTTAGGGTTAGGGTTAGGGTTTGGGTTTGGGTTAGGGTTTGGGTTAGGGTTAGGTTTTGGGTTAGGGTTAGGGTTAGGGTTCGGGTTAGGATTTGGATTAGGGTTAGGGTTAGATTTGGATTTGGGTTAGAGTTATGGTGAAGGTTAGGGGTTGGGTTAGGGTTAGGGTTTGGGTTAGGGTTAGGGTTAGGCTTAGGGTTAGGGTTTGGGTTAGGGTTAGGTTTGAATCTTGGTTAGTATTAGGGTTATGGCTAGTGTTAAGATTATGGTTAGGGTTAGGGTTAGGGTTAGGTTTTGGGTGAGGGTTAGGGTTAGGGTTAGGGTTAGACTTAGGTTTAGGGTTAGGGTTAGGGTTAGGGTTAGGATAAGGATGAGGGTTAGGGTTAGGGTTAGGATTAGGGTTATTATTTGGGTTAGGGTTTGGGTTAGGGTTAGTGTTAGGGTTTGGGTTAGTGTTAGAGTTAGGGTTTGAGTTAGGGTTAGGTTTAGGCTTACATTGGGGTTGGGTTAGAGTTAGGGTTAGGGTTAGGGTTTGGGTTTGGTTTAGAGTTAGGGTTCGGTTAGGGTTTGGGTTAGAGTTAGGGTTAGGGTGAGGTGTTGGATTAGGGTTATGGTTAGGGTTAGGGTTAGGATTAGGGTTAGGGTTAGGGTTCCGATTAGAGTTAGGTTTAGAGTTTGGGTTTGGGTAAGGGTTAAGGTTAGGGTTAGGGTTAGGGTTAGGGTTAGGGTTAGGGTTAGGGTTAGGGTTAGGGTTAGGACTAGGATTAGGGTTAGGGTTAGTGTTAGGTTTAGGTTTAGGGTTTGGGTTTAGGTTTGGGTTATGGTTAGGGTTAGTGTTAGGGTTAGGGTTTAGGGTTAGGTTTAGGGTTAGGGTTAGGGTTTCGATTTGGGTTATGTTTTGGGTTAGGTTTAGGGTTAGGTTTAGGGTTTGGGTTCGGGTTAGGAATAGGGTTATGGTTTGAGTTTGAATTAGGTTTAGGGTTAGCATTAGGGTTAGGGTTAGGTTTAGGATTAGTGTTTCAGTTAGGCTTAGTGTTAGGGCTAGGGCTTGGGTACGGCTTAGGTTTAGGGTTAGGGTTAGGGTTTGATTTAGGGTTAGGGTTAAGGTTAGGGTTAGTGTTAGGTTTTGGGTTAGGGTTAGGGTTAGGAATAGCGTTAGTGATTGGGTTAGGTTTAGGATTAGCATTAGGTTTATGATTAGGTTTAGGGTTAGGGTTTGGTTTAGGGTTATGGTTAGGGTTAGGGTTTGGGTGAGGGTTAGGGTTAGGGTTAGGGTTAGGGTTTGTGTTAAGATTAAGGTTTGGGTTTGGGTTAGGTTAGGGTTTGGGTTACAGTTAGGGTTAGGGTTAGGGTTTGGGTTTGGTTTAGTGTTAGGTTTAGGTTAGGGTTTGGGTTAGAGTTAGGGTTAGGGTGAGGTGTTGGATTAGGGTTATGGTTAGGGTTAGGGTTAGGATTAGGGTTAGGGTTAGGGTTCCGATTAGAGTTAGGTTTAGAGTTTGGGTTTGGGTAAGGGTTAAGGTTAGGGTTAGGGTTAGGACTAGGATTAGGGTTAGGGTTAGGGTTAGGATTAGGGTTACGGTTAGGGTTAGTGTTAGGTTTTCGGTTTGGGTTATGTTTTGGGTTAGGTTTAGGGTTAGGGTTAGGGTTAGGATTAAGGTTAGGATTAGGGTTAGGGTTTGAGTTTGAATTAGGTTTAGGATAAGCATTAGGGTTAGGGTTAGATTTAGGATAAGTGTTTCAGTTAGGGTTTGGGTTAGGGTTAGGGTTAGGGTTAGGGTTAGGTTTTGGGTTAGGGTTAGGGTTAGGGTTTGGGTTAGGGTTAGGGTTAGGGTTAGGGTTAGGTTTTGGGTTAGGATTAGGGTTAGGGTTAGGGTTAGGGTTAGATTTAGGGTTAGGACTAGGATTAGGGTTATGGTTAGGGTTAGGGTTAGGGTTAGGGTTCCGATTAGAGTTAGGTTTAGAGTTTGGGTTTGGGTAAGGGTTAAGGTTAGGTTTAAGGTTAGGGTTAGGGTTAGGGTTAGGACTAGGATTAGGGCTAGGGTTAGGGTTAGGATTAGGGTTAGGGTTTGGTTTTAGATTTGGGTTATGGTTAGGGTCAGGGTTAGGGTTAGGGTTTAGGGCTAGGGTTAAGTTTAAGGATAGGGTTTCGGTTTGGGTTATGATTTGGGTTAGGTTTAGGGTTAGGTTTAGGTTTTGAGTTGGAATTAGGTTTAGGGTTAGCATTAGGGTTAGGGTTAGGTTTAGGATTAGTGTTTCAGTTAGGGTTATGGTTTGGGTTCGGGTTAGGGATAGGGTTAGGTTTAGGTTTTGATTTACGGTTAGGGTTAGGGTTTTTGTTAGGGTTTGGGTTAGGGTTAAGGTTAAGACTAGGGTTAGTGTTAGGGTTAGGTTTAGGGTTAGCATTAGGGTTAGGATTAGGGTTAGGCTTACGGTTTGGGTTAGGGTTAGGGTTAGGGTTAGGTTTAGGGTTAGGGTTTGGGTTAGGTTTAGGGTTAGGTTTAGGGTTAGGGTTAGGGTTAGGGTTAGGTTTAGCATTAGGGTTAGGGTTAGGGTTATGGTTAGGATTAGCTTTAGGGTTAGGGTTAGGGTTTGGGTTTGGATTAGGGTTTGGGTTAGGGTTAGGGTTTGGGTTAGGGTTAGGGTTAGGGTTCGGGTTAGGATTTGGGTTAGGGTTAGGGTTAGAGTCGGATTTGGGTTAGAGTTATGGTGAGGGTTAGGGGTTGGGTTAGGGTTAGGGTTACGGTTAGGGTTAGGGTTATGGTTAGGGTTAGGATTAGGGTTAGGGTTAGGGTTAGGGTTACGGTTTCGGTTTCGGTTATGTTTTGGGTTAGTTTTAGGGTTAGGTTTAGGGTTTGGGTTGGGTTAGGATTAGGGTTAGGGTTTGAGTTTGAATTAGGTTTAGGGTTAGCATTAGGGTTAGGGTTAGGTTTAGGATAAGTGTTTCAGTTAGGGTTAGAGTTAGGGTTAGGGTTTGGGTTCGGGTTAGGTTTAGGGTTAGCATTAGGGTTAGGATTAGCGTTAGGGTTAGGGTTTGGGTTAGGGTTAGGGTTAGGGTTAGGGTTAGGGTTTGGGTTAGTGTTAGGGTTAGGGTCTGGTTAGGGTTAGGGTTAGGATTAGGGTTAGGGTTTGTGTTAAGATCGGGGTTTGGGTTTGGGTTAGGGTTAGGGTTAGGGTTTGGATTAGAATTAGGGTTACGGTTAAGGTTAGGGTGGGGGTTAGGTTTAGGTTAAGGATGAGGGTTAGGGTTAGGGTTAGGATTAGTGTTATTATTTGGGTTATGGTTTGGGTTAGGTTTAGGGTTAGGGTTAGGGTTTAGGTTTGGGTTATGTTTTGGGTTAGGTTTAGGGTTAGGATTAGGGTTTGTGTTCGGGTTAGGAATAGGGTTATGGTTTGAGTTTGAAATAGGTTTAGGGTTAGCATTAGGGTTAGGGTTAGGTTTAGGATTAGTGTTTCAGTTAGGCTTAGTGTTAGGGTTAGGGTTTGGGTACGGGTTAGGTTTAGGGTTAGGGTTAGGGTTTGATTTAGGGTTAGGGTTAAGGTTAGGGTTAGTGTTAGGTTTTGGGTTAGGGTTAGGGTTAGGAATAGGGTTAGTGATAGGGTTAGGTTTAGGGTTAGCATTAGGGTTTTGATTTGGTTTAGGGTTAGGTTTTGGTTTAGGGTTATGGTTAGGGTTAGGGTTTGGGTGAGGGTTAGGGTTAGGGTAAGGGTTAGGGTTTGTGTTAAGATTAGGGTTTGGATTTGGGTTAGGTTAGGGTTTGGGTTACAGTTAGGGTTAGGGTTAGGGTTTGGGTTTGGTTTAGTGTTAGGGTTAGGTTAGGGTTTGGGTGAGAGTTAAGGTTAGGGTGAGGTGTTGGATTAGGGTTATGGTTAGGGTTAGGGTTAGGATTAGGTTAGGGTTAGGGTTCCGATTAGAGTTAGGTTTAGAGTTTAGGTTTGGGTAAGGGTTAAGGTTAGGGTTAGGGTTAGGGTTAGGGTTAGGGTTAGGACTAGGTTTAGAGTTAGGGTTAGGGTTAGGATTAGGGTTACGGTTAGGGTTATTGTTAGGTTTTCGGTTTGGGTTATGTTTTGGGTTAGGTTTAGGGTTAGGGTTAGGGTTAGGGTTAGGATTAAGGTTAGGATTAGGGTTAGGGTTTGAGTTTGAATTAGGTTTAGGGTTAGCATTAGGGTTAGGGTTAGATTTAGGATAAGTGTTTCAGTTAGGTTTTGGGTTAGGGTTAGGGTTAGGGTTAGGGTTAGGGTTAGGGTTAGATTTTGGGTTAGGGTTAGGGTTAGGGTTTGGGTTAGGTTTAGGGTTAGGTTTTGGGTTAGGATTAGGGTTAGGGTTAGGGTTAGGGTTAGGGTTAGGTTTATTGTTAGGACTAGGATTAGGGTTATGGTTAGGGTTAGGGTTAGGGTTAGGGTTCCGATTAGAGTTAGGTTTAGAGTTTGATTTTGGGTAAGGGTTAAGGTTAGCTTTAGGTTTAGGGTTAGGGTTTGGGTTAGGGTTAGGTTTAGGATTAGTGTTTCAGTTAGGGTTAGGGCTAAGGGTAGGGTTTGGGTTCGGGTTAGGGTCAGGGTTAGGTTTAGGTTTTGATTTAGGGATAGGGTTAGGGTTAGGGATTTTGTTAGGTTTTGGGTTAGGGTTAAGGTTAAGACTAGGGTTAGTGTTAGGGTTAGGTTTAGGGTTAGCATTAGGGTTAGGATTATGGTTAGGCTTACGGTTTGTGTTAGGGTTAGGGTTAGGTTTAGGGTTAGGGTTTGGGTTAGGGTTAGGGTTAGGGTTAGGGTTAGGGTTAGGGTTAGGGTTAGGGTTAGGGTTAGGGTGAGGTGTTGGATTAGGTTTATGGTTAGGGTTAGGGTTAGGATTAGGGTTAGGGTTAGGGTTCCGATTAGAGTTAGTTTTAGAGTTTGGGTTTCGGTAAGGGTTAAGTTTAGGTTTAGGTTTAGGGTTAGTGTTAAGGTTAGGGTTAGGGTTAGGGTTAGGATAAGGATGAAGGTTAGGGTTAGGGTTAGGATTAGGGTTACTATTTGGGTTATGGTTTGGCTTAGGGTTAGGGTTAGGGTTTGGGTTAGTGTTAGAGTTAGGGTTTGAGTTAGGCTTAGGTTTAGGGTTAGATTAGTGTTTGGGTTAGAGTCAGTGTTAGGGTTACGGTTTGGGTTTGGTTTAGAGTTAGGGTTAGGTTAGGGTTTGGGTTAGAGTTAGGGTTAGGGTGAGGTGTTGGATTAGGGTTATGGTTAGGATTAGGGTTTTGGTTAGTGTTAGAGTTAGGGTTTGAGTTAGGGTTAGGTTTAGGCTTACATTGGGGTTTGGGTTAGAGTTAGGGTTAGGGTTAGGGTTTGGGTTTTTTTTAGAGTTAGGGTTAGGTTAGGGTTTGGGTTAGAGTTAGGGTTAGGGTGAGGTGTTGGATTAGGGTTATGGTTAGGGTTAGGGTTAGGATTAGGGTTAGGGTTAGGGTTCCGATTAGATTAAGGTTTAGAGTTTGGGTTTCGGTAAGGGTTAAGGTTAGGTTTAGGTTTAGGGTTAGGGTTAGGGTTAGGGTTAGGACTAGGATTAGAGTTATGGTTAGGGTTAGGGTTAGGATTAGGGTTAGGGTTAGAGTTCTGATTAGAGTTAGGTTTAGAGTTTGGGTTTGGGTAAGGGTTAAGGTTACTTTTAGGGTTAGGGTTAGTGTTAGGATTAGGGTTAGGACTAGGATTAGGGTTAGGGTTAGGGTTTGGATTAGGGTTAAGGTTTGGTTTTAGGTTTGGGTTATGGTTAGGGTAAGTGTTAGGGTTAGGGTTTAGGGTTAGGGCTAGGTTTAGGGTAAGGGTTTCTGTTTGGGTTATGTTTTGGGTTAGGTTTAGGGTTAGGGTTAGGGTTTGAATTGGAATTAGGTTTAGGGTTAGCATTAGGGTTAGGGATAGGTTTAGGATTAGTGTTTCAGTTAGGGTTAGGGTTAGGGTTATGGTTTGGGTTCGGGTTATGGTTAGGTTTAGGTTTAGGGTTTGATTTAGGGTTTAGGTTAGGGTTAGGGTTAGTGTTAGGGTTTGGGTTAGCGTTAGGGTTAGGACTAGGGTTAGTGTTAGGGTTAGGTTTAGGGTTAGCATTAGGGTTAGGATTAGGGTTAGGGTTAGGGTTTGGGTTTTGGTTAGGGTTAGGGTTAGGGTTAGGGTTAGGGTTAGGACTAGGATTAGGGTTATGGTTAGAGTTAGGGTTAGGGTTAGGGTTCCGATTAGAGTTAGGTTTAGAGTTTGGGTTTGGGTAAGGGTTAAGTTTAGGTTTAAGGTTACGGTTAGGGTTAGGGTTAGGACTAGGATTAGGGCTAGGGTTAGGGTTAGGATTAGGGTTAGGGTTTGGTTTTAGATTTGGGTTATGGTTAGGGTCAGGGTTAGGGTTAGGGTTTAGGGCTAGGGTTACGTTTAAGGTTAGGGTTTCGGTTTGGGTTATGTTTTGGGTTAGGTTTAGGGTTAGGGTTAGGGTTTGAGTTGGAATTAGGTTTAGGGTTAGCATTAGGGTTAGGGTTAGGTTTAGGATTAGTGTTTCAGTTAGGGTTAGGGTTAGGGTTAGGGTATTGGTTCGGGTTAGGGTTAGGGTTAGGTTTAGGTTTTGATTTAGGGTTAGGGTTAGGGTTAGGGTTTTTGTTAGGGTTTGGGTTAGGGTTAAGGTTAAGACTAGGGTTAGTGTTAGGGTTAGGTTTAGGGTTAGCATTAGGGTTAGGATTAGGGTTAGGCTTACGGTTTGGGTTAGGGTTAGGGTTAGGGTTAGGTTTAGGGTTAGGGTTTGGGTTAGGGTTAGGGTTAGGGTTAGGGTTAGGGTTAGGGTTAGGTTTAGCATTAGGGTTAGGGTTAGGGTTATGGTTAGGATTAGCTTTAGGGTTAGGGTTAGGGTTTGGGTTTGGATTAGGGTTGGGTTAGGGTTAGGGTTTGGGTTAGGGTTAGGGTTAGGGTTCGGGTTAGGATTTGGGTTAGGGTTAGGGTTAAAGTCGGATTTGGGTTAGAGTTATGGTGAGGGTTAGGGGTTGGGTTAGGGTTAGGGTTACGGTTAGGGTTAGGGTTATGGTTAGGGTTAGGATTAGGGTTAGGGTTAGGGTTACGGTTTCGGTTTCGGTTATGTTTTGGGTTAGTTTTAGGGTTAGGTTTAGGGTTTGGTTTGGGTTAGGATTAGGGTTAGGGTTTGAGTTTGAATTAGGTTTAGGGTTAGCATTAGGGTTAGGGTTAGGTTTAGCATAAGTGTTTCAGTTAGGGTTAGGGTTAGGGTTAGGGTTTGGGTTCGGGTTAGGTTTAGGGTTAGCATTAGGGTTAGGATTACCGTTAGGGTTAGGGTTTGGGTTAGGGTTAGGGTTAGGGTTAGGGTTAGGGTTTGGGTTAGGGTTAGGGTTAGGGTTAGGGTCTGGTTAGGTTTAGGGTTAGGATTAGGGTTAGGGTTTGTGTTAAGATCGGGGTTTGGGTTTGGGTTAGGGTTAGGGTTAGGGTTAGGGTTAGGGTTAGGGTTAGGGTTAGAATTAGGGTTACGGTTAAGGTTAGGGTTAGGGTTAGGTTTAGGTTAAGGATGAGGGTTAGGGTTAGGGTTAGGATTAGTGTTATTATTTGGGTTATGGTTTGGGTTAGGTTTAGGGTTAGGGTTTGGGTTAGTGTTAGAGTTAGGGTTTGAGTTAGGGTTAGGTATAGGGTTAGGTTAGGGTTTGGGTTATAGTTAGGGTTAGGGTTAGGTTTGGGTTTGTTTTAGAGTTAGGGTTAGGTTTGGGATTGGGTTAGAGTTAGTGTTAGGGTGAGGTGTTGGATTAGTGTTATGGTTAGGGTTAGGGTTAGGATTAGGGTTAGGGTTAGGGTTCCGATTAGAGTTAGGTTTGAGTTTGGGTTTTGTAAGTGTTAAGGTTAGGGTTAGGGTTAGGGTTAGGGTTAGGGTTAGGGTTAGGACTTGGATTAGGGTTAGGGTTAGGGTTAGGATTATGGTTAGGGTTTGGATTTAGGTTTTGGTTATGTTTAGGGTAAGTGTTAGGGTTAGGGTTTCGGGTTAGGGTTAGGGTTAGGGTTAGGGTTTCGGTTTTGGTTATGTTTTGGGTTAGGTTTAGGGTTAGGGTTAGGGTTTGGGTTCGGGTTAGGATTAGGGTTAGGGTTTGAGTTTGAATTAGGTTTAGGGTTAGCATTAGGGTTAGGGTTAGGTTTAGGATTAGTGTTTCAGTTAGGGTTAGGGTTAGGGTTAGGGTTTGGGTTCGGGTTAGGGTTAGGGTTAGGGTTTGATTTACGGTTAGGGTTAGGGTTAGGGTTAGTGTTAGGGTTTGGGTAGGGGTAGGGTTAGGCCTAGGGCTAGTTTTAGGGTTACGTTTAGGGTTAGCATTAGGGTTAGGATTAGGGTTAGGTTTAGGGTTTGGGTTAGGGTTAGGGTTAGTTTTAGTGTTAGGGTTAGGGTTTGGGTTAGGGTTAGTGTTAGGGTTAGGGTTTGGGTTAGTGTTAGGGTTAGTATTAGGGTTAGGGTTAGGACTAGGATTAGGTTTAGGGTAAGTGT
>JAJHUQ010000032.1:16192500-16205000 GCA_035773235.1 Eospalax fontanierii
GTTAGGTTCAGGGTTAGGTTTAGGGTTTAGGGCTAGGGTTAGGTTTCAGGTTAGGGTGTCGGTTTGGGTTATGTTTTGGGTTAGGTTTAGGGTTTGAGTTGGAATTAGGTTTAGGGTTAGCATTAGGGTTAGGGTTAGGTTTAGGATTAGTGTTTCAGTTAGGGTTACGGTTAGGGTTAGGGTTTGGGTTCGGGTTAGGGTTAGGGTTAGGTTTAGGTTTTGATTTAGGGTTAGGGTTAGGGTTAGGGTTTTTGCTAGGGTTTGGGTTAGGGTTAAGGTTAAGACTAGGGTTAGTGTTAGGGTTAGGTTTAGGGTTAGCATTAGGGTTAGGGTTAGGGTTAGGCTTACGGTTTGGGTTAGGGTTAGGGTTAGGGTTAGGTTTAGGGTTAGGGTTTGGGTTAGGGTTAGGGTTAGGGTTAGGGTTAGGGTTAGGGTTTAGGTTTTGGTTAGGGTTAGGGTTAGGGTTAGGTTTAGGGTTAAGGTTTGGGTTAGGTTTAGGATTAGAGTTAGAGTTAGGGTTAGGGTTTTGGTTTGGGTTAGGGGTTAGGGTTAGGATTTGGGTTAGTGTTAGGGTTAGGGTTAGTGTTAGGGTTAGGGTTTGGGTTAGGGTTAGGGTTAGGGTTAGGATTAGGGTTAGGGTTTGTGTTAAGATTAGGGTTTGGGTTTGGGGTTAAGTTTAGGGTTAGGATTTGGGTTAAGGTTACGTTTAGGGTTAGGGTTTGTGTTAGGGTTAGGGTTAGCGTTAGGAGTAGGTTAGGGTTTAGGTTTTTGGTTAGGGTTAGTGTTAGGGTTAGTGTTAGGATTAGGGTTTGGGTTAGGGTTTAGGTTTGGTTAGGTTTAGGGTTAGGGTTAGGGTTATGGTTAGGTTTAGCATTAGGGTTAGGGTTAGGGTTATGGTTAGGGTTGGTGTTAGGGTTAGGGTTAGGGTTTGGGTTTGGGTTAGGGTTTGGGTTAGGGTTAGGGTTTGGGTTAGGGTTAGGGTTAGGGTTCGGGTTAGGATTTGGATTAGGGTTAGGGTTAGATTTGGATTTGGGTTAGAGTTATGGTGAAGGTTAGGGGTTGGGTTAGGGTTAGGGTTTGGGTTAGGGTTAGGGTTAGGCTTAGGGTTAGGGTTTGGGTTAGGGTTAGGTTTGAATCTTGGTTAGTATTAGGGTTATGGTTAGTGTTAAGATTATGGTTAGGGTTAGGGTTAGGGTTAGGTTTTGGGTGAGGGTTAGGGTTAGGGTTAGGGGTTAGACTTAGGTTTAGGGGTTAGGGTTAGGGTTAGGGTTAGGATAAGGATGAGGGTTAGGGTTAGGGTTAGGATTAGGGTTATTATTTGGGTTAGGGTTTGGGTTAGGGTTAGTGTTAGGGTTTGGGTTAGTGTTAGAGTTAGGGTTTGAGTTAGGGTTAGGTTTAGGCTTACATTGGGGTTGGGTTAGAGTTAGGGTTAGGGTTAGGGTTTGGGTTTGGTTTAGAGTTAGGGTTCGGTTAGGGTTTGGGTTAGAGTTAGGGTTTAGGGTGAGGTGTTGGATTAGGGTTATGGTTAGGGTTAGGGTTAGGATTAGGGTTAGGGTTAGGGTTCCGATTAGAGTTAGGTTTAGAGTTTGGGTTTGGGTAAGGGTTAAGGTTAGGGTTAGGGTTAGGGTTAGGGTTAGGACTAGGATTAGGGTTAGGGGTTAGTGTTAGGTTTAGGTTTAGGGTTTGGGTTTAGGTTTGGGTTATGGTTAGGGTTAGTGTTAGGGTTAGGGTTTAGGGTTAGGTTTAGGGTTAGGGTTAGGGTTTCGATTTGGGTTATGTTTTGGGTTAGGTTTAGGGTTAGGTTTAGGGTTTGGGTTCGGGTTAGGAATAGGGTTATGGTTTGAGTTTGAATTAGGTTTAGGGTTAGCATTAGGGTTAGGGTTAGGTTTAGGATTAGTGTTTCAGTTAGGCTTAGTGTTAGGGTTAGGGTTTGGGTACGGGTTAGGTTTAGGGTTAGGGTTAGGGTTTGATTTAGGGTTAGGGTTAAGGTTAGGGTTAGTGTTAGGTTTTGGGTTAGGGTTAGGGTTAGGAATAGCGTTAGTGATTGGGTTAGGTTAGGATTAGCATTAGGTTTATGATTAGGTTTAGGGTTAGGGTTTGGTTTAGGGTTATGGTTAGGGTTAGGGTTTGGGTGAGGGTTAGGGTTAGGGTTAGGGTTAGGGTTTGTGTTAAGATTAAGGTTTGGGTTTGGGTTAGGTTAGGGTTTGGGTTACAGTTAGGGTTAGGGTTAGGGTTTGGGTTTGGTTTAGTGTTAGGTTTAGGTTAGGGTTTGGGTTAGAGTTAGGGTTAGGGGTGAGGTGTTGGATTAGGGTTATGGTTAGGGGTTAGGGTTAGGATTAGGGTTAGGGTTAGGGTTCCGATTAGAGTTAGGTTTAGAGTTTGGGTTTGGGTAAGGGTTAAGGTTAGGGTTAGGGTTAGGACTAGGATTAGGGTTAGGGTTAGGGTTAGGATTAGGGTTACGGTTAGGGTTAGTGTTAGGTTTTCGGTTTGGGTTATGTTTTGGGTTAGGTTTAGGGTTAGGGTTAGGGTTAGGATTAAGGTTAGGATTAGGGTTAGGGTTTGAGTTTGAATTAGGTTTAGGATAAGCATTAGGGTTAGGGTTAGATTTAGGATAAGTGTTTCAGTTAGGGTTTTGGGTTAGGGTTAGGGTTAGGGTTAGGGTTAGGTTTTGGGTTAGGGTTAGGGTTAGGGTTTGGGTTAGGGTTAGGGTTAGGGTTAGGGTTAGGTTTTGGGTTAGGATTAGGGTTAGGGTTAGGGTTAGGGTTAGATTTAGGGTTAGGACTAGGATTAGGGTTATGGTTAGGGTTAGGGTTAGGGTTAGGGTTCCGATTAGAGTTAGGTTTAGAGTTTGGGGTTTGGGTAAGGGTTAAGGTTAGGTTTAAGGTTAGGGTTAGGGTTAGGGTTAGGACTAGGATTAGGGCTAGGGTTAGGGTTAGGATTAGGGTTAGGGTTTGGTTTTAGATTTGGGTTATGGTTAGGGTCAGGGTTAGGGTTAGGGTTTAGGGCTAGGGTTAAGTTTAAGGATAGGGTTTCGGTTTGGGTTATGATTTGGGTTAGGTTTAGGGTTAGGTTTAGGTTTTGAGTTGGAATTAGGTTTAGGGTTAGCATTAGGGTTAGGGTTAGGTTTAGGATTAGTGTTTCAGTTAGGGTTAGGGTTTGGGTTCGGGTTAGGGATAGGGTTAGGTTTAGGTTTTGATTTTACGGTTAGGGTTAGGGTTTTTTGTTAGGGTTTGGGTTAGGGTTAAGGTTAAGACTAGGGTTAGTGTTAGGGTTAGGTTTAGGGTTAGCATTAGGGTTAGGATTAGGGTTAGGCTTACGGTTTGGGTTAGGGTTAGGGTTAGGGTTAGGGTTAGGGTTAGGGTTTGGGTTAGGTTTAGGGTTAGGTTTAGGGTTAGGGTTAGGGTTAGGGTTAGGTTTAGCATTAGGGTTAGGGTTACGGTTATGGTTAGGATTAGCTTTAGGGTTAGGGTTAGGGTTTGGGTTTGGATTAGGGTTTGGGTTAGGGTTAGGGTTTGGGTTAGGGTTAGGGTTTAGGGTTCGGGTTAGGATTTGGGTTAGGGTTAGGGTTAGAGTCGGATTTGGGTTAGAGTTATGGTGAGGGTTAGGGGTTGGGTTAGGGTTAGGGTTACGGTTAGGGTTAGGGTTATGGTTAGGGGTTAGGATTAGGGTTAGGGTTAGGGTTAGGGTTACGGCTTCGGTTTCGGTTATGTTTTGGGTTAGTTTTAGGGTTAGGTTTAGGGTTTGGGTTGGGTTAGGATTAGGGTTAGGGTTTGAGTTTGAATTAGGTTTAGGGTTAGCATTAGGGTTAGGGTTAGGTTTAGGATAAGTGTTTCAGTTAGGGTTAGAGTTAGGGTTAGGGTTTGGGTTCGGGTTAGGTTTAGGGTTAGCATTAGGGTTAGGATTAGCGTTAGGGTTAGGGTTTGGGTTAGGGTTAGGGTTAGGGTTAGGGTTAGGGTTTGGGTTAGTGTTAGGGTTAGGGTCTGGTTAGGGTTAGGGTTAGGATTAGGGTTAGGGTTTGTGTTAAGATCGGGGTTTGGGTTTGGGTTAGGGTTAGGGTTAGGGTTTGGATTAGAATTAGGGTTACGGTTAAGGTTAGGGTGGGGGTTAGGTTTAGGTTAAGGATGAGGGTTAGGGTTAGGGTTAGGATTAGTGTTATTATTTGGGTTATGGTTTGGGTTAGGTTTAGGGTTAGGGTTAGGGTTTAGGTTTGGGTTATGTTTTGGGTTAGGTTTAGGGTTAGGATTAGGGTTTGTGTTCGGGTTAGGAATAGGGTTATGGTTTGAGTTGAAATAGGTTTTAGGGTTAGCATTAGGGTTAGGGTTAGGTTTAGGATTAGTGTTTCAGTTAGGCTTAGTGTTAGGGTTAGGGTTTGGGTACGGGTTAGGTTTAGGGGTTAGGGTTAGGGTTTGATTTAGGGTTAGGGTTAAGGTTAGGGTTAGTGTTAGGTTTTGGGTTAGGGTTAGGGTTAGGAATAGGGTTAGTGATAGGGTTAGTTTTAGGGTTAGCATTAGGGTTTTGATTTGGTTTAGGGTTAGGTTTTGGTTTAGGGTTATGGTTAGGGTTAGGGTTTGGGTGAGGGTTAGGGTTAGGGTAAGGGTTAGGGTTTGTGTTAAGATTAGGGTTTGGATTTGGGTTAGGTTAGGGTTTGGGGTTACAGTTAGGGTTAGGGTTAGGGTTTGGGTTTGGTTTAGTGTTAGGGTTAGGTTAGGGTTTGGGTGAGAGTTAAGGTTAGGGTGAGGTGTTGGATTAGGGTTATGGGTTAGGGTTAGGGTTAGGATTAGGTTAGGGTTAGGGTTCCGATTAGAGTTAGGTTTAGAGTTTAGGTTTGGGTAAGGGTTAAGGTTAGGGTTAGGGTTAGGGTTAGGGTTAGGGTTAGGACTAGGTTTAGAGTTAGGGTTAGGGTTAGGATTAGGGTTACGGTTAGGGTTATTGTTAGGTTTTCGGTTTGGGTTATGTTTTGGGTTAGGTTTAGGGTTAGGGTTAGGGTTAGGGTTAGGATTAAGGTTAGGATTAGGGTTAGGGTTTGAGTTTGAATTAGGTTTAGGGTTAGCATTAGGGTTAGGGTTAGATTTTAGGATAAGTGTTTCAGTTAGGTTTTGGGTTAGGGTTAGGGTTAGGGTTAGGGTTAGGGTTAGGGTTAGATTTTGGGTTAGGTTAGGGTTAGGGTTTGGGTTAGGTTTAGGGTTAGGTTTTGGGTTAGGATTAGGGTTAGGGTTAGGGTTAGGGTTTAGGGTTAGGTTTATTGTTAGGACTAGGATTAGGGTTATGGTTAGGGTTAGGGTTAGGGTTAGGGTTCCGATTAGAGTTAGGTTTAGAGTTTGATTTTGGGTAAGGGTTAAGGTTAGCTTTAGGTTTAGGGTTAGGGTTAGGGTTAGGGTTAGGTTTAGGATTAGTGTTTCAGTTAGGGTTAGGGTTAAGGTTAGGGTTTGGGTTCGGGTTAGGGTTAGGGTTAGGTTTAGGTTTTGATTTAGGGTTAGGGTTAGGGTTAGGGTTTTTGTTAGGTTTTGGGTTAGGGTTAAGGTTAAGACTAGGGTTAGTGTTAGGGTTAGGTTTAGGGTTAGCATTAGGGTTAGGATTATGGTTAGGCTTACGGTTTGTGTTAGGGTTAGGGTTAGGTTTAGGGTTAGGGTTTGGGTTAGGGTTAGGGTTAGGGTTAGGGTTAGGGTTAGGGTTAGGGTTAGGGTTAGGGTTAGGGTGAGGTGTTGGATTAGGTTTATGGTTAGGGTTAGGGTTAGGATTAGGGTTAGGGTTAGGGTTCCGATTAGAGTTAGTTTTAGAGTTTGGGTTTCGGTAAGGGTTAAGTTTAGGTTTAGGTTTAGGGTTAGTGTTAAGGTTAGGGTTAGGGTTAGGGTTAGGATAAGGATGAAGGTTAGGGTTAGGGTTAGGATTAGGGTTACTATTTGGGTTATGGTTTGGCTTAGGGTTAGGGTTAGGGTTTGGGTTAGTGTTAGAGTTAGGGTTTGAGTTAGGCTTAGGTTTAGGGTTAGATTAGTGTTTGGGTTAGAGTCAGTGTTAGGGTTACGGTTTGGGTTTGGTTTAGAGTTAGGGTTAGGTTAGGGTTTGGGTTAGAGTTAGGGTTAGGGTGAGGTGTTGGATTAGGGTTATGGTTAGGATTAGGGTTTTGGTTAGTGTTAGAGTTAGGGTTTGAGTTAGGGTTAGGTTTAGGCTTACATTGGGGTTTGGGGTAGAGTTAGGGTTAGGGTTAGGGTTTGGGTTTTTTTTAGAGTTAGGGTTAGGTTAGGGTTTGGGTTAGAGTTAGGGTTAGGGTGAGGTGTTGGATTAGGGTTATGGTTAGGGTTAGGGTTAGGATTAGGGTTAGGGTTAGGGTTCCGATTAGAGTTAGGTTTAGAGTTTGGGTTTCGGTAAGGGTTAAGGTTAGGTTTAGGTTTAGGGTTAGGGTTAGGGTTAGGGTTAGGACTAGGATTAGAGTTATGGTTAGGGTTAGGGTTAGGATTAGGGTTAGGGTTAGAGTTCTGATTAGAGTTAGGTTTAGAGTTTGGGTTTGGGTAAGGGTTAAGGTTACTTTTAGGGTTAGGGTTAGTGTTAGGATTAGGGTTAGGACTAGGATTAGGGTTAGGGTTAGGGTTTGGATTAGGGTTAAGGTTTGGTTTTAGGTTTGGGTTATGGTTAGGGTAAGTGTTAGGGTTAGGGTTTAGGGTTAGGGCTAGGTTTAGGGTAAGGGTTTCTGTTTGGGTTATGTTCTGGGTTAGGTTTAGGGTCAGGGTTAGGGTTTGAATTGGAATTAGGTCTAGGGTAAGCATTAGGGTTAGGGATAGGTTTAGGATTAGTGTTTCAGTTAGGGTTAGGGTTAGGGTTATGGTTTGGGTTCGGGTTATGGTTAGGTTTAGGTTTAGGGTTTGATTTAGGGTTTAGGTTAGGGTTAGGGTTAGTGTTAGGGTTTGGGTTAGCGTTAGGGTTAGGACTAGGGTTAGTGTTAGGGTTAGGTTTAGGGTTAGCATTAGGGTTAGGATTAGGGTTAGGGTTAGGGTTTGGGTTTTGGTTAGGGTTAGGGTTAGGGTTAGGGTTAGGGTTAGGACTAGGATTAGGGTTATGGTTAGAGTTAGGGTTAGGGTTAGGGTTCCGATTAGAGTTAGGTTTAGAGTTTGGGTTTGGGTAAGGGTTAAGTTTAGGTTTAAGGTTACGGTTAGGGTTAGGGTTAGGACTAGGATTAGGGCTAGGGTTAGGGTTAGGATTAGGGTTAGGGTTTGGTTTTAGATTTGGGTTATGGTTAGGGTCAGGGTTAGGGTTAGGGTTTAGGGCTAGGGTTACGTTTAAGGTTAGGGTTTCGGTTTGGGTTATGTTTTGGGTTAGGTTTAGGGTTAGGGTTAGGGTTTGAGTTGGAATTAGGTTTAGGGTTAGCATTAGGGTTAGGGTTAGGTTTAGGATTAGTGTTTCAGTTAGGGTTAGGGTTAGGGTTAGGGTTTGGGTTCGGGTTAGGGTTAGGGTTAGGGTTTGATTTACGGTTAGGGTTAGGGTTAGGGTTAGTGTTAGGGTTTGGGTAGGGGTAGGGTTAGGCCTAGGGCTAGTTTTAGGGTTACGTTTAGGGTTAGCATTAGGGTTAGGATTAGGGTTAGGTTTAGGGTTTGGGTTAGGGTTAGGGTTAGTTTTAGTGTTAGGGTTAGGGTTTGGGTTAGGGTTAGTGTTAGGGTTAGGGTTTGGGTTAGTGTTAGGGTTAGTATTAGGGTTAGGGTTAGGACTAGGATTAGGTTTAGGGTAAGTGTTAGGTTTAGGTTTAGGGTTAGGGTTTGGGTTTAGGTTTGGGTTATGGTTAGGGTTAGTGTTAGGGTTAGGGTTTAGGGTTAGGTTTAGTGTTAGGGTTAGGGTTTCGGTTTGGGTTATGTTTTGGGTTAGGTTTAGGTTTAGGGTTAGGGTTTGGGTTCGGGTTAGGAATAGGGTTAGGGTTTGAGTTTGAATTAGGTTTAGGGTTAACATTAGGGTTAGGGTCAGGTTTAGGATTAGTGTTTCAGTTAGGCTTAGTGTTAGGGTTAGGGTTTGGGTTCGGGTTAGGTTTAGGGTTAGGGTTAGGGTTTGATTTAGGGTTAGGGTTAAGGTTAGGGTTAGTGTTAGGGTTTGGGTTAGGGTTAGGGTTAGGAATAGGGTTAGTGATTGGGTTAGGTTTATGGTTAGCATTAGGGTTAGAATTAGCGTTAGGGTTAGGGTTTGGGTTAGGGTTATGGTTAGGGTTAGGGTTTGGGTGAGGGTTAGGGTTAGGGTTAGGGTTAGGGTTTGTGTTAAGATTAAGGTTTGGGTTTGGGTTAGGTTAGGGTTTGGGTTACAGTTAGGGTTAGGTTTAGGGTTTGGGTTTGGTTTAGTGTTAGGGTTAGGTTAGGGTTTGGGTTAGAGTTAGGGTTAGGGTGAGGTGTTGGATTAGGTTTATGGTTAGGGTTAGGGTTAGGATTAGGGTTAGGGTTAGGGTTCCGATTAGAGTTAGGTTTAGAGTTTGGGTTTGGGTAAGGGTTAAGGTTAGGGTTAGGGTTAGGACTAGGATTAGGGTTAGGGTTAGGGTTAGGGTTAGGGTTACGGTTAGGGTTAGTGTTAGGTTTTCGGTTTGGGTTATGTTTTGGGTTAGGTTTAGGGTTAGGGTTAGGGTTAGGATTAAGGTTAGGATTAGGGTTAGGGTTTGAGTTTGAATTAGGTTTAGGGTTAGCATTAGGGTTAGGGTTAGATTTAGGATAAGTGTTTCAGTTAGGGTTGGGGTTAGGGTTAGGGTTAGGGTTAGGGTTAGGTTTTGGGTTAGGGTTAGGTTTAGGGTTTGGGTTAGGGTTAGGGTTAGGGTTAGGGGTAGGTTTTGGGTTAGGATTAGGTTAGGGTTAGGGTTAGGGTTAGGTTTAGGGTTAGGAATAGGATTAGGGTTATGGTTAGGGTTAGGGTTAGGGTTAGGATTCCGATTAGAGTTAGGTTTAGAGTTTGGGTTTGGGTAAGGGTTAAGGTTAGGTTTAAGGTTAGGGTTAGGGTTAGGGTTAGGACTAGGATTAGGGCTAGGGTTAGGGTTAGGATTAGGGTTAGGGTTTGGTTTTAGATTTGGGTTATGGTTAGGGTCACGGTTAGGGTTAGGGTTTAGGGCTAGGGTTAGGTTTAAGGTTAGGGTTTTGGTTTGGGTTATGTTTTGGGTTAGGTTTAGGGTTAGGGTTAGGGTTTGAGTTGGAATTAGGTTTACGGTTACCATTAGGGTTAGGGTTAGGTTTAGGATTAGTGTTTTAGATAGGGTTAGGGTTAGGGTTAGGGTTTGGGTTCGGGTTAGGGTTAGGGTTAGGTTTAGGTTTTGATTTAGGGTTAGGGTTAGGGTTAGGGTTTTTGTTAGGGTTTGGGTTAGGGTTAAGTTTAAGACTAGGGTTAGTGTTAGGGTTAGGTTTAGGGTTAGCATTATGGTTAGGATTAGGGTTAGGCTTACGGTTTGGGTTAGGGTTAGTGTTAGGGTTAGGGTTAGGGTTAGGGTTAGGGTTAGGGTTTGGGTTAGGGTTAGGGTTAGGGTTAGGGTTAGGGTTAGGGTTAGGGTTAGGGTTAGGGCTAGGCTTAGGTTTAGCATTAGGGTTAGGTTTAGGGTTATGGTTAGGATTAGCTTTAGGGTTAGGGTTAGGGTTTGGGTTTGGATTAGGGTTTGGGTTAGGGTTAGGGTTTGGGTTAGGGTTAGGGTTAAGGTTTGGGTTAGGGTTAGGGTTAGGGTTAGGGTTAGGGTTAGGGTTAGGGTTAGGTTTAGCATTAGGGTTAGGTTTAGGGTTATGGTAAGGATTAGCTTTAGGGTTAGGGTTAGGGTTTGGGTTTGGATTAGGGTTTGGGTTAGGGTTAGGGTTTGGGTTAGGGTTAGGGTTAGGGTTCGGGTTAGGATTTGGGTTAGGGTTAGGGTTAGATTCGGATTTGGGTTAGAGATATGGTGAGGGTTAGGGGTTGCGTTAGGGTTAGGGTTACGGTTAGGGTTAGGGTTATGGTTAGGGTTAGGATTAGGGTTAGGGTTAGGTTTAGGGTTACGGTTTCGGTTTCGGTTATGTTTTGGGTTAGTTTTAGGGTTAGGTTTAGGGTTTGGGTTGGGTTAGGATTAGGGTTAGGGTTTGAGTTTGAATTAGGTTTAGGGTTAGCATTAGGGTTAGGGTTAGGTTTAGGATAAGTGTTTCAGTTAGGGTTAGGATTAGGGTTAGGGTTTGGGTTCGGGTTAGGGTTAGGGTTAGGGTTTGATTTAGGGTTAAGATTAGGGTTAGGGTTAGTGTTAGGGTTTGGATTAGGGTTACGGTTAGGAGTAGGGTTAGTGTTCGCGTTAGGTTTAGGGTTAGCATTAGGGTTAGGATTAGCGTTAGGGTTAGGGTTTGGGTTAGGGTTAGGGTTAGGGTTAGGGTTAGGGTTAGGGTTAGGGTTTGGGTTAGGGTTAGGGTTAGGGTTAGGGTCTGGTTAGGGTTAGGGTTAGGATTAGGGTTACGGTTTGTGTTAAGATCGGGGTTTGGGTTTGGGTTAGGGTTAGGGTTAGGGTTAGGGTTAGGGTTAGAATTAGGGTTACGGTTAAGGTTAAGGTTAGGGTTAGGGTTAGGTTAAGGATGAGGGTTAGCGTTACGGTTAGGATTAGTGTTATTATTTGGGTTATGGTTTGGGTTAGGGTTAGGGTTAGGGTTTGGGTTAGTGTTAGAGTTAGGGTTTGAGTTAGGGTTAGGTATAGGGTTAGGTTAGGGTTTGGGTTAGAGTTAGGGTTAGGGTTAGGTTTGGGTTTGGTTAAGAGTTAGGGTTAGGTGTGTGTTTGAGTTAGAGTTAGTGTTAGCGTGAGGTGTTCGATTAGTGTTATGGTTAGGGTTAGGGTTAGGATTAGGGTTAGGGTTAGGGTTCCGATTAGAGTTAGGTTTAGAGTTTGGGTTTTGTAAGTGTTAAGGTTAGGGTTAGGTTTAGGGTTAGGGTTAGGGTTAGCACTTGGATTAGGGTTAGGGTTAGGCTTAGGATTATGGTTAGGGTTTGGATTTAGGTTTTGGTTATGTTTAGGGTAAGTGTTAGGGTTAGGGTTTCGGGTTAGGGTTAGGGTTAGGGTTTCGTTTTGGTTATGTTTTGGGTTAGGTTTAGGGTTAGGGTTAGGGTTTGGGTTCGGGTTAGGATTAGGGTTAGGGTTAGGGTTAGGGTTAGGGTTTGGGTTAGGGTTAGGGTTAGGGTTAGGGTTACGTTTTGTGTTAGGGTTAGGGTTAGGGTTAGGATTAGGGTTAGGGTTTGTGTTAAGATTAGGGTTTGGGTTTGGGTTAAGGTTAGGGTTAGGGTTTGGGTTAAGGTTACGTTTAGGGTTAGGGTTTGTGTTAGGGTTAGGATTAGGAGTAGGGTTAGGGTTTAGGTTTTCGGTTAGGGTTAGTGTTAGGGTTAGTGTTAGGATTAGGGTATGGGTTAGGGTTTAGGTTTGGTTAGGTTTAGGGTTAGGGTTATGGTTAGGTTTAGCATTAGTGTTAGGGTTAGGGTTATGGTTAGGGTTAGCGTTAGGGTTAGGGTTTGGGTTTGGGTTTTGTTTAGGGTTTGGGTTAGGGTTAGGGTTTGGGTTAGGGATAGGGTTAGGGTTCGGGTTAGGATTTGGGTTAGGGTTTGTGTTAGAGTCGGATTTGGGTTAGAGTTATGGTGAGGGTTAGGGGTTGGGTTAGGGTTAGGGTTACGGTTAGGATTAGGGTTAGTGTTAGGGTTTGGATTAGGGTTAGTTTTAGGATTTGGGTTTGGGTAAGGGTAAGGGTTAGGGTTAGGGTTAGGAGTAGGGTTAGGGTTTAGATTTTCGGTTAGGGTTAATGTTAGGGTTAGGGTTAGGATTAGGGTTTGGTTTAGGGTTAAGTTTAGGGTTAGGGTTTGGGTTAGGGTTAGGGTTAGGGTTTGGTTAGGGTTAGGGTTAGGGTTCGGGTTTGGGGTAGGGTTAGGGTTAGGGTTAGGGTTAGTGTTAGGATTAGGGTTAGGGTTTGGGTTAGGGTTAGGCTTAGGTTTGAATTTGGGTTAGTGTTAGGGCTAGGGTTAGTGTAAAGTTTAGGGTTTGGTTTTGGGTTAGGGTTAGGTTTTGAGTTACGATTAGGGTAAAGTTTACGGTTTAGGTTTCGGTTTGGTTTACGGTTAGGGTTATTGTTTTGGTTAAGTTTAGGTTTAGGGTTAGGGTTAGGGTGAGGTTTTGGGTTAAGTTTAGGGTTAGGATTAGGGTTTGGTTTTGCGTTAGGGTTTGGATTAGGGTTAGGGTTTGGCTTAGAGTTAGGGTTAGGGTTAGGGTTAGGATTTGGGTTAGGGTTAGGGTTAGGGTTCGGGTTTGGGTTAGAGTTAGGGTGAGGGTTAGGTGTTGGGTTAGGATTAGGGTTACGGTTAGGATTAGGATTACATTTAGGGTTCGGATTAGGGTTAGTTTTAGAGTTTGGCTTTGGGTAAGGGTAAGGATTAGGGTTAGGGTTAGGATAAGGATGAGGGTTAGGGTTAGGGTTAGGATTAGGGTTAGTATTTGGGTTATGGTTTAGGTTTGGGTTAGGGTTAGGGTTTGGGTTAGTGTTAGGATTTGGGTTAAGGTTAGGGTTAGGGTTAGGGTT
>JAJHUQ010000032.1:16225000-16230000 GCA_035773235.1 Eospalax fontanierii
GGGTTAGGATTAGGGTTAGGGTTAGGGTTTGGGTTTTGGTTAGGGTTAGGGTTAGGTTTAGGGTTAAGGTTTGGGTTAGGGTTAGCGTTAGGGTTAGCGTTTGAGTTAGGGTTAGGGTTAGGGTTAGGATTAGGGTTAGGGTTTGTGTTAAGATTAGGGTTTGGTTTGGGTTAAGGTTAGGGTTAGGGTTTGGGTTAAGGTTACGTTTAGGGTTAGGGTTTGTGTTAGGGTTAGGGTTAGCGTTAGGAGTAGGGTTAGGGTTTAGGTTTTTGGTTAGGGTTAGTGTTAGGGTTAGTGTTAGGATTAGGGTTTGTGTTAGGGTTTAGGTTTGGATAGGTTTAAGGTTAGGGTTAGGGTTATGGTTAGGTTTAGCATTAGGGTTAGGGTAAGGGTTATGGTTAGTGTTGGTGTTAGGGTTAGGGTAAGGGTTTGGGTTAGGGTTAGGATTAGGGTTAGGGTTAGGGTTTGGGTTAGGGTTAGGGTTAGGGTTCGGGTTAGGATTTGGGTTAGGGTTAGGGTTAGAGTCGGATTTGGGTTAGAGTTATGGTGAAGGTTAGGGGTTGGGTTAGGGTTAGGTTTTGGGTTAGTGTTAGGGTTAGGGTTAGGGTTTGGTTTAGGTTTGAATCTGGGTTAGTATTAGGGTTATGGTTAGTGTTAAGATTATGGTTAGGGTTAGGGTTAGGGTTAGGTTTTGGGTGAGGGTTAGGGTTAGGGTTAGGGTTAGACTTAGGTTTAGGGTTAGGGTTAGGGTTAGGGTTAGGGTTAGGATAAGGATGAGGGTTAGGGTTAGGGTTAGGATTAGGGTTATTATTTGGGTAAGGGTTTGGGTTAGGGTTAGTGTTAGGTTTTGGGTAAGTGTGAGAGTTAGGGTTTGAGTTAGGGTTAGGTTTAGGCTTACATTGGGGTTGGGTTAGAGTTAGGGTTATGGTTAGGGTTTGGGTTTTTTTTAGAGTTAGGGTTAGGTTAGGGTTTGGGTTAGAGTTAGGGTTTGGGTGAGCTGTTGGATTAGGGTTATGGTTAGGGTTAGGGTTAGGATTAGGGTTAGGGTTAGGGTTCCGATTAGAGTTAGGTTTAGAGTTTGGGTTTGGGTAAGGGTTAAGGTTAGGGTTAGGGTTAGGGTTAGGGTTAGGGTTAGGGTTAGGACTAGGATTAGGGTTAGGGTTAGTGTTAGGTTTAGGGTTAGGGTTTGGGTTTAGGTTTGGGTTATGGTTAGGGTTAGTGTTAGGGTTAGGGTTTAGGGTTAGGTTTTGGGTTAGGGTTAAGGTTTCGGTTTGGGTTATGTTTTGGGTTATGTTTAGGGTTAGGGTTAGGGTTTGTGTTCGGGTTAGGAATAGGGTTATGGTTTGAGTTTGAATTAGGTTTAGGGTTAGCATTAGGGTTAGGGTTAGGTTTAGGATTATTGTTTCAGTTAGGCTTAGTGTTAGGGTTAGGGTTTGGGTACGGGTTAGGTTTAGGGTTAGGGTTAGGGTTTGATTTAGGGTTAGGGTTAAGGTTAGGGTTAGTGTTAGGGTTTGGGTTAGGGTTAGGGTTAGGAATAGGGTTAGTGATAGGGTTAGGTTTAGGGTTAGCATTAGGGTTATGATTAGGTTTAGGGTTAGGGTTTGGGTTAGGGTTAGGGTTAGGGTTAGGGTTAGGGTTAGGGTTAGGTTTAGGGTTTGGTTTAGGGTTATGGTTAGGGTTAGGGTTTGGGTGAGGGTTAGGGTTAGGGTTAGGGTTAGGGCTTGTGTTAAGATTAGGGTTTGGGTTTGGGTTAGGTTAGGGTTTGGGTTACAGTTAGGGTTAGGGTTAGGGTTTGGGTTTGGTTTAGTGTTAGGTTTAGGGTTAGGGTTTGGGTTAGAGTTAGGGTTAGGGTGAGGTGTTGGATTAGGGTTATGGTTAGGGTTAGGGTTAGGATTAGGGTTAGGATTAGGGTTCCGATTAGAGTTAGGTTTAGAGTTTGGGTTTGGGTAAGGGTTAAGGTTAGGGTTAGGGTTAGGGTTATGGTTAAGACTAGGATTAGGGTTAGGGTTAGGGTTAGGATTAGGGTTACGTTTAGGGTTAGGGTTAGGTTTTCGGTTTCGGTTATGTTTTGGGTTAGGTTTAGGGTTAGGGTTAGGGTTAGGGTTAGGGTTAAGGTTAGGATTAGAGTTAGGGTTTGAGTTTGAATTAGGTTTAGGGTTAGCATTAGGGTTAGGGTTAGATTTAGGATAAGTGTTTCAGTTAGGGTTTGGGTTAGGGTTAGGTTTAGGGTTAGGGTTAGGTTTTGGGTTAGGGTTAGTGTTAGGGTTAGGTTTTGGGTTAGGGTTCGGGTTAGGGTTAGGGTTAGGGTTAGGGTTAGGTTTTGGGTTAGGATTAGGGTTAGGGTTAGGGTTAGGGTTAGGGTTAGGACTAGGATTAGGGTTATGGTTAGGGTTAGGGTTAGGATTAGGGTTAGGGTTAGGGTTCCGATTAGAGTTAGGTTTAGAGTTTGGGTTTGGGTAAGGGTTAAGGTTAGGTTTAGGGTTAAGGTTAGGGTTAGGGTTAGGACTAGGATTAGGGCTAGGGTTAGGGTTAGGATTAGGGTTAGGGTTTGGTTTTAGGTTTGGGTTATGGTTAGGGTCAGGGTTAGGGTTAGGGTTTAGGGTTAGGGTTAGGTTTAAGGTTAGGGTTTCGGTTTGGGTTATGTTTTGGGTTAGGTTTAGGGTTAGGGTTAGGGTTTGAGTTGGAATTAGGTTTAGGGTTATCATTAGGGTTAGGGTTAGGTTTAGGATTAGTGTTTCAGTTAGGGTTTGGGTTAGGGTTAGGGTTAGGGTTAGGGTTAGGGTTAGGGTTAGGGTTATGGATAGGTTTAGCATTAGTGTTAGGGTTAGGGTTATGGTTAGGGTTAGCTTTAGGGTTAGGGTTAGGGTTTGGGTTAGGGTTAGGTTTGAGTCTTGGTTAGTATTAGGGTTATGGTTAGTGTTAAGATTATGGTTATGGTTAGGGTTAGGGTTAGGATAAGGATGATGGTTAGGGTTAGGGTTATGATTAGGGTTATTATTTGGGTTAGGGTTTGTGTTAGGGTTAGTGTTAGGGTTTGGGTTAGTGTTAGAGTTAGGGTTTGAGTTAGGGTTAGTTTTAGGGTAACATTGGGGTTGGGTTAGAGTTAGGGTTAGGGTTAGGGTTTGGGTTTGGTTTAGAGTTAGGGTTAGGTTAGGGTTTGGGTTAGAGTTAGGGTTAGGGTGAGGTGTTGGATTAGGGTTATGGTTAGGGTTAGGGTTAGGATTAGGGTTAGGATTAGGGTTCCGATTAGAGTTAGGTTTAGAGTTTGGGTTTGGGTAAGGGTTAAGGTTAGGGTTAGGGTTAGGGTTATGGTTAGGACTAGGATTAGGGTTAGGGTTAGGGTTAGGATTAGGGTTACGGTTAGGGTTAGGGTTAGGTTTTCGGTTTCGGTTATGTTTTGGGTTAGGTTTAGGGTTAGGGTTAGGGTTAGGGTTAGGGTTAAGGTTAGGATTAGAGTTAGGGTTTGAGTTTGAATTAGGTTTAGGGTTAGCATTAGGGTTAGGGTTAGATTTAGGATAAGTGTTTCTGTTAGGGTTTGGGTTAGGGTTAGGGTTAGGGTTAGGGTTAGGTTTTGGGTTAGGGTTAGTGTTAGGGTTAGGTTTTGGGTTAGGGTTAGGGTTAGGGTTAGGGTTAGGGTTAGGTTTTGGGTTAGGATTAGGGTTAGGGTTAGGGTTAGGGTTAGGGTTAGGACTAGGATTAGGGTTAGGGTTAGGGTTAGGGTTAGGGTTTCGGTTTGGGTTATGTTTTGGGTTTGGTTTAGGGTTAGGGTTAGGGTTAGCATTAGGGTTAGGGTTAGGTTTAGAATAAGTGTTTCAGTTAGGGTTAGGTTTAGGGTTAGGGTTAGGGTTAGGGTGAGGGTTAGGGTTTGATTTAGGGTTATGGTTAGGTTAAGGGTTAGTGTTACGGTTTGGGTTAGGGTTAGGGTTAAGACTAGGGTTATGTTATGGTTAGGTTTAGGGTTCGCATGAGGGTTAGGATTAGGGTTAGGGTTAGGGTTTGGGTTAGGGTTAGGGTTAGGGTTAGGTTTAGATTTAGTGTTTGGGTTAGGGTTAGGGTTATGGTTAGGGTTTGAGTTAGGGTTAGGGTTAGCGTTAGGGTTTCGGTATGGGTTATGTTTTGGGTTAGGTTTAGGGTTAGGGTTAGGGTTTCGGTTCGGTTTAGGTTTAGGGTTAGGGTTTGAGTTTGAATTAGGTTTAGGGTTAGCATTAGGGTTAGGGTAAAGTTAAGGATTAGTGTTTCGGTTAGGGTTAGGGTTAGGGTTAGGGTTTGGGTTAGGGTTAGGTTTAGGATTAGGGGTTAGGTTTAGGTTTAGGGTTATTATTAGAGTTTGGGCTAGGGTTAGTGTTAGGGTTTGGGTTTTAGTTAGAATTAGGGTTAGTGTTAGGGTTAGGTTTTGTGTTAGTGTTAGGGTTAGGGTTAGGGTTAGGGTTTGAGTTAGGGTTAGGGTTAGGATTAGGGTTAGGGTTTGTGTTAAGATTAGGGTTTGGGTTTGGGTTAGGGTTCGGGTTAGGGTTAGTTTTAGGGTTTGATTTAGGGTTAGGGTTAGGGTTAGGGTTAGTGTTAGGGTTTGGGTTAGGGTTAGGGTTAGGACTAGGGTTAGTGTTAGGGTTAGGTTTAGGGTTAGCATTACGGTTAGGATTAGGGTTAGGGTTAGGGTTAGCGTTAGGGTTAGTTTTAGGGTTTGATTTAGGGTTAGGGTTAGGGTTAGGGTTAGTGTTAGGGTTTGGGTTAGGGTTAGGGTTAGGACTAGGGTTAGTGTTAGGGTTAGGTTTAGGGTTAGCATTACGGTTAGGATTAGGGTTAGGGTTAGGGTTAGGGTTAGGGTTAGGGTTAGGGTTTGGGTTAGGGTTAGGGTTAGGGTTAGGGTTAGGGTTTCGGTTAGGGTTCGGGTTAGGTTTTGGGTTAGGGTTAGGTTTAGGGTTAGAGTTAGGGTTTGGGTTAGGGTTAGGGTTATGGTTAGGGTTTGAATTAGGGTTAGGGTTAGGGTTTGGGTTAGGATT
>JAJHUQ010000032.1:16235000-16242500 GCA_035773235.1 Eospalax fontanierii
GTTAGGGTTAGGGTTAGGTTTAGGGTTAAGGTATGGGTTAGGGTTAGCGTTAGGGTTAGCGTTTGAGTTAGGGTTAGGGTTAGGTTTAGGATTAGGGTTAGGGTTTGTGTTAAGATTAGGGTTTGGTTTGGGTTAAGGTTAGGGTTAGGGTTTGGGTAAAGGTTACGTTTAGGGTTAGGGTTTGTGTTAGGGTTAGGGTTAGCGTTAGGAGTAGGGTTAGGGTTTAGGTTTTTGGTTAGGGTTAGTGTTAGGGTTAGTGTTAGGATTAGGGTTTGTGTTAGGGTTTAGGTTTGGATAGGTTTAGGGTTATGGTTAGGTTTAGCATTAGGGTTAGGGTTAGGGTTATGGTTTGGGTTTGGGTTAGTGTTTGGGTTAGAGTTAGGGTTTGGGTTAGGGTTAGGGTTAGGGTTCGGGTTAGGATTTGGGTTAGGGTTAGGGTTAGAGTCGGATTTGGGTTAGAGTTATGGTGAAGGTTAGGGGTTGGGTTAGGGTTAGGGTTTGGGTTAGTGTTAGGGTTAGGGTTAGGGTTTGGTTTAGGTTTGAATCTGGGTTAGTATTAGGGTTATGGTTAGTGTTAAGATTATGGTTAGGGTTAGGGTTAGGGTTAGGTTTTGGGTGAGGGTTAGGGTTAGGGTTAGGGTTAGACTTAGGTTTAGGGTTAGGGTTAGGGTTAGTGTTAGGGTTAGGATAAGGATGAGGGTTAGGGTTAGGGTTAGGATTAGGGTTATTATTTGGGTAAGGGTTTGGGTTAGGGTTAGTGTTAGGTTTTGGGTAAGTGTGAGAGTTAGGGTTTGAGTTAGGGTTAGGTTTAGGCTTTTATTGGGGTTGGTTTAGAGTAAGGGTTAGGGTTAGGGATTGGGTTTGGGTTAGGGTTAGGGTTAGGGTAGGGGTTTGGGTAGAGTTAGGGTTAGGGTGAGGTGTTGGATTAGGGTTATGGTTAGGGTTAGGGTTAGGATTAGGGTTAGGGTTAGGGTTCCGATTAGAGTTAGGTTTAGAGTTTGGGTTTGGGTAAGGGTTAAGGTTAGGGTTAGGGTTAGGGTTAGGGTTAGGGTTAGGGTTAGGACTAGGATTAGGGTTAGGGTTAGTGTTAGGTTTAGGGTTAGGGTTTGGGTTTAGGTTTGGGTTATGGTTAGGGTTAGTGTTAGGGTTAGGGTTTAGGGTTAGGTTTAGGGTTAGGGTTAAGGTTTCGGTTTGGGTTATGTTTTGGGTTATGTTTAGGGTTAGGGTTAGGGTTTGTGTTCGGGTTAGGAATAGGGTTATGGTTTGAGTTTGAATTAGGTTTAGGGTTAGCATTAGGGTTAGGGTTAGGTTTAGGATTACTGTTTCAGTTAGGCTTAGTGTTAGGGTTAGGGTTTGGGTACGGGTTAGGTTTAGGGTTAGGGTTAGGGTTTGATTTAGGGTTAGGGTTAAGGTTAGGGTTAGTGTTAGGGTTTGGGATAAGGTTAGGGTTAGGAATAGGGTTAGTGATAGGGTTAGGTTTAGGGTTAGCATTAGGGTTATGATTAAGTTTAGGGTTAGGGTTTGGGTTAGGGTTAGGGTTAGGGTTAGGGTTAGGTTTAGGGTTTGGTTTAGGGTATGGTTAGGGTTAGGGTTTGGGTGAGGGTTAGAGTTAGGGTTAGGGTTAGGGCTTGTGTTAAGATTAGGGTTTGGGTTTGGGTTAGGTTAGGGTTTGGGTTACAGTTAGGGTTAGGGTTAGGGTTTGGGTTTGGTTTAGTGTTAGGCTTAGGTTAGGGTTTGGGTTAGGCTTAGGGTTAGGGTTAGGACTAGGATTAGGGTTATGGTTAGGGTTAGGGTTAGGATTAGGGTTAGGGTTAGGGTTCCGATTAGAGTTAGGTTTAGAGTTTGGGTTTGGGTAAGGGTTAAGGTTAGGTTTAGGGTTAAGGTTAGGGTTAGGGTTAGGACTAGGATTAGGGCTAGGGTTAGGGTTAGGATTAGGGTTACGGTTAGGGTTAGGGTTAGGTTTTCGGTTTCGGTTATGTTTTGGGTTAGGTTTAGGGTTAGGGTTAGGGTTAGGGTTAGGGTTAAGTTTAGGATTAGAGTTAGGGTTTGAGTTTGAATTAGGTTTAGGGTTAGCATTAGGGTTAGGGTTAGATTTAGGATAAGTGTTTCAGTTAGGGTTTGGGTTAGGGTTAGGTTTAGGGTTAGGGTTAGGTTTTGGGTTAGGGTTAGTGTTAGGGTTAGGTTTGGGTTAGGGTTAGGGTTAGGGTTAGGGTTAGGGTTAGGGTTAGGTTTTGGGTTAGGATTAGGGTTAGGGTTAGGGTTAGGGTTAGGGTTAGGACTAGGATTAGGGTTATGGTTAGGGTTAGGGTTAGGATTAGGGTTAGGGTTAGGGTTCCGATTAGAGCTAGGTTTAGAGTTTGGGTTTGAGTAAGGATTAAGGTTAGGTTTAGGGTTAAGGTTAGGGTTAGGGTTAGGACTAGGATTAGGGCTAGGGTTAGGGTTAGGGTTAGGGTTAGGGTTAGGACTAGGATTAGGGTAAGGGTTAGGGTTAGGATTAGGGTTAGGGTATGGTTTTAGGTTTGGGTTATGGTTAGGGTCAGGGTTAGGGTTAGGGTTTAGGGTTAGGGTTAGGTTTAAGGTTAGGGTTTCGGTTTGGGTTATGTTTTGGGTTAGGTTTAGGGTTAGGGTTAGGGTTTGAGTTGGAATTAGGTTTAGGGTTATCATTAGGGTTAGGGTTAGGTTTAGGATTAGTGTTTCAGTTAGGGTTTGGGTTAGTGTTAGGGTTAGGGTTTGGGTTAGGGTTAGGGTTAGGGTTATGGATAGGTTTAGCATTAGGGTTAGGGTTAGGGTTATGGTTAGGGTTAGCTTTAGGGTTAGGGTTAGGGTTTGGGTTTGGGTTAGGGTTTGTGTTAGGGTTAGGGTTTGGGTTAGGGTTAGGGTTAGGGTTCGGGTTAGGATTTGGTTTAGGATTATGGTTAGAGTCGGATTTGGGTTAGAGTTATAATGAGCTTTAGGGGTTGGGTTAGGGTTGGGGTTACGGTTAGGTTCAGGTTATGGTTAGGGTTAGGATTAGGGTTAGGGTTAGGGTTAAGGTTACGGTTTCGGTTTCGGTTATGTTTTGAGTTAGTTTTAGGGTTAGGTTTAGGGTTTGGGTTGGGTTAGGATTAGGGTTAGGGTTTGAGTTTGAATTAGGTTTAGGGTTAGTATTAGGGTTAGGGTTAGGTTTAGGATAAGTGTTTCATTTAGGGTTATGGTTAGGGTTTGATTTAGGGTTAAGGTTAAGGTTAGGGTTAGTGTTAGGGTTTGGGTTAGGGTTAGAAATAGGGTTAGTGATAGGGTTAGGTTTAGGGTTAGCATTAGGGTTATGATTAGGTTTAGGGTTAGGGTTTGGGTTAGGGTTAGGGTTAGGGTTAGGGTTAGGGTTACGTTTAGGGTTAGGGTTAGGTTTTCGGTTTCGGTTATGTTTTGGGTTAGGTTTAGGGTTAGGGTTAGGGTTTCGGTGTGGGTTATGTTTTGGGTTAGGTTTAGGGTTAGGGTTAGGGTTTCGGTTCAGGTTAGGATTAGGGTTAGAGTTTGAGTTTGAATTAGGTTTAGGGTTAGCATTAGGGTTACGGTTAGGTTTAGGATTAGTGTTTCGGTTAGGGTTAGGGTTAGGGTTAGGGTTAGGGTTAGGGTTCCGATTAGAGTTAGGTTTAGAATTTGGGTTTGGCTAAGGTTTAAGTTTAGGGTTAGGGTTAGGGTTAGGGTTAGGGTTAGTACTAGGACTAGGTTTAGGGTTAGGGGTAGGATTAGGGTTAGGGTTAGGGTTAGGGTTAGGGTTAGGGTTTCTGTTTGGGTTATGTTTTGGGTTAGGTTTAGGGTTAGGATTAGGGTTAGGGTAAGGGTTAGGATTAGGTTTAGGGTTAGGGTTAGGATTAGGGTTAGGGTTAGGGTTAGGGTTAGGGGTAGGGTTTCTGTTTGGGTTATGTTTTGGGTTAGGTTTAGGGTTAGGAGTAGGGGTAGGGTAAGGGCTAGGATTAGGTTTAGGGTTAGGGTTAGGGTTAGGGTTTCGGTTTGGGTTATGTTTTGGGTTAGGTTTAGGGTTAGGTTTAGGGTTAGCATTAGGGTTAGGGTTAGGTTTAGGATAAGTGTTTCAGTTAGGGTTAGGGTTAGGGTTAGGGTTAGGGTGAGGGTTAGGTTTTGATTTAGGGTTATGGTTAGGGTTAGGGTTAGTGTTAGGTTTTGGGTTAGGGTTAGGTTTAAGACTAGGGTTATGTTATGGTTAGGTTTAGGGTTAGCATTAGGGTTAGGATTAGGGTTAGGGTTAGGGTTTGGGTTAGGGTTAGGGTTAGGGTTAGGTTTAGGGTTTGGGTTAGGGTTAGGGTTATGGTTAGGGTTTGAGTTAGGGTTAGGGTTAGAGTTAGGGTTTGGGTTAGGTTTAGGGTTAGTGTTAGGGTTTGGGTTAGGGTTAGGCTTACATTGTGGGTTTTGGTTAGGGTTAGGGTTAGGGTTTCGGTGTGGGTTATGTTTTGGGTTAGGTTTAGGGTTAGGGTTAGGGTTTCGGTTCGGTTTAGGATTAGGGTTAGGGTTTGAGTTTGAATTAGGTTTAGGGTTAGCATTAGGGTTAGGGTAAAGTTTAGGATTAGTGTTTCGGTTAGGGTTAGGGTTAGGGTTAGGGTTTGGGTTAGGGTTAGGTTTAGGATTAGGGGTTAGGCTTAGGTTTAGGGTTATTATTAGGGTTTGGGCTAGGGTTAGTGTTAGGGTTTGTGTTTTAGTTAGAATTAGGGTTAGTGTTAGGGTTAGGTTTTGTGTTAGTGTTAGGGTTAAGCTTAGTGTTAGTGTTAGGGTTTGGGTTAGGGTTAGGGTTAGGTTTAGAGTTAGGATTAGGTTTAGGGTTAGGGTTAGATTTAGGGTTTGGTTTAGGAGTAGTGTTAGGGTTAGGTTTAGGATTTGGGTTAGGTTTAGGGTTAGGGTTAGGGTTTGCGTTCGGGTTCGGGTTAGGGTTAGGGTTAGGGTTTGAGTTAGGGTTAGGGTTAGGGTTAGGGGTAGGGTTAGGGTTAGAGTTAGGGTTTGGGTTAGGGTTAGCGTTAGAGTTAGGGTTTGGGTTGGTGTTAGGGTTGGGTTAAGGGGTTGGGTAAGGATTAGGGTTAGGGTTAGGGTTTGGGTTAGGGTTAGGGTTCGGGTTAAGGTTAGGGTTAGGATTAGGGTAAGGGTTTGTGTTAAGATTAGGGTTTGGGTTTGGGTTAGGGTTAGGGTTAGGTTTAGGGTTTGATTTAGGGTTAGGTTTAGGGTTAGGGTTAGTGTTAGGGTTTGGGTTAGGGTTAGGGTTAGGACTAGGGTTAGTTTTAGGGTTAGGTTTAGGGTTAGCATTAGTTTTAGGATTAGGGTTAGTGTTAGGGTTTGTGTTAGGGTTAGGGTTAGGGTTAGGGTTAGGGTTTGGGTTAGGGTTAGGGTTAGGGTTAGGTTTTGGGTTAGGATTAGGGTTAGGGTTAGGGTTTGGGTTAGGGTTAGGGTTAGGGTTACGGTTAGGGTTAGGATTAGGGTTAGGGTTAGGGTTAAAGATAAGGTTAGGTTTAGAATTAGGGTTAGTGTTAAGGTTAGGGTTAGGGTTAGGGTTAGGGTTAGGGTTTCGGTTAGGGTTAGGGTTAGGGTTTGGGTTAGGGTTAGGTTTAGTTTTAGGGTTAGGGTTTGGGTTAGGGTTAGGGTTATGGTTAGGGTTTGAGTTAGGGTTAGGGTTAGGGTTAGGGTTTGGGTTAGGATTAGGGTTAGGGTTAGGGTTTGGGTTTGGGTTAGGGTTAGGGTTACGGTTAGGGTTAGGATTAGGGTTAGGGTTTGTGTTAAGATTAGGGTTTGGGTTTGGGTTTGGGTTAGGGTTAGGGTTAGGTTTACAATTAGGGTTAGTGTTAAGCTTAGGGTTAGGGTTAGGGTTAGGATAAGGATGAAGGTTAGGGTTAGGGTTAGGATTAGGTTTACTATTTGGGTTATGGTTTGGGTTAGGGTTAGTGTTAGGGTTTGGGTTAGTGTTAGAGTTAGGGTTTGAGTAAGGGTTAGGGTTAGGGTTAGGGTTAGGGTTAGGGTTAGGACTAGGATTAGGGCTAGGGTAGGGTGAGGATTAGGGTTAGGGTTTGGTTTTAGGTTTGGGTTATGGTTAGGGTCAGGGTTAGGGTTAGGGTTTAGGGTTAGGGTTAGGTTTAAGTTTAGGGTTTCGGTTTCTGTTAGGTTTTGGGTTAGGTTTAGGGTTAGGGTTAGGGTTTGAGTTGGAATTAGATTTAGGGTTAGCATTAGGGTTAGGGTTAGGTTTAGGATTAGTGTTTCAGTTAGGGTTAGGGTTAGGGTTAGGGTTTGGGTTCGGGTTAGGGATAGGGTTAGGTTTAGGTTTTGATTTAGGGTTAGGGTTAGGGTTAGGGTTTTTGTTAGGGTTTGGGTTAGGGTTAGGGTGAAGACTAGGGTAGTGTTAGGGTTAGGTTTAGGGTTAGCATTAGGGTTAGGATTAGGGTTAGGATTACGGTTTGGGTTAGGGTTAGGTTTAGGGTTAGGGTTTGGGTTAGGGTTAGGGTTAAGGTTAGGGTTAGGGTTAGGGTTAGGGTTTTGGTTGGGTTTGGATTTAGGGTTAGGGTTAGGGTTATTTTTAGGGTTAGCTTTAGGGTTAGGGTTAAGGTTTGGGTTTGGGTTAGGGTTTGGGTTAGGGTTAGGGTTTGGGTTAGGGTTAGGGTTAAGGTTTGGTTTAGGTTTTTGGCTAAGTTTTGGGTTAGGGTTATGGTTTGCGTTCGGGTTGGGTTAGTGTTAGGGTTTTAGTTAGGGTTAGGGTTAGGGTTAGGGTTAGGGTTAGGGTTAGGGTTTGGGTTAGGGTTAGGGTTAGGGTTAGGGTTAGGGTTAGGGTTATGGTTATGGTTAGGTTTTGCATTAGGGTTAGGGTTAGGGTTAGGGTTAGGCTTTAGGTTTGGGTTATGGTTAGGGTTAGGGTTAGTTTTTAAGGGTAGGATTAGGGTTAGTGTTAGGGTTTGGGTTAGGGTTAGGGTTACGTTGTGGGTTTGGGTTAGGGTTAGGGTTAGGGTTAGGGTTTCGTTGTGGGTAATGTTTTGGGTTAGGTTTAGGGTTAGGGTTAGGGTTTCGGTTCAGGTTAGGATTAGGGTTAGGGTTTGAGTTTGAATTAGGTTTAGGGTTAGCATTTGGGTTACGGTTAGGTTTAGGATTAGTGTTTCGGTTAGGGTTAGGGTTAGGGTTAGGGTTAGGGTTCCGTTTAGAGTTAGGTTTAGAGTTTGGGTTTGGGTAAGGTTTAAGGTTAGGGTTAGGGTTAGGGTTAGGGTTATGGTTATGGTTAGGTTTAGCATTAGGTTTAGGGTTAGGGTTAAAGTTAGGGTTAGGCTTTAGGTTTGGGTTATGGTTAGGGTTAGGGTTAGGGTTTAAGGGTAGGATTAGGGTTAGTGTTACGGTTTGGGTTAGGGTTAGGGTTACGGTGTGGGTTTGGGTTAGGGTTAGGGTTAGGGTTAGGGTTTCGGTGTGGGTTATGTTTTGGGTTAGGTTTAGGGTTAGGGTTAGGGTTTCGGTTCAGGTTAGGATTAGGGTTAGGGATTGAGTTTG
>JAJHUQ010000032.1:16247500-16250000 GCA_035773235.1 Eospalax fontanierii
TTAGGGTTAGGGTTTGGGTTAGGTTTAGGGTTAGTGTTAGGGTTTGGGTTAGGGTTAGGCTTACATTGTGGGTTTTGATTAGGGTTAGGGTTAGGGTTTCGGTGTGGGTTATGTTTTGGGTTAGGTTTAGGGTTAGGGTTAGGGTTTCGGTTCGGTTTAGGATTAGGGTTAGGGTTTGAGTTTGAATTAGGTTTAGGGTTAGCATTAGGGTTAGGGTAAAGTTTAGGATTAGTGTTTCGGTTAGGGTTAGGGTTAGGGTTAGGGTTTGGGTTAGGGTTAGGTTTAGGATTAGGGGTTAGGTTTAGGTTTAGGGTTATTATTAGGGTTTGGGCTAGGGTTAGTGTTAGGTTTTGTGTTTTAGTTAGCATTAGGGTTAGTGTTAGGGTTAGGTTTTGTATTAGTGTTAGGGTTAAGCTTAGTGTTAGTGTTAGGGTTTGGGTTAGGGTTAGGGTTAGGTTTAGAGTTAGGATTAGGTTTAGGGTTAGGGTTAGATTTAGGGTTTGGTTTAGGAGTAGTGTTAGGGTTAGGTTTAGGGTTTGGGTTAGGTTTAGGGTTAGGGTTGGGGTTTGCGTTCGGGTTCGGTGAGGGTTAGGGTTGGGGTTTGAGTTAGGGTTAGGGTTAGGGTTAGGGGTAGGGTTAGGGTTAGAGTTAGGGTTTGGGTTAGGGTTAGGGTTAGAGTTAGGGTTTGGGTTAGTGTTAGGGTTAGGGTTAGGGTTTGGGTTAGGATTAGGGTTAGGGTTAGGGTTTGGGTTGGGGTTAGGGTTCGGGTTAAGGTTAGGGTTAGGATTAGGGTTAGGGTTTGTGTTAAGATTAGGGTTTGGGTTTGGGTTAGGGTTAGGGTTAGGTTTAGGGTTTGATTTAGGGTTAGGGTTAGGGTTAGGGTTAGTGTTAGGGTTTGGGTTAGGGTTAGGGTTAGGACTAGGGTTAGTGTTAGGGTTAGGTTTAGGGTTAGCATTAGTTTTAGGATTAGGGTTAGGGTTAGGGTTTGTGTTAGGGTTAGGGTTAGGGTTAGGGTTAGGGTTTGGGTTAGGGTTAGGTTAGGGTTAGGTTTTGGGTTAGGATTAGGGTTAGGGTTAGGGTTAGGGTTACGGTTAGGGTTAGGATTAGGGTTAGGGTTAGGGTTAAGGATAAGGTTAGGTTTAGAATTAGGGTTAGTGTTAAGGTTAGGGTTAGGGTTAGGGTTAGGGTTACTGTTAGGGTTAGGGTTTCGGTTAGGGTTAGGGTTAGGGTTTGGGTTAGGGTTAGGTTTAGTTTTAGGGTTAGGGTTTGGGTTAGGGTTAGGGTTATGGTTAGGGTTTGAGTTAGGGTTAGGGTTAGGGTTAGGGTTTGGGTTAGGATTAGGGTTAGGGTTAGGGTTTGGGTTTGGGTTAGGGTTAGGGTTACGGTTAGGGTTAGGATTAGGGTTAGGGGTTGTGTTAAGATTAGGGTTTGGGTTTGGGTTAGGGTTAGGGTTAGGGTTAGGGTTAGGGTTAGGGTTAGGTTTACAATTAGGGTTAGTGTTAAGCTTAGGGTTAGGGTTAGGGTTAGGATAAGGATGAAGGTTAGGGTTAGGGTTAGGATTATGTTTACTATTTGGGTTATGGTTTGGGTTAGGGTTAGTGTTAGGGTTTGGGTTAGTGTTAGAGTTAGGGTTTGAGTAAGGGTTAGGGTTAGGGGTAGGGTTAGGGTTAGGGTTACGACTAGCATTAGGGCTAGGGTAGGGTTAGGATTAGGGTTAGGGTTTGGTTTTAGGTTTGGGTTATGGTTAGGGTCAGGGTTAGGGTTAGGGTTTAGGGTTAGGGTTAGGTTTAAGGTTAGGGTTTCGGTTTCTGTTAGGTTTTGGGTTAGGTTTAGGGTTAGGGTTAGGGTTTGAGTTGGAATTAGATTTAGGGTTAGCATTAGGGTTAGGGTTAGGTTTAGGATTAGTGTTTCAGTTAGGGTTAGGGTTAGGGTTAGGGTTTGGGTTCGGGTTAGGGATAGGGTTAGGTTTAGGTTTTGATTTAGGGTTAGGGTTAGGGTTAGGGTTTTTGTTAGGGTTTGGGTTAGGGTTAGGGTGAAGACTAGGGTAGTGTTAGGGTTAGGTTTAGGGTTAGCATTAGGGTTAGGATTAGGGTTAGGCTTACGGTTTGGGTTAGGGTTAGGGTTAGGGCTAGGGTTAGGGTTTGGGTTAGGGTTAGGGTTAAGGTTAGGGTTAGGGTTATTGTTATGGTTAGGTTTAGCATTAGGGTTAGGGTTAGGGTTATTTTTAGGGTTAGCTTTAGGGTTAGGGTTAAGGTTTGGGTTTGGGTTAGGGTTTGGGTTTGGGTTAGGGTTAGGGTTAGGGTTCGGGTTAGGATTTGGGTTAGGGTTATGGTTAGAGTCGGATTTGGGTTAGAGTTATGGTGAGTGTTAGGGGTTGGGTTAGGGTTAGGGTTACGGTTAGGGTTTGGGTTGGGTTAGGATTAGGGTTAGGGTTTGAGTTGGAATTAGATTTAGGGTTAGCATTAGGGTTAGGGTTAGGTTTAGGATTAGTGTTTTAGTT